>CM046431.1:2496056-2671056 GCA_025506505.1 Flaveria sonorensis
GTTGTGAGTTGGAGTCCTACTAGCAACAAAATGTTGTTGGTGGGCCGGGTTTTACCGCAGTGGGCCGGGTTTTACCGCAGTGGGCCTTCGGGTGGAGGGTTTTCCCTGGAATTGGTGGTTGGTGGGCTTAGGCTACCCAGCGCTGTCTGTGATCGCGAGCGTATGGGGTGCCTTTTCGCCATTGGGATACCCCGGGTAGCCGGGCTTTAATTAGTTGACAGTTCAAAAAAATATATATATATCGAAAGTCATAACTTTTGAGTAAAGTAAGATACCAATGATAGCCTTTTTGCAAATGGCCGAATGGGAGTCAAAAGGTTTGACATTGTAATTAGCACCTTATTGAACTGTTTAGCTGTCATCATTAGCACATAATTAAGAATGTTTAATGATTAGCTGACCGGCACGTGTATCCATTCGTTGAATCCGGGAGACCACATTTAAATTGTCTTGGTTTTTTGTAATTTAATCGGACTAACATTAAGAAAACCGGATCATACAACGAACCAGAATCTTCATTGATCTGTCGGTTAAATTGGTGAATCGAATCACCCAATTTTCCTAAGTACTTGGTGGTTTATATGATGAGCAAGAAATAAAAAAGTTTTCACGAATAAGTATTTTCTATTCTAAACTAACGATGAGATAAAGGTGGATTTGTTTTAAAAGAAAATCATGGTGGTAAGATGTTTTTTTATTAAAAGGATCAATAGTTAGATCTCGTATAAGAAATTTGTATGAATGGTTAATATAAGTAAATTGGAAGATCGAATTCTTGTTTTCAGTTAAACTAGGGTAATTTGTTTTTCCTGTAAATTGGATAAATTTGTGTAATTTTAAATTTTTAATTTTTTTTGGGATGAGGTGGTTGTATTTTGATGGTTTTTGCTCTAATTCGTATTTCATTTCTTATTCTAATTCTTTAATTACACTAAAAATTATTATTTGGTCTCTCTTTTTTATATTAAATAATATTTTTTATACTTTTATCATTATTTTTTCTCTTTTTTTCAATCACAACCATTTTAAAAAATATTAAAAAATTATAAGGGTTACAATATATTACCAAATATACATATAAATAGTAACATTTTCTCTCTCCATCTCTCTCTCACTAATAACCATTCACAACCATTTTATATAATATAAAAAAATAAAAAATATACTCACAAAATTATAGGGAATAGAATGTGATTATGTGAATGCTCTAAACAGTTTTATAAAAATAATAAAAAAATTTATCATTAATAAAAATTTAAAAACTAAGATCTAATAATAAATAAGAATAAAATCCTAAAATAAAAACTAAATTTTAATATCGTAACAATAAAGTCACATATGCCTTTTTCTAATAACCAAAATCATATAAATGAAGATACTGGTCCACGCATGTAAATTATTTTCATAAATGTGAATATTTTTAAAAGTGAACGACCTAAATGGTGGATATACAAACTATGGTCAATACGTATTTAGTGCTTATTTTTTCTAGCTCACTTAAATGAATGATATACGAAACTTCTTTAACATTTAGTATTTTTTTTCATAATTAACATTAATTTTAGGCTAAACTTGAGATATTTAATCATTAAACACTAACTAAGTTTCATATTAATCTTATTTTACTTAGTTTAAAATCTTTAAGCATTTATAAAAAGAAATTCACAAGATTAGAAGGATATTAAATTTTGAGTGGTTTTACTGCTAGAGGATAAAAGTGAGGGATTTTTATAAGATATAAAAGAACTTGATTAGTAGCAGTTGAAATATTTTATCAGTCATAAAACCACACCAATAAGGGTTTAGAAAAATAAAGATGACATGGATTGCCCTAAGACTTTTTTTCTCATGCCCCTCTCACAAACAATAAAATAATTAAAAATTCATATTCTCTTTTCTCTTTATTCTTTCCTTCTCTCCACTCACATTCAAAAGACTGAATTAAATATTATTGATAAGTTTAGTTACAATATATAGATAATATAATGTAAATCCTAAAATCTAACTGGGCTCGTGGGCTCATACTAATAACCCTAATAATATTGTCTAATACTCTCCCGCAGTCATAGCGGAAGTAACCTGATGCTATGACTGGGAAACAAAAAAAATACATAAAACAATAATAATAAGATAAACATGCTTCAATCGACTTACTATCCAAACTATTGCCAACAAACAATATTGTGTTTGATGCTGTCATCCATATTTTAGTTGATTGTGCTATCCATAGTTTACTTGATCCTTCATGGTTCTTGATTCTTGGAATAATAAGTTGAGACCCGGCGATCGTAGTCGTTGGCGATGTCTCAAGGCAAGCAAGCGGCACTCTCTTGGATCCATAGATCAAGAGATGACATAAGTAGATATAATAAAAATAAAAGAAAGCAATACCGGTGACCGTGGTCAGGTGACGGTCTCTTGGATCCGTAGATCTAAGAATAATGGAAATATTTAATCAAACCGTAGTTTGAGATCGGCGGCCATGGACCGTGGTCCTTGATGCGGCTAAAACACCGATAAACGAAAAAATGAAAAGAACAAAGAAAACATAGTAACCGCTGCATAATCCAGAAACGAACCAAGAGAATGGATGTGAACGAACCAAGAGAATGGATATGGGTAATAGGTTTGAATGCTCAACCGATAACAAAACTTTATTAAACATAAACTAGAAAATAGATAAGAAACGAAACAGAAGACGAAGGTGGGACAGGGCGGCGGCGGTGGCGGCACACCGCCCTGTCTAGGGTTTGAACTCGATGGTGACGGCTAGGGTTTGTATGTTTTTGTGGTGGTGCAGCGGAGAAGAAGGTAACCAGAACCCTAAGGCTCTGATACCATGTAAGATGGTAAAAAACTGAATTGAATATTATTGATAGGTTTGGTTACAGTATATAAAAAATATAATACAAACCCTAAAACCTAACTGAACCCGTGGGTTCATACTAATAACCCTAATAATATTGTCTAATAACATTCAATCATTTTGGTTGTTCATGGGAAAGAATTTCCCCATTTTCTCTCTCTCTTCCACATCACACCATATCTCTATAAAATCATATTTTTTCTTTTTAAAAAAAAAACACCCCCTTAGGATGCTCTAAGTGATATATATTCATTAGGGATCTATTAATAATACTAATAAACTGGCAATCCATTGCAATGACCCAACGAGACTAAAGAGTGATGCCATAATGGAGAGAAATATAAGAAAAATAGAAGATAAAAAAGGAACACATGATTGATTACAAATCCTTCCGAGGTGTTTTTTTTTAACAAAAATATGTTTTATATATGTTACTTGGATTTTACTCCAATAAAGAAATCATGAATAGTAGGAATGCGAGATTGAGGAGCAAAATCAAGTATACTGTACTTCACTACTTGAGATGCCTACTAGTATTTGTATTTGACGTATGAGCTGTTTGGTAATAATCATTAAAATTGTACTTCGCTACTTGAGATGCGTACTAGTATTTGTATTTGACGTATGAGCTATTTGGTAAACTATTAATAATCATTAAAAGACTATCTATTAATGGTTAATATCCTTTTAATTATTAACAGGTAACCCTTAATGCAGAATGTTTAATAATAACTATTAACCGTTAAGAGATTATTAACTACTAAGAGGTAGGCTCTTAATTACCAGTAAGAAGCAGAATCTTAGTTATCATTAAGAGGCTATCAAACAACCCCGTAAACTGTAATTACTATTTTTATTACTATTTATTATTATTATCACTATAGATCCGTGTATTACATGAAATTGAATAAAATAATAATAACAAATATATATTAAAAAAATAATAACAACTTTGATACATCATCACAAAAGCACTATAAACTCGTCCACTTGAGAAAAACCATAAAAGTTATCGAGTGAAAAAAACACAATAAAATTGTTCAAAAACATTATAAAACTGTCTAGTTCTAAAACATGATAAAGTATTCAATTTTAAAACACCATAAAGTTCTTTAATTATAATACAATAAAATAACCTAGTTTTAAACTATCATAAATTTATTTAGTTCTAAAACATCATAAAATTGTTCAGTTTTAAAATAACCCTGATCTCATGTATATTTCATCTTATAAGTTTTCACATTTTGGGTTTTCAAATACTTTCCTTCTTTTGCAGTGATATACATACATACATGTTGCCCATCTCATGTAAATTTCATTTTATAAGTTTTCATATATTAGGTTTTTAATTACTTCCTTCTTTTGCATCAAATGTTTTTCACAGATATCTAAGACAACCCAAAAATATTTTAACAAATGTTGATTGTGAACTCAAAATCTATGCCTAATTTCATAATATTAGGTTGTCTTTCAAAATCAAGTATAGACATTAAACCTTGTCATGAGGTGATGTTGTTATCTAAAGTGACTATGAATTTTTTAATAAAGTTTAATTAAACTAATAGATGCAAGGCTCACCTCCAATTATACATTTATACTATATAATATATCACAAGATGATTAAAAGACTAACATAAAATAAGTACCGTGTTGTAATTATCATCATCGCATCACGTGGGTTTCCTAAAGTACTCTCTGTATATAATCTTTTGACATATTAGACCCTGAGATTGCATTTTACAACGGTTTTAGCCACTAATAATAACTCTGTTAACTTATTCCGTTAAATATAAGGGTATTATAAACTTTTTACACCTCAGGGGCTATTTATGTGAATTACATAGTTTTTTTAATAATTAGTGGGCTATTATGTAATTACTCAAATTACTAAAAACAACCCCCTAATCTTCCTTCTCTTCTAAATGAGTTTTTTGGTTTGTATATTAGAAAAAATGTTTTTATTTTTAAGTTTTTAAACTGTTTATGTTATTTTGGTTTTAATTGTATTTTTTAAAAAAATATACAATTTCAAACGTGGTTTTATAAATAAATACAACTTTTTAAAATTGTTTTTTATAAACATTTTTTCCAAAATTATTCATTTTTTTAAAAAAAATTAATCTTTCAACCGTTTCAATATCTTTTGTTTCATTATACGATATAAGTTAGAAATATTTATTGTTATTTTGGTTTTCTTTTGCTGTTGTTATTATTATTATTATTATTATTATAATACTGTTGTTGTTGTTGTTATTATTATTATGATTATTATTATTTAATAAAAAACATTTTAAATATATAAAAAAAATACTTCTTTTTCAAAGATTTTTTTATATACTTTTTTAAAGTCATTCGTTAGAAATCTTTCAATCTAATTATGCAGTACAAGTTATAAATTTTTAAAATCATTGGTCTTGTTTAAAATCTTTCATTTAATCATACAATATAAGTTAGAAGTTTTAATTTTTTTTTTAACCTGATAAAGTGTTAGCAATTTAAACAAGTAAAATATAGTTATTCCAAAAATAAATACTAGACATATAGTTGTTGAAAATATATATAATTTTGTATAATTTACTTATAGTCATTAAAAAATATAAGTTAAAAAAATGAATGATTTTAAAAATCCAAGGGATTAAAAAGTCCAACAATTCCAAGCAAATGAAAGATGTTCAAAATGAATATTTTTAAAAAACATTTATAGAAAAGAAAGGTTTTAAAAAAATAGGTTAAGAAATGACGGTTCTAAAAAAGAACTATTTTAATAGACAAAAAGTTTTATAAGATGAATAAATTTTGACAAATAAACGGATTTAACAAACAAATGATGAAAAAAATGAAAGATTTTTAAAAACGAATGATTTAAAAAAAAATTTGAAAAACAAACTAAAAAGATGTTTATAAAACTACAAGCTTTAGAAAAGATGTATTTTTTTATTTAAAACTTTTTTTATTAAATAGTAATTATAAAGGCAAAGGAAAAAATAAAATAACAATAAACAACTTTAAAAAATTAAATATAAAAACATTTTTTAGATATTCAAACAAAAAAACTCATTTAGAAGAGAATGAAACTTAGGAGGTAGTTTTTGGTCATTTGGGTAATGACATAATAGCCCAATAATTATCAAAAGAACTTTGTAATGTACATAAATAGCCCCTGAAGTGTAAATGATCCAAAATACTCTTATATTTAACTGAATAAATTAACAGAGTTAGTCTTAGAGTCTAAAACCGTTATAAAATGCAATGTCAGGGTCTGATATATCAAAAAAATTCCCTTTTAGACTAAAAGGGTTAAACAGCCTAAACCACAAGGGCTAAAATAGTAATTTACTCTTAGTTATATTTTTCTATTTTACTCCACTAAGTGTTTCTAATTTACAACTATGTATCAAAATACCACCGTATGTCCGCGTAAATCTCAACCACAAAACATAATGATCTTGTGACTGAGATTTTTTCTAGACTTAAATATTTTTCTTTTTGTTTAGCCTAACCCTGATCTCATGTATATTTCATCTTATAAGTTTTCATATTTTGGGTTTTCAAATACTTTCCTTCTTTTGCAGTGATATACATACATACATGTTGCCCATCTCATGTAAATTTCATTTTATAAGTTTTCATATATTAGGTTTTTAACTACTTCCTTCTTTTGCATCAACTGTTTTTCGCGGATATCTAAGACAACCCAAAGATATTTTAACAAATGTTGATTGTGAACTCAAAATCTATGCCTAATTTCATAATATTAGGTTGTCTTTCAAAATCAAGTATAGACATTAAACCTTCTCGTGAGGTGATATTGTTATCTATAAAGTGACTATGAATTTTTTAATGAGATTTAATTAAACTAATAGATGCAAGGCTCACCTTCAACTATACATTTATACTATACAATATATCACAAGATTATTAAAAAACTAACATAAAATAAGTACCGTGTTGTAATTATCATCATTGCATCACGTGGGTTTCCTAAAGTACTCTTTATGTGAAATCATTTGACTTATCAGACCCTGATGTTGAATTTTATAACGGTTTTAGGCTCTAATACTAACTCTGTTAACTTATTCCATTAAATATAAGGGTATTTTGGAGTTTTTACACCTCAGAGGCTATTTATGTGAATTACAAAGTCCTTTTAATAATTAGTGGGCTATTATGTAATTACTCAAATCACTTCTAAATGAGTTTTTGGTTTGTATATTAGAAAAAATGATTTTATTTTTAAGTTTTTAAACTGTTTATGTTATTTTGGTTTTTAATTGTATTTTAAAAAAAAATATACAATTTCAAACGTGGTTTTTATAAATAAATACAACTTTTTAAAATCATTTTTATAAACATTTTTTCAAAATTATTCGTTTTTTTCAAAAAATTAATCTTTCAACCATTTCAATATCTTTTGTTTCATTAAACGATACAAGTCAGAAATATTTATTGTTATTTTGGTTTTCTTTCGTTGTTGTTATTATTATTATTATTATTATTATAATATTGTTGTTTTTGTTATTATTATTATTATTATTTATTATTATTATTATTATTATTATTATTATTATTATTATTATTATGATTATTATTATTTAATAAACCACGTTTTAAATATATAAAAATAAATACTTCTTTTTCAAAGATTTTTTATATACTTTTTTGAAGTCATTCCTTAGAAATCTTTCAATTTAATTATGCAGTATAAGTTATAAAATTTTTAAATCTTTGGTCTTATTAAAATCTTTCATTTAATTATACAATATAAGTTAGAAGTTTTTAAAATTTTTAACCTGATAAAGTGTTAGCAATTTAAACAAGTAAAACATAGTTATTTCAAAAATAAACACTAGACATATAGTTGTTGAAAATATATACAATATTGTATAATTTACTTATAGTCATTAAAAATTATTAGTTCAAAAATGAACCATTTGAAAAATTAAAGGGATTAAAAAGTCCAACAATTCCAAGCAAACGAAAGATGTTTAAAACGAATATTAAACATTTATAGAAAAGAAGGGTTTTAAAAAAAGAGGTTAAGAATGACTGTCTAAAAAAGAACTATTTTAATAGACAAAAAGTTTTATAAAATGAATAAATTTTGACAA
This sequence comes from Flaveria sonorensis, assembly GCA_025506505.1. Classification (NCBI taxonomy): domain Eukaryota; kingdom Viridiplantae; phylum Streptophyta; class Magnoliopsida; order Asterales; family Asteraceae; genus Flaveria; species Flaveria sonorensis. The sequence goes on from CM046431.1 coordinate 2,504,031, forward strand.
ATAAACGGATTTAACAAACAAATGATGAAAAAAATAAAAATAAATTTAAAACGAATGATTTAAAAAAAAGTTTGAAAAACAAATTAAAAAGATGTTTACAAAAATAAAAGCTTTAGAAAAGATGTATTTTTTTTACTTAAAACGTTTTTTTATTAAATAGTAATTATAATGGTAAAGGAAAAAAATAAAATAACAATAAACAGCTTTGAAAAATTAAATATAAAAACATTTTTTAGATATTCAAACAAAAAAACTCATTTAGAAGAGAATGAAACATTGAAACTTAGGAGGTTGTTTTTGGTAATTTGGGTAATTACATAATAGCCCACTAATTGTTAAAAGAACTTTGTAATTTACATAAATAGCACCTGAAGTGTAAATGGTTCAAAACACCCTTATATTTAACGGAATAAATTAACAGAGTTAGTCTTAGAGGCCAAAACCGTTATAAAATGCAATATCAGGGTCTGATATGTTAAAAAATTCTTTTTTAAACTAAAAGGGTTAAACAGCCTAAACCACAAGGGCCAAAATAGTAATTTACTCTTAGTTATATTTTTCTATTTTACCCCTCTAGGTGTTTCTAATTTACAACTATGTATCAAAATACCACCATATGTCCACGTAAATCTCAACCACAAAACACAATGATCTTGTGACTGATATTTTTTTTAGACTTAAAATATTTTTCTCTCTGTTTAGCCTAACCCTGATTTTATGTATATTTCATCTTATAAGTTTTCATATTTTGGGTTTTCAAATACTTTTCTTCTTTTGCAGTGATATACATACATACATGTTGCCCATCCCATGTAAATTTCATTTTATAAGTTTTCATATATTAGGTTTTTAATTGCTTCCTTCTTTTGCATCAAATGTTTTTCGCAAATATCTAAGACAACCCAAAAATATTTTAACAAATGTTGATTGTGAACTCAAAATCTATGCCTAATTTCATAATATTAGGTTGTCTTTCAAAATCAAGTGTTGACATTAAACCTTCTCGTGAGGTGATATTGTTATCTCTAAAGTGACAATGAATTTTTTTATTGAGATTTAATTAAACTAATAGATGCAAGGCTCACCTCCAATTATACATTTATACTATACAATATATCACAAGATGATTAAAAAATTAACATAAAATAAGTACCGTGTTGTAATTATCATCATCGCATCACGTGAGTTTCCTAAAGTACTCTTTATGTGAAATCTTTTGACATATCAGACCCTAAGATTGCATTTTATAACGGTTTTGGCTTCTTATACTAACTATGTTAACTTATTCCGTTAAATATAAGGGTATTTTGGAGTTTTTACACCTCAGGGGCTATTTATGTGAATTACAATGTTTTTTTAATAATTAGTGGGCTATTATGTAATTACTCAAATCACTAAAAACAACCCCCTAATTTTCATTCTCTTCTAAATGAGTTTTTTGTTTGTCTATTAGAAAAAATGTTTTTATTTTTAAAATTTTAAACTGTTTATGTTATTTTGGTTTTTAATTGTATTTTTTTAAAAAAATATACAATTTCAAATGTGGTTTTCATAAATACATACAACTTTTTAAAATCGTTTTTTATAAACATTTTTTCCAAAATAATTCATTTTTTTAATAAAATTAGTCTTTCAACCGTTTCAATATCTTTTGTTTCATTATACGATAAAAGTTAGAAATATTTATTGTTATTTTTGTTTTCTTTCGTTGTTGTTCTTGTTATCATTATTTATTATTATAATATTGTTGTTGTTGTTATTATTATTATTTAATAAAGCACGTTTTAAATATATAAAAATAAATACTTCTTTTTCATAGATTTTTTTACATACTTTTTTGAAGTCATTTGTTAGAAATCTTTCAATTTAATTATGAAGTACAAGTGATTAATTTTTAAAATCTTTGGTCTTTTTTAAAATCTTTCATTTAATCATACAATATAAGTTAGAAGTTTTTAAAATTTTTAACCTGATAAAGTGTTAGTAATTTAAACAAGTAAAACATAGTTATTCCAAAAATAAATACTAGACATATAGTTGTTAAAAATATGTACAATATTGTATGATTTACTTATAGTCATTAAAAAATATAAGTTCAAAAAATGAACGATTTTAAAAATCCAAGGGATTAAAAAGCCGAACAATTCCAAGCAAACAAAAGATGTTTAACACGAATATTTTTAAAAAGCATTTATAGAAAAAAAATGCTTTAAAAAAAGAGGTTAAGAAATGACGGTTATAAAAAAGAACTATTTTAATAGACAAAAAGTTTTATAAGATGAATAAATTTTGACAAATAAACGGATTTAACAAACAAATGATGAAAAAAAAATGAAAGATTTTTTAAAACGAATGATTTAAAAAAAAGTTTGAAAAACAAATTAAAAAGATGTTTATAAAAATAAAAGCTTTAGAAAACATGTATTTTTTATATTTAAAACGTTTTTTAAAATAGTAATTATAAAGGTAAAGGAAAAAAATAAAATAACAATAAACAGCTTTGAAAAATTAAATATAAAAACATTTTTTAGATATTCAAACAAAAAATCTCATTTAGAAGAGAATGAAACTTAGGAGGTTGTTTTTGATAATTTAGGTAATTACATAATAGCCCTACTTTGTAATTTACATAAATAGCCCCCGAAGTGTAAATGGTCCAAAATACACTTATATTTAACGGAATAAGTTAATATAGTTAGTCTTAGAGGCCAAAACCGTTATAAAATGCAATATCAGGGTCTGATATGTTAAAAGATTCATTTTTAAACTATAAAAGTTAAACGGCCTAAACAACAGGGGCCAAAATAATAATTTACTCTTAGTTATATTTTTTTATTTTACCCCTCTAGGTGTTTTTAATTTACAACTATGTATCAAAATACCACTGCATGTCCGTGTAAATCTCAACCACAAATCACAATGATCTAGTGACTGAGATTTTTTCTAGACTTAAATATTTTTCTCTTTGTTTAGCCTAACCCTAATCTCATGTATATTTCATCTTATAAGTTTTCATATTTTGGGTTTTCAAACACTTTTCTTCTTTTGCATTGATATACATACATACATGTTGCACATGTCGTTTAAATTTCATTTTATAAGTTTTCATATATTAGGTTTTTAATTACTTCCTTCTTTTGCATCAAATGTTTTTCGCAGATATCTAAGACAACCCAAAAATATTTTAACAAATGTTGATTGTGAAAATCTATGCCTAATTTCATAATATTAGGTTGTCTTTCAAAATCAAGTATAGACATTAAACCTTCTCATGAGGTGATATTGTTATCTCTAAAGTGACTATGAATTATTTAATGAAATTTAATTAAACTAATAGATGCAAGGCTCACCTCCAATTATACATTTATACTCTACAAGATGATTATAAAACTAACATAAAATAAATACCGTGTTGTAATTATCATCGCTTCACGTGAGTTTCCTAAAGTACTCTCTATATGAATGATTTTGATATATGTGCCACATTATCACTCACAACATCCACAAGAGTTGAATATTATTTTCAAAAAAAAAAAAAAGATATTACACCATTCTTATCTTGATAAGAGAGCATTATTTACATATCCAGATACCGTTAGGCTAAAATCTTTTGATATGGCCACATCTAAATGAATAGTAGCGCTACCCCAGAAAATTTTTCATGAGGGTAAAATTGGGACTGGTGTATTACTTTAGGGGAGGCACTTGTGATTTTCACATACATATAACACTAATTTTTTTTTTACAGAGGGCGGTTGCCCCCCTCCTTTGTACCTAGGTCCGCCCCTGTAAATGTATACAAGTTTACAATCATCTAAGAACAAGTTACAACTCACATAGCATGACATATCACCCCCAAGAAAGATAAACAGAAATCCAATCATGATATGATCATACATTCTACAACAGAATGAACCAATTCTACACAGAATGTACAGGTGACACATCACTAAAGCTACTTACCCTAAACACACCAAACAAACCTTAAATCATGAATCTTTTGCCAAACCAACACCATGTGAAGATAAACCCTTATTTCTTGGTGCTCAAAACCATGAACAAAATGAATGAAATGCTGAAAAATACCACTACCGTTAAGAAATCGATGGGAGTCATAAAATTGGGGGCGAAAATCGTATATAATACATTCTTTATGAACCGCAACCGCAATATAATGCAATCTGAGTAAACAACCATTGTAAAGGGCTTGGATAATCTTCATCTTCTTGCTTTGAGGGTGGTCGTGGTGACAGCGGCATATCTGGTGGCAAGTGGCGGTGAAATGCATCGACTGCATTTGCAACGCCATCTTCGTTTTCAATTAGCTTTGCTATATCCATTGCTCGAGCTTTCACCTATGATAAAGCAATTTAAACAAATTAGTTTTTCAGCAAGAAGAAAGTGAGTTTAGTGTTGAATTTCAAAGTCAAACCTAGTATTTTTAGAACCAATATTCCATGCAGCATTTTGCATTTTAACCTCAAACTGTTCTTTGTTTAAACTTTTAAATAAAAATTTAAACTTTTAAATGGGTTTATATAAAATTAATCCTAAAAAAAGATGATTATTTCACTGACCTCTGGCTGTAGCATGAATTCTATTGCAAATGAAAGTGCTTCAACAGTGAGCTGAGAAATCGGTATTGGATTCGGGCCTAATCCTCTATGATATATTCTGTCGCCCCAAAAATACTGATCTCCAAAGAACGGAACAATAGTTGTAGGACACTGCAATTTTACAGCACACATGTAAATAAAATGAATACAATTTAATTTACTCACAAATATATGTCGAGTTTGATACATTATTTTCTAGATTAATACTACGGACATAACTAACGGACATTATTTTCTAGATTAAACACAAGTATGAACCATAAAATGGGGACCCTAATATGTTACAAAATAGAAGTGACAACCCTAAAATGTTCATTATGAAATGGAAATTGTCTCAAAGGATGTACTGTTGTTAAATCAGTTTGCTTAATATTATAATAATTAATGGCAAAGCCTCAAACACACTCCAAAAAACTACATCCATATGCGTATAAAGTACATAAAATTTAACTTCAAATATTACCCCGGCTCTCAATCCTGTAGCAGTAGTTCCAGCACCTCCATGATGAACCTGCAAAATTGCAACCATGCATACCTTAAAATGTGAATCACAAACACAGCTTTTCACAATCAAATAAAAACACACAAGATGAAACTATCAAATATGCACCATCAGAAGAATATTTGTGTTAAAAAACAACAAAAATTAAATCCTTTTGTAATGGTGGTGCGTACCCGCTAAAGTTTTTGTAACCATAATACATACCCACTAAAGTTTTTGTAATTGTAATGCGTACCAAAATTAGAAAACCGTATATATAACTCACCACGGCTGCACATTGAGGGAAGAGCCAATCATGAGGGCAATCCACTAGAAGAAAAACATCCTCTGGAATATCTGGAACTGCAGATTTCCAATTTCACCCAATGGGCCAAGAGTAGTAAAGACAAGATGTCAAATGATAAACTTGTTATATAAAACAAGTAGATAAAAGAAACTGTTTGTGGGTTGGCTTGGCTAAACTAAAGTTTTGACCCGCTACCCAACCCGCTCATTTTGCCATCACTAGAATGAAGCAGTTATAACGAAATATGCTTGTTAGATACAAAAAAGCATACGAAATTGAAGAAACTTACAAGTCCCAAGATCTCCCCATCCTCGGTCAATTATCCCCCTTTGACCAGTTTTTCTCAAGGCCTCTAGAATGATATTTGTGGTTTTTGCCGAATCTTCAAGAGGCTTAAAAAGAAAACATGATTAAAATAATTGAACAGACATTGATACCATATCACTCTGTTAAGATCTATCAAAAAGTAATGAATTTCAACTTCTACGGTCAAACATAACATAAAGAGTGTCTCGTTTGTAGGTATAAAAATTTCTAGAAGATGCGAGCAATTCACATATTTGAAGCTGAAGATCAGTCTAGTTGACCTTACTAATCTAACTATACTATGTTTTGTGCTCCATTAGAATAAGATTTTGATAATGATCTATATATTACAAACAAAAACAAAAATTAAAAAATTGAGTGCATATTGTAAATTCAATCCATACCATGCTCCCAAACCCAATATATATAGGCCTTGCTCCTTTTCCAATCCATTGGATGAATTCTTCACGTGGTCGGTATTTGGAACCAAGATTCAAGAAACAATAACCAACAACATCCACCAACGGCCCCCAATCTACATAGTAGCCACATATAAGCAAACAAGATCCATAATCACATTTCCTTTTCATACAATATAAGGAGTATTTGGATGTGAGATATTGGATAATCCAAATAAGATAATAAACCGTAATAAACACGGAGCAGAAGATTGTGTTTGTACACAATTTGGTTGTTTGTAGTTGTAAATTGTAACAATCAGATGTTTGAGGGTTGGCAAACTATGATATCCTTGGGGAATCACTTGATAAAATTACCTAAAAAGACATTCTTGTGAGAAAAAGAGACGCCTTAGCAAATGAAAGTAAAGTCTCCATATTTATGTTAATAGAATGGGTAAATCTTAAATAAGTAGTTTTGTTGCAAGGTATGATCATCAATATATCAATATATGAGAAACTATTCTTACCATTTGGTTTGGATACAACATGAGGGCTCCACATGTAGCCAATTGGAAAGTGAGATATCGAACCACGGTACATGCTAAAATAAGCAATTGGAGCAAGATTTAATTTCTTTCTGAAGTCGTTTATATATCCTCTTATGCCCCACCATATCAAAAGGTCTACAACTATATATGACAGCTGTAAAGGAAAAAAAGCAAATCACAAATTTGGTATTAAAAACCAATGGTTAAAAGTCATAATTATTGCAAAATTTGATGTACAGAAATATACCCAATAACCAGCACTTTGAGGCACACGCGCCAATGGGGAAGGGAACTCAGATGTCGGCCTGCCTATACAAAAGAGACGTAAGAACTAATATCATATTGTTCGAATATTATTTTAACATTACTATGATCCTGCATAAATTGTAATTGTGATTAAATAAATCTATACAATCTTGAAAGCCTATTTTTCAAGTGATTTAATGGTTTAATATAATACTATAGAGTCCAAAAGACATACAACGACCAATTATTATCAACTTAATAGAAAAAGGCTTTATTTGGCCAAAATGTTAGAGGCTAAAAAGTCAAAACTCACGTCCAAGGCATTGTAAAGAACATGTGAAGAGGTACACCAAGAGCTTCAGCAACGTGTGCATGCCCTGTCAAAAAAATATAAAAAATAAAACCTTAACACGTTGTAATCTTTTCCGGCTTTCAATAAGCTCATTATGCACAATTAAAATTAATCCTTTACGAAATGGTCTTAAACCTAGATAAAAAGACTTGAGAGAATTAAGGGGTGTTTTGTTGTGCATATTAAAAGTGATTATTATGACTTGATGAACAAGAATTAGATTAACCCAATGATTGCCTGCTTTAAGCTAGGAATGGTTAGACAATTTATGTTCGTTACAACCTCTTACCTGCTTCTCCAAACTGATTTATTCTGACTAGGGTAGGAAAATGGGAAGTTAGGTAGCTGATCAAAACATGTTTGGGTCAAGATGGGAAACTTTTAGCAAGACTCGAACACTGACCCAAATTTTTTTAAAATATTTTATAAGCAACTAATGTCCGAAATATGATTACAAAACTTATGCATTTGAATACATGTTGACCTTCAATCTGTTGGCCTGCTCATTTGACTTGTTCCTTTTTAGGTAAATCTTTTAGCTTAAACCATATCAACCATTTGTATCTAAATGAGTTGAAGTTACCGCTTGCTTTGATATTGACCCAAATTAATCGCAAATAATAATCAGTAAATAAGGCAATATGAACTGACCATAGGCAGGAGGATTTGCAATGATTGCCTGAGCCCGAAACGGTTTCCCATTTTTCAAATCTGGTGCTGTGCATGCAGGAAGAAGTGATTCAATAATCGCCTTTAATTGCTTCCTCTGTATAGATATTTCACCAGGTGCTGATGGAATAAGACCTTTATTCCTCGCCATATCTAATGTTTAAAAAAAGTTAACGGCAACAAACTAGGTAATTAAATATAATTTTGGTATGGGTTCATTATAGTCGCTACAAAATGGTTCAAACCAGAAGCGGTGATTTTGAACCTTTTTACTTATAAATGGGTCGATTCAGGTTATACTCTAACCTGTAATAGGGAACATCAAAAACAAAACAAGTCGAAAGTTGTCCTCATATATTTTAAACCTCATAAATCATTTCATCAACAAAATAATAATAAATAAATAATTTATTGAAATTATACCACTTCTCAGACATATTTGATACGCTGTTTATTGAGAATATGATATTTCTAGACAAGAAACGTTTTTAGTCAACCCAACCTAACCCAAAACCCAACCCCTGATCCACCCATTTTCGACAACTGATTTTATGTAAAAGACCACTTACATCCAGCCAAGATACGGGGATCACCACCCAAAGGGTAGAAATCTACACCAGCTGATTCTACAAAAGAACGGAAATTTGCATGTGTTGCCAACCTAACACGATGACCAAATTCCTGCAAATATAAATGTACTCTTTGGTAAAAACTAAAAAGGGGAACACATACGATGACCAAAAAAATGTTTCAATATATATGTCCTAGTGAACTTTTTATAGCATCATATAAAATTTACAATATCAATTCGTGTTATTTGCATTAACAAGCACTACAAGAAGTTGGGTATAAGTTCGTTAATTTTGTCTAAAGATAACTTTTTTTTCTTTAATTTTCACATGATTATAAGAAATTAACAAAATGATCCTTAATCCAATCGCTAAAAGTAAAGGTGGCAAGATGGGTGGTTGTATAACGGTTTAAAACAGGGTTCGCACTGAAAAATGTCAGCTTTCAGTTCAGGTAGACAGGCCGGGTTCAATTTGGGCTGACCAGCAATCACTTTTTTGTCCATTTTCTAATTTCTATAACTAACTAATGAACTAATAATGATTACAAAAACTACATAATTACAATATTAATATATATCTCAATAAACCAAATTTAAAAAATGTATGCATTAAAGATAGACTTCGGGGTCATTTCCAACCCATTTGAGCACTTCTCTTTTAGCTAATGCTTTTATTCAAAACACAACCTAAATTGACCTATTTATATGTATAGGTGTCAAAACTGAGCCCGCTAATTTAAAGGATAAAATCTAGGAACTTTATACTTATTTTAGTTTATAACTTTTAACATGATTATTTTTTCTTCAGACAAAGAAACATTGCAAAAAAAACAAGTATATTTGATTAGCCAAAACATGCCTGAAGTCTCTTTGACATAGCAAGAAAAGGTTGAACATCTCCTCTCGTTCCAACCACAAGGACTGCAATATTTAACTTTGGAATCGATTTATTAGAATCAGTAACAATAAAATCCATATCCGGGTGAAGCCCTTCAATTTTTTGATATTCAAACAATTCCGAAGCTACGGGTGCACTTTTAGATAAATCCACTTCCACTGTACCATCACTTTGAATCTTTACAAGTTCCACTATAAGCTTTTGCTGAAAGATTTAAAAGTTAAAAGAATAATAATAGTAATAACATTAATAAAAATAATATAAAAAATGGATTTATATCGACTAAAATACATATTTTTATTCAAATTAAAATCTAAATAGGTGAATTTAAACTCACCTTTTCTCGTTCTGACAATCGATCTAATTTAAGTTCATGTCTTGGAATCCATGACCGTGTCCACCATTTTTCAGACATCGATCTAGAATGTACAGCCTCCTTATCTTCCAGAAACAATTTTTTGCGTACGCTTGAAGGCACTGTAGCACTATGATCCAAGGCTTAAGAAAAGAAACAAAAGTTAATATGCAGAACTAAAAACAAAACAAATTTACATATGATAACAGGTATAAATAAATACAATTTGCCTACCACTTTTGAAGTGTAATAGTACCTACTTACATGCAACAAGTAAAGATGACATAATTGAATTTAAAGTTAAAGTACTATTTATTTGATCTTGAAAGAAGGGTACTTTAGGAACATCTAGTCTTGATTATATAATATGGAATAGAGTCGGTTTTTAGGAAAACATCAAACATAAAGTGGATCCAGTTTTGGAACTAATCAAATTTTAAGACGAGTATGCTTATTATTTTAACGACTAACTGCATTAGCTAAAATCCCACCAGAATCAAAAGCACATGCCGTAATGGCGCATTCTCCTAAAGAACATATGAGAAAGCAACAAATTCAGGACCCTTTTAGCCATTACTAAGTTAATTTTTATATGAGATATCATATGAATAATCAAACTAGATTATATTGTCAGTCATTGAACTTATAATTCTAACAAAAATTCAAGATAAAACAAGCCAATCATGTAAGAATTCGCAATTTCGGATAAAATGCAAAAATCTTGACACGCTTTTTGTCCATAATCCCTTGTTCCACAAAGTAATAACTCGTTAACTCAAATACAATTTACACACAAGCATAATTATCATCAATCTGAATGCTAACAACAAAACTATATGACATGATTAGTGAAAATCAGATTCTAACATCAATACTAAAGCCTGTAAATGATCATTTTACGGTCGAAAAGATTCACAACACAATTTTTTTTGCGGATTAACTTAGGGAACACATGCCACCTACATAGAACTATGCAATTATAGCACAACCACTGGCTCAAATTCTGTGATTAGAATTTAAACAGCTTTAAGGTTAAGATTACGATAACTAACCCTTTCGAGGATGCGGTGGAGCACTATAACTCAAATCTTTGGGTTTAATGACCTCTTTAGGTGATGAAACATCTTGATTAGAAGTACTAGCACCATTAGATTCTTCATTTGTAACTTCAATTTGCTCACCTATAGCATCAGTATCCATTTCATTTGATAACCTTCAAGAACACCTAAAACAAACTCCCAATTCTAAAATTCTTGAATCTAACGATGATAATCAAGAAACCCCACCAAAACCCTTGAAGCAAACCGAAACCCCACTTGACCTAATTCATGAAATCGTACGAAATCAACACTAAATTCTTGAATTTCACAAAAGTCAAGATTAACCCACCAAAACCCTTCAAGAAACACGTAGTTCGAATCCGAAATTGAATAGAAAATTACAGAAGTTGATGACTTCTGACTTCTGAATTCAACTTCGAATGCTGCCAAAAGAAAAACACCCAATTCAATTGGGGGAAAACACAGCGAATTTTGTAATTATCGAACAGATTCGCACACGAATTCCGCTGAAACAGAGCACGAAGAACAGAAGAAAACTATACGAATTGACAACTACTCCGTCAATTTAGGTGAAGATTATTGTTAAGAAACCAAATAATAATAATAAAATGATCAAGAAAGACGACTAGAAGAGTCTTGAAGTGAAAAAATGAAAAATTGTTGATGGATTTGTGGAAGATAAAACTAAAGAATATTATAAAAGGTTCGATTGATGGTTGGGTATGGGAGATGATGTTATCATTCTGTTTCCTGTGAAAATACATGTGACTGAAATTTTGGTAGGTGGTGTTTTAGTGATATTTTGACCAATTGATATTATTGTCCTCTGTTGGTATGAACTGTATTTCTTCAAAATGTTTTCTTTGAAACCTTTTATTTCACTTTTTGATGGTCCACATAATTGTATATTTGTATGTTCAAAGCTAAGGCTTAATGCTAGGGCCGCAAACAAACTGAACGTTCAGCGAACAGTTCGTGAATCGTTCGGCGGGAAGTTCTTTTATGCTCGTTCGTTTAGTAAATGAACGAACACGAAAAGAAAAATCTGTTCGTTTAGTTAAACGAACGAACATGAACACAAGCCGCGTTCGTTCATTTATGTTCGTGAACGTTCGATAATGTGTTCGTTAATGTCCGTTCGTGAACGTTCGATAATATGTTCGTTTATGTTCGAAAATGTGTTCGTTTATGTTCGTTTATATTCTTAATTTTTGTGTCAGTTATTTTTATAACTATTATATCAAGTATTTTTTGATATTTATGTTAAGTACTTATATATTTTTGATTGATTTTGTGTAATGTTTGTAATAAAAATATAAATTTTATTTTAAAATAAATCTATAATCATTTGTATTCGTTTGTGTTCATAAGCTTCTTTGTGTTCTTCACGTTCATGAATAGTTGTTTGTGTTCCTTTACTTTTGTTTGTGTTCATTTGCGTTCGGTAAGTGTTCGTGAACAGTTCATGAACATGTTTATTTTCTTAATGAACGAACACGAACAAGAAATCTCGTTCGGTAAGTGTTCGTGAACAGGTACTGAACAAGTTTATTTCTTAACGAACGAACAAGAACAAGGCCTTGTTCGTGTTCGTTCGGTTCGTTTGCAGCCCTACCTAAGGCTATTGAAATTTGCTTTGATTGCGCGATGTCGCCTGTTTAATCTTAGTGTAAAGCGAAGTTTAAAATTCGAAAAAAAACACATTTATTTTAATTTCAATATGTAGGAATATGACGACACGTATTTTTGGTATACGCTTTCTAAAAGGCATAAAATGACTCAATTCCAATAGAAAATGTGATAAGGTGGAGTATCTTGGTACATTTAAATTTTTTGAGCTTAAAGCGAATTTTAAAGCTTGAGCTTTTATTGTGATAAAATAAATACTTTTTCCTTTCGGTTTTGACATATAGGGAAACGATGACATAAATAAATTGATGATTTGATCGTATCTGACTGAGTAATAGTTGATTTTATAATTACGTAACAACGAAATCTAACTGAAGGAATTTAACTTTTGATTACTGATAATATTGCTTGTATTAAAAATAATTTTATCAAGTTCTAACATGTGATTTATAGATTTGTGTTTTTATTCTTTTCATAACAGTTGTTTTCTAGTTCTTAATTCTTATCAAACATTAATTTCTTTTGTTATAAGACAAATTAATTGATGATTTGATTTTTTTTAAACGACAGATTCGTTGTTAATATCACCAAGTTACTAATTATTCATCAACGTAAAGTTTTGAACCCTAAACCTCCAAAAGCTCCTAATTTAAGTACTTTTTCTCATAAATCTTTAGTACTATTTAATTAAAATTTAACTTCTTTTACAGAAGGTTGTTAAGAGCATTCACAACCCATTCTTCATATTTATCCATATAATTGCACTAAAAATCACTATTTTTTTTCTTTCATTTTCAATTAAATAATACTTTTTATATTTTTATCATTACTTTCTCTCTCTTCTCCACTTATAATCACTTAAAATATATTAAAAACATTATAAGGTTTTGAACAGTATTTCCTTAAAATTCAAATTAAATAATAAAATTTTCATATCCTTCACCCACAACCACTTATAACTATTAAACCATATCATGTAATATAATGTGGAGGATAACCAACTGTTTAGTAGGTAGGGTGGTTGGTATATGTATATTGACAAATTGCAAATCATTAATCTTTGACTTTTTTTTACAATTCAGGTTGACGACAAACACGTCCAAATGCATGTGTTTGAAGACTAATTTTGAACTTGCAGGTCAGAAAAAGGGGATTGGCATTTGGCATTTGGCATTTGGCATTTGGTAATATTTCTTCTTTGGGCTTTAAATTGGTTGAATTTGTTCAGGACTTCAGGCCGAATGGAATGGGCCTAGCAATGGGCCTGATCCCAATATTACAATTTGAACATTAAAACAAGATAGAAAGCAATCCGCCGCGGCTGCGCCTATTGGTGGCGGGTGGCGGCCACGGTGACTGGTAAGCAGTGGGGTGATAGATTCCAATTCTTTTAGTCAAATCCATTATAATTTCATATTACTGTTTAGTCCTCACCTTTCTAAAATTACAAGTATAATCCATACTATTCGCAAATGTAGGTTAGTTTGTGGTGTTGTCTCTTCCTGACTGGAGGTGGCTGATGCAGGCGCCGGTGACTATAGAGGTGAGTGTTTCTTCTAGCCAGGAATGGTGGGTGGGCTTGTGGTCAAACAACTCACGATAGAGTTAAAGGAGAATACGCCAACGACTCGGCAATATTTGTCGATTGTACCATACAGGGGAGGCCTAAGGGAAGGGCAATAACCCAGGCACAATCTCGAGGGGCACAAAATTTTTTTATATATTAGCCCATTGTACATATTAAAATAGCCAATTATACATTTTAAATCAACCCATTTTATTATTTTAACCCAAATATGATTTGGTTTATACGTTTTAACCCAAATATGATTTGGCTTAAACGGTTTAACCCATTAATAGCCCATCAGACACAAATAATTTAGCCAATTAAAAAGAACAAAAAACAGTAAAAGAATTTTTTTCGTTTCGGGTCCATTTTTCTATATCGCATCGGGCCCCTAAATCCTCAGTATCGCCCTGGGACCGAATAACCCACAAGTCCACAACAGACCTAAAGAAGAAGATGCTAGTGGGTTGTTGGTTTGCTGGTGGTCAGAACCTATGCCTGCTGTCTCTTTGAATGTGGTTGTCGGAATACTGGGAGGAGAAGGGTAAATATGGTGGGTGGGGGTGGGGGTGGGGGTGGGGGTGTTTAAGTCAAAGTTTAAATTATTAAACGAGTTAACTAATTGTATTTTGGGTGGGGGTGGGGGTGTTTAAGTCAAAGTTTAAATTATTAAACGAGTTAACTAATTGTATTTTAGGGACCCACAATTATTAATATCAAATGAGTTAATTACTTTGAGTCCATACTATTAAGGTGTGAAGGCCTTTGGGCTTTTGGTTCGGTCAAGGCTTTTGGCCCATTGAAGCTTCTTGAAACCTTAATTTATCTCTATATATAAAACATGTTATTGTATCGTAATCTAGTTCCTTAAGCTTAATAAAATACCTAGTTGCAGAGAGTGGCATAGGTCATCTTGATCGAACCACTATAAATTCTCGTGTTCTTATTGCTTTTGTGTGCGTATGTGTGTTTGTGTTTGTTTCCGCTGCGTAAAGATACCTAACAACTGGTATTAGAGCGTCAGCTCTTGAAGATTTTGTACGAAACACGCCGCCATGTACCTAGGGTTTCTGCCGCCGCCGCAATCGCTTAGGGTTCTGCGCAGCAGCCGCTGCCTCCTAGGGTTTCTGCACCGCCTAGAGTTTCTGCCGTCGCCGCCGTCACCGTTGTCACCTAGGGTTTCTGTGCCGCCGCCTAAGGGTTTTGGCTGGAAGTACCGGATCTGGTTTGTCTATCCTTTTGTTGACTAGTTATCAACTGTTCAGCGCGCTTGTTTCTTGAAGACTTGTCTTTGTTTTGCTAATATGGCTGAAGACGGGAAGACTGTGATCGAAAAGTTCAATGGCACTGGTTTTGGTTGGTGGAAAATACAAATAGAAGCATTACTGTGTCAAAATGATTTGGATATGGTACTGGAAAAGAAACCAAAGAGTATGGAGAAAGCTGAAGAAGCAGTTTGGAATTCCAAGGACAAGAAAGCTAGAGCGACTATTATGTTATCTTTGACGAAGAGCATTGCTTTTAACATCATGAAAGAAACCACTGCAAGTGGTATGATGTTGGCTCTGTCAAATATGTATGAAAAGCCGTTTGCTGCTAACAAGGTGTTCTTGATGAGGGAACTATTCATGACGAGAATAAAAGAGGGAAGCTCAGTTACCTCTCACATTAATGATCTGATATATATTCTTATGAGATTAGAATCAGTGGGAATAAAATTCGATAATGAGACTCGAGCTCTGGTGTTGCTATCTTCACTGCCTGATAGTTGGTCCGGGACTGTAACTGATGTTACAAATTCTATGGGGGCTAACGAAATGACATTTGAAAAGATCCGAGACATTGTGATAGGTGAAGACACACGTCTAAAAAGTGCAAATGTTGGATCATCTTCTGAGATGTTACATGTTGGCAGGGGAAGGGAAAATAGCCGAGGCAGTAGGAGTCGGGGAAAGAGTTCAACTCGGACTCGGAAAAATGTGAGGTGCTGGAACTGCAACGAGGATGGACATGTTAAGAGTCAATGTCCAAAAAAAGGTCTGAACACTGCTGCTGAGGATGTCAATGATGGTGATGTGTTATTTCTTGAGGTTGAAAACAGTGTGGACTCTTGGATCATGGATTCTGGTTCTTCGTTTCACGCCGTACACAGCGGTGAAATGATGATGAATCTGAAAACAGGCAATTTTGGGAAGGTACGTCACGTCGATGGCAGAATGCTTGATGTAATGGGCATGGGTGATATTGATTTGGTGACTCCATTGGAAACTACATGGAATCTGAAGAATGTCAAGGTGATTCCGGGTTTGAAGAAGAAATTAATTTCTTTTAGTAAACTGGATGAACAAGGACTGAAAGTCAAGTTTAGTGGTGGTAAATGGAGGGTAATCAATGGGAACCGGGTGATTGCTCGTGGTGATAAGCATGGGTCATTGTACATGGTGGAGGTACCTGCTGAGGGACTGATCAACCCGGTTAAGCAAGTCAAAGTCGGGTTCGCTAAATCTATTGCTAAGAGAGTTCATTTTGCAAACATAAAGTCTGGAGCAGAGATTGTAGATGAATGGGGTCAGAAGTCTAAACCAGTCAGAGGATTTTATGACAGTGGGAGCATGGGACATGTTCCGGGTACAGTCAAGAAGAATCGTTGGGGTTTGAAGACTACGACTGGAAAATTCTCTCCTGGTGATTGTTTGCTGAATTTGGAGAGTGTTAGTGGTTCTCGGTGTATCTCTGAATCTGGTGGATCGTGTAAACCAGTTGAGATAGAGGATGGGTCGTTGGTGGAATTTGCCACGACTGGGTTGGAGCTCGGGGGAGCTTCAACGGGCCCTTTCAAGTAATTGATGAAAAGGGGCCTCTGCAACTAGGGGATTTGGATTGAAATCTTAGCTTGTTCTTTGGAATTGGAGGCTTGGAGGATTTCCGTTACTTGAAGATTACTGATGACAGGGTTGCTTTGTACTTAGATGGCTAGCTGGAGTATTCGCAAGGCCTTCAAGTGGGAGATTGTTGAGGTGTGAAGGCCTTTGGGCTTTTGGATGGAGTTATGGGCCTGGTCCATTGAAGCTTCTTGAAACCCTAATTTATCTCTATATATAGAACATGTCATTGTATTGTAATCTAGTCCCTTGAGCTTAATAAAATACCTAGTTGCAGAGAGTGGACATAGATCATCTTGACTGAACCACTATAAATTCTCGTGTTCTTATTGCTTTCGTGTGCGTACGTGTGTTTGTGTTTGTTTCCGCTGCGTAAAGATACCTAACACATACTCCATAGTTATTATTACGACCGTCTACTTCACAAACCATGTTATGATTAAATGATGATGTCAATCGTTATAAAGTATTGACGCCAATTAAAATTCTCGAGTTATATAATGGCGTCGGGTGATCTTGCTTATCTTACTAGAACAAATGCATGTTACTTAATGCATTTTACTTTGTAAGATCTAGAAATATAATGTAATTTGTTTGTAACATCTAGAAATGAAAAGCTATTTATTTTTCTCATAGTGGGGCTGTGGAGCGAAAATAACGCACCAACACATGACACGACCCATCTAGGCCAACGGTGTAGAGTGTTCACACAAATAGTCATTATGTTTATTTATTTTTTAATTTTATTCATTTATCTATTTTGTCTAAGTGTGAGTATGGGTAACAAAAACAACCCACCAACACATGGCTTGGCCCATAAAAAATCAACAACGAACAATATTTACACTTACAACCACGTATCAACATTTTTATTTATGTATATTAGACTTGATTAAATTAAACTTTGTTAAACTCTAGTTTAATTAAGTAAATTAGGCTAACTCTATCTTGCGTTATTGTTTAGAAAGAATCCATATATGCAATAAATCCATGATATTTTTGAGCTTTTTTACATACTATGCGATGATTCTAATTTGTTTGGTAGTGAAGATATGATCAAATAGGATTGAAAATTTTGTGACAACATTTGTGTTTGGCTAATTGTGTGAAATTGAAGACGATGTAGGTGGTGTTGTTAGATTCAATGGTTTTATTTTGTACAACTTGTATAAAAGTCTAAAATAACCCAAATCGAGAAACCAAACCAATTAATTTCAGTTTTCGTTGATGAAAAATCTTTACTATCGATTTGGAGAGAGATTAATGCCAAACACAAGCAGTTATGTGTTAAAATATTTTCACACCCAAGGCAATCTTTTATAATATAAATCACACACCTACATACATTAAAAAAGTTGTTCTTCATAGTTAAAGATCATCCCCTCACTTGTTGGTTATCCATCTGTCGCTTTCATTATGTTATACCTGCACATATATACATTATTATCTTGAACGGTTGGATGTTACGCTATATATTATTGGCGGATTGTGCGTCCGCACCCCATGAATTTATTTGTTCATTTAGTATAAATACGTTCGAATCCTGACTGACCACTAAAAAATATTAACACCGATCCTATTAAGTTTTGACATTGACCCTATAAAACTTTGACACCGACCCTCAACAAACTTTGACACTGTCGCAAATTTAACATTTCAAAATTTTATAAATTTAGACCTACTATAATCTAAATGACACATGTTCTGAAAATTCTTATAAATTTAAATACCCAATAATGATTTAAATAATTTAGCCCATTACCCTTTAATTCTTATAAAAACCCAATTACCAAACACACACAGTAACTATTTAAAATTAAGCCCGTTACTCAATTAGTCCACCAATCTAATTAAACCTTGATGGAATGATTGCCTGACGGAAATTTTTCCGGAGCCGCTACCATCGACCGCCCCTCTGTTCACGGTTACATGTATTCGTCTCTCAATTGATCTTATTCTAAACAGCCTTAAAATCCTTCATTTAGGAGTTTTAAAAACTTTTCCTTTAAAATTTACTTTACTATCTTATTAAATGCTATTTTAAATATTAGATTATTAATTTATGGTTAGTATATTTGATCTATTATTTAATTAGTTGCTTGAATGATTGATTATTTGACAAAGTTATGACACCCAACCCGACCTAACTCATACCGAATTTTTTTATGTTTACTAATAGAAAATCGACCCTTAATAATTTTTGACCCCGTCTAGGTCTGCCACTATGCTTATCCTATTCCACTAGGTCCGAACCTCACTTGTTGGTCATCCATCTATCGCTTTCATTACATTAGACCTGTACATATATACATGTTCTTGAACGGTTGGATGTTACCCTAATTATCATTGGCGGACCTACACTTGTCACATGGGGTCACTTGCACCCCATGAAATTTTTTGCTCTTTTAGTTTATATATGTTCGAATCCTAACCGATCGCTGAAAAATATTAACACCGATACTCATTAAGTTTTGACAGTGACCCTAAAAACTTTGACACCGACTCTCAACAAACTTTGACACTGTCGCAAAGAAAAATCAATTTAACATTTTAAAATTTTACAAATTTAGACCTACTATAAACTAAATGACACATGCTTTAAAATTTCTTATAAACTTAAATACTCAATAGTGATTTAAACAATTTAGCCCATTACCCCTTTAATACTTATAAACCTAATTACCAAACACTCACAATAACTATTTAAAATGATTAAGCCCTTTACTCAATTAGTCCAACAATTAACAAATTAACCCTAATTAAACCTTGATGGAATGATTGCTTGACGGAAATTTTGCTGGAGCCGCTACCATCGAGTACCGCCCCTCTTTTTCATGGTTGCATGTCCTCATCTCTTAAATCTTATTCTAAAAAGCCTTAAAATTCTTAATATAGGAACTTCCTTAAACTTTTCCTTTAAATTTACTCTATTATTTGTTAGATTGAATACTAGATTATTAATTTAAGATTAAAATATTTGATTTATTATTTGATTAGTTGCTTGAATGTTTGATTATTTGAAAGAAATTATGATACCTGACCCGACTCATACATCTTTTCTTTAATTTACCAATAGACAATCGACCCTTTATAATTTCTGACACCCCAACTGGGTCCACCACTGTACTTATCCTACTCCATGGGCGTGGCTTTCAACCCCCCGTCTTGTTTTTCGCTCAGAAGTTGAAATCCATGGGCAGAGCTTTGATTAGATCCCTTGAAACTTCATCACTCTCTTACTTTATCTTGTTAACATCCCAGTTGATTAATCATGTGCATTTTTTTAGAATGACGTGTTAATCACTAGTATACTCCCACTATAAACTACACAAACTTTTAATGTATTACATATTAAAAATTAAACACTAATTTTATTTAAAGAGTATCAATTGACTCTTATCATTAGCCACTAGGCTACCATTGGCGATTGATTAATAATATACATGCTGCATTGAAGTTGCCCATTTATTATCGATCAATTAAGTGGCTACAGAAGTTGCACTATATACATATTTGTGTGTAGCTTCATCAGTTGGATATATGTGTTGTGTGGTCAACTACAATCATACACTAAGATAACGATGGCCACTATCATGCCTATGACACTATCAGCTGGTTGCCACAATATTAGGTAATCTGTCATAGAAGACCATAGTTGTCATCTGGCCATTTTCTAAACAACTTTCATACTTGTAATAAAGAACTTGGCCGCCATTGATGTATCGATCAACTATGGCTCAACATCGTCATTCTTCTGTTTTAATGGAGTCCAACGAGGTTTCATCTTCAAGTTTTTGTTCAATGATTTTACCATCAATTTCTTTGCTCTTTCCCCATAGAACACAGTACAAACCTCCTGCTAGTAGCGCCGCTCCACAAATACTGTGACAAGATATGACTGGTTTGTTAGTATTAGAGTTTTGCATAGGTAAAATCATATCAACACCAATTAGGGTTCATGTTAAGTGTTGAACCAATAAGATGTCCGAATCATTAAGTGTTGAACCACTAAGAGGTCTAAACCATTAAGAGCTAGTATATCGTTTATCTATTCAAAGGCAAATGTCTGATCAATTCAAATAAGAGGTCTTAACCATTCAACATTAGACCTCTTAACCATTCAGCATTAGTGTAATGCTTAACCATTCAAAGGCAAATGTCTGAACCATTTAGACATTTGCTCGCGAAACAAACAGTCTGAAACATTAAATACTGAACCATTCAGACATCTGAACCATTAAGAGGCTGATTCAAATGCTGCCAAACAACCCCTAATACCTTATTTAGAAAGATATCAATGTCTTGATGTGACTATCCATACTCTTCTAATTGTGGTTAGATAATATCGACGCATGTTAACGATTTTAAAATTGTTGAAAAATCGATTAAATTGTCTAAATTGAAGCAACTAGTTTTGTAGGTTTGAGATTTTTCAGGATCCATTTACAATTTAAAAACAAAGTATTATAACGCGATTCAAGTATAAAACTTAGGATTTGACCGTGTTAATAACCGGTGGTTCTCCTTTATTTTTAAAATACACACTTAAAAAGATTAATACACATAAAATATAAAATGTCTTGTATGAATTCTACGAACTCTTTTAGAATTTCAATAATACATGATATCTCATTCCTAATATGACTAATTAGGAACGACTATTTATATCGTGAACTGACTTATACGGTAGAGATAGTCTGCTGAACTGGCCGAAATTTATTAAGTTGTTCTATACAAAAGTTAAGCTTTATGAAAGATAAATATAAGTTAGACCTTTTAATTTTAGTAAGTGAAGAAGAAAACCTTATGATGGCATTCGACTAAAATGATACGATCTTGCCATTGGTTGTTAGGGTTTATTAGGGTCTAATTGTTTATATCA
This sequence comes from Flaveria sonorensis, assembly GCA_025506505.1. Lineage (NCBI taxonomy): Eukaryota > Viridiplantae > Streptophyta > Magnoliopsida > Asterales > Asteraceae > Flaveria > Flaveria sonorensis. Next base: position 2,525,802 of record CM046431.1, read on the forward strand.
TATCCATTGCGGTGATCTTTATAGAGATTGAGCACGGACCTTCCAAGGTAAAGGGTTTCTTTCCACAAGATTGTCGAGACAATTGCGGTGATGATGAGGGCTAAAGGAGTGAACATTGCAGTGAATACTGGCCCTTTCTTCTCTATGGACCATAGTTGCAACCAATATGTAAATGCTGTCACAATTACTCCCTGTCATTTTCAAAAGCACATGAAATCAATATATTAATAGTATAAAATACAAATAGAGGACTTTCAGCGCGGGTGTATCACTAGGCCGGTGATCCTTTAATGAAGGTGAAGACTTGGAAAACATGGCGTAGGTAAAGAATCCATCAACGGGCCATTGAGGATCATCGATGGGTTACCGACGATTGTTATAGCCGGAAAGACGTACTTTCGCCAATGGATTAATGGCCAAAGAATCAATGATAGATTTAGGGTTTTTCCTGACGAATCAGTAAAGGATGTTTCACCTAAATGCGACGGCCTACTTCGAAGGTGATATAAGTTTAATAAAAAAACAAGAGATATTAGGGATGCAAAAAAATAAATCTTTTATATGTTGGAACAAATTGGAGTGGTGTCAGTTTATATGGCCACTTTACTTTGCTTTTATTTGACCCAAAAGCCTAATGTGTGGACCATGCATGTGGTCTAGTCATCATATATCATGTGGAAAACTTTTGATTCATCGAGTCCTGTTTTTTATTCTATGTGTAACATATTAAAGTTTGTGGCTAAGATATCAAAGTGAGAAACACTGTTAACACAAAATCCGAGAGTTGTTTAGTATATGAAATATATATGAAACAACTCTTCGATTGAAACAAATGATATGATATGGTATCAGTAGCTTTAAAAATATACGCGCCGCCATAAATCTTATCTGTCTTTTCATGTACCACGTGAAATTAACATGGCACATGCGCATTCTTATTCTTTTGTTACACGTGAAAAGTGTCACTAAATATCAAAAAGCATGGATAAAAATGCTGATGATATGTTGATGAGGAAAACAAGAGATTAAACAGATCTGCTATGACCACGTTTGTTTTTCCTTTTAAGTTGTATGTAAGATACATTTACTTTACTCTTACTTTATTTAGAAAAAGCAAAGAAAAAGTAAAGACCACCGCTATTTTAAGGGTTTAGCTGTAAACGCTAAACCCAAAACAAACTTAAATGTAGGATAATAAGGTGTCACCACTATATGTGTTACTAAACAGGACCCGTAGTAACCACAAAAGATATCAAATATCCATCAGCTATGATTAGGACTTGGGATTCATTCGAAGCCAGTCTAAGTGATCAACTTCATACTTGAAGTTAAAGAAAGAAGCATGGTGATCAAGTGTTACAACTTTTAATTATACGCGTTTTCTATTCAGTTCTAAAGAGCTTGAATGAAATCAAGTTTAAACCTCAAGAAATCAAATATAAAATGAAAGATGAATTGAAGAGCTCAATATTTCTTACACAATAAGCCACTGAAAGGAGATTAACATCCCATCCAAGCTTCCATGAAGATATGTTTCTTTCCATGGCTATGGCTGCAACTATTGATTGTATGAAGCTAAAGAAACATTGAAGAGTGATTAGTGATAGTTTTGCAGGGTATTCCTTCATAATAGGTGCCTGCAACAGCACAAAGAAGCCGGTTAAACAAAACAAACAAACATACTCAGAAAAGTTATACTGTAAGAGAGCTAGTGGTAGGGTTTGATACAAAGAAGCTCATTAAGCAACTCAAAAGCCCTCAAAGACTTAGAGTATAACTTGAATGTGATAATAAAAAATTAACCTGCATAATGCTCCAACAAGACCAAAGAATGTTCGCGAAAAGAATCATAAGGGGGCCTTTACTAAAGTCCCCTTTTGAACTAGATTGATTTGTCGTTGAAGCGGCTTCAGTGTGCGATACATACAAAGTCATGAAGTTCAAAGTTGGTCCTTTAACAAAGGCAAACACAAGAGCCCCCGAAACAGAAACCATAGATCCAATTAGTTTAACCCAACCATGCAACTCTTTTATGTACAATCTCTCAATCCTGAAAAGTTTCAATCAAAGAATTGAGTCAATTCATAAATTAGCAATATATTATTTATTATCTACGCGTTAGGTTTCATACCTTAGAATAAGAGCTATCACAAAGGTAATAGCCGGAATGAGGTTAGTCGCGGCAGCAGCAAATGTTGCAGATGTATGATTGAGTGCGTGATAATACATATTCATACATATCGTTATCCTGCAAAAATTGTTTAAAGATTTGAATAAAAAGCCAAGAATCATAGGCCATCATTGACAGCTACAGAACCAAAACTTCTTGGTCAGGGTCATCGTAAGTTCACTTCTCTACCGACTACAACTAAGTAGTCAAACTTATATTTTTCTTAAATACCTTAAATATTATAACATCATCCAATGAAAGAGATTTTTATAAGTACCCTATCAAAGAACTGAAGAAAGTCTTCCATATCAAAGTGTAGGATAACTGTGGTGCATTCTTCCTGCACAAAGTAGAAAAAAAACTTGAGTTTAGATCATAATTACTTCAGTAACCATCAAATGGATGAAGGTTCGAACCTTTCAACGAAGTACGCGATTGGGGATAGTGAAAGTGCCGCGAACGCTTGACGATAAACAACGAAAATGAAAGGATTCATTCCTGAAGAAATGGAAGCCTTGGATAACAAAGCCATGCCTGCATATATTGCTTGAACAATAAACATTGCTATGTAAATTTTGTAGCTCTCATAAGCCATTACAAGTCTTAGTGGGTGGAGTTTGGGTGGGGTGGGTGTGTGTGTGTGTGTGGTGGGGGGTGGGGGGGCTAAGTTGATGTCTTATGGGACTTGTGTAACTCTTCTATTTATAGGGAAACATAATGACACAAACCAAATATGCTTGTCACTTTTGATATCGACTAAGATGTTGGAGCAAGATAATTCAAAACGTGCAGATTAAATGCTTTATGATAAATTTTTTATATGTATACTAGGTATTATTATCGGGAAAATTCTGAACATGTCCTCTTGATCAATTTTTTCCCTTAAAATGTCTCTCTGACTAGTCCATACTTCAAACCGTCCCCACCCCAACATGGGAGCCATGACTGCAAAACAGGTTCGTTAGAACTCACGATGAGTGGTTCAAATGAAGCCACACGTCTAAATAGGATCGTTAAGCAGGTTCGAACTAACTTATGAAGGTTCGAAAGACCGTAAATTTGTTCGGACGAACTTACGAAGGTTTGGACGAACTTACAAAAGTTGGAACGAACATAAACAGGTTCAAACGAACTTAAGCAAGTTCGGGCGAACATAAACAGGTCCTTCATAATAGCACTATTTCGTGTCTTCATTTGAGCCGCTCTTCTTGGGTTCGGACGATTCTGTTCTATGGTCGGAAGCGACCCTGTTAGTTGGGGATATTTTTAAGAATTATTTGGCCAAAGGGATATTTAGAGATAAAAATATGGTAAAAGAGACATTTTCAGAAATTTCCAATGATTATCAATCTAAGACACAATTCGAGGATTTGAGTTTAGTCTACGAAGGTTAGTTTTGAGTTGAAACTGCGAACACGTTTAACTAAACGGTTTGGGTTCGGGTTACCCTCGAGGGTTCATAAATTGACCTGTTAAACCCGTTTTAATTTAATTTTTATTTTTAAATTTTTTTGTTTGTTTTGTTTGTCATATATTGAAATGGTTGGATAATTTATTTCAAAATTTAAAGATTAAAAGAACATTTAATATCAACTTTTATAATTTTCAAGTACCTTTTATATACAATTTTCACAATTTTAAGTTCGTATTCTGATCAAATTGGGTTCTTGTCGGGTTTGACTCCGCAGTGTATTAATATTTCTCTTAAGTGATGATCTTTTTCTTCCATGTCATGTGTTCACCTTTGTCCAGGGCTAAAAAAGAAATGATTGAAATGCATTTCAATGTACTAAAATGGTGTAAATATAATATAAACTAGTTTGATATACCACAAATTGGTACGGTTTGATTTTAAGCATCGAAACGTGCATAAAAAAAACTTAATTAGATACTAATTTACTATTCAACATTTTAATTTTAAAAGATGATTTACTTTAACAACACAAAGGTTTTAGCCGCCAATGTCACTGAAACTACAGGGGATCTATACTAATCCAATGTCACAACATTAGAAATACGAAATCTAAAATTATAATATCATATTCAACAATTTATTTTTAAAATTTTATATTGTTTATAGTATTACTTGGTTGGTTGTTAGATCTGATCCGATAACTAACTAAGAATCCGGTCCGATTACGAAAAGTTTACTTTTAAGCTTTTATGTTTTATAACTAATAAAATTTAGTATTGTACAAGTGAAAGTACATTAAAACGATAACCTTTAAGAGAAAATTCAATGTATACTTTTAAATAAACCTTTTAAAATATCAAATAAAATTTAAACTATTATATATTACATACTCCTAAGAACTTTTAAAATATCATATATATGCTTGATAATTTTCTAAATATCATATATGTCCGAGCGAGATTCAAAAGATCATATGTGCACTAAAAAGTTTTCCTAAATATCATACATTCCTAAATATCATACATTCTTAAACGAAATGTAAAATATTATATAAGATTTATCAATTTTAAATTCTTTCATCAAACATTCCAAATATAACATTAATGTTTTATTTTTCTCAAAACTTCAAAATTTTAATTTATTATTAGTAATTATTTTTGTTTTTATTTATAGACTTTTGTGATGATAATTATAAAACTTTTTAATATTTTTATCTTTAAAACTATGGAAAACGATTTTAAACATCAATAAAACATTTAATATCTCGATGAATATATATATATTAAAAAAATACTCACTTTTATATCATACTATCAAGTTTTATATTGAAGTTTTACTAAAAATTTTGTAATTTATTACCATAAAGATTACACTATTCAGAAACCAAGAGAGATTTTTGTTTCATATGAGCACACGTCAGTGGTGCCAGTTAGTGTTGGTGACAAATTCATATGGGCCATATTTAAGTCATATGCGTCGAATGACCTTTTTTAATTAATTTTATTTTTAACAAAAAATATAACCTTTTTAATACTATTTTATTAAAAAATATAACTCTTTACATATCTAAAACTCTATGATAAAATTACGACTATCACGTGTCAGTAAGTGTACATTTGTGTACATAGACATGCGCATGCTTTTAAATTCAACTACACAATGATGTTTATAGTGACTCTGATACAACGTAACAGTCAGACCATTAACCGTATCATGGCATTATGAATTATTCATAACGTACAGTTGCAAGAGCTAATTAAATAATATAAGAACTCTTCTAGACCTTGGCCAGCTGGCCGCCTGCGAGTATGTTTTTGAACGGCAAGCTCTTCAAAGTTCGTTGTGCTTGGATCGAAGATATCTTGAGCTTCCTTAACCAACTCTTTTTTCCAGCTTAGGATGAGGCGTTAAAGCATTGTTTTGAACATTTCTAATTCTTCATCACCTAAACTACCAACACCTCACTTACCCCTAACCCCATACACCATAGAAATAAACAACAGGAAACAATGAAGCACCCATTCCCCTTCCGACTCCAACAATAGGAAACAATAAAGTAGATTTTAGGTCCTAGCTTAGATTATATTTGCAAATGAGAATTTAACCTTGTTAAATGCCATTGGGTTTCTAGCCTTTCACACGAACCATAAAATAGCGAATAGAATAGCATGAAACAAGTTATAGCCTTGGAAGATGAGATGAACTTGATGTAATTCTGATTAATTTCACATAAACCTACATCGACCACCCACACCAAGCTTCAATCTTATGCCATATATCCTTAACAAAAGGACAAACAACAAAGACGTGATCAAATTTCTCTCACTACAAGAAATGTCTTAATTTGTTGGTGGCGAAATTAGGTATTAACTTCGACATCAATAGCCCGGATTTGAAGAAGTAATTTTAAAGGACTCCTATTTTGGACTAACCTTCACGCAAAACACACTACAAGAATAAGACCTATCGCAACCATAAATGTCGTAGCCGTAGATGACGAATGTCGGCGATAGGCTCAGTAGCCACAGTGTAGTCGCAATAGCTCAAAATCCCGTCGTCGCAATAGCCACCATCGCAATAGCAGTCTATTGCGATGACAAGTCGTCGCCACATACTTGTCGGTATTATTTTAATCTTGATTTTTTAATTTAAAATTTAAAAATAAATATACTCTATGGCGACTCGCCGTATGTTTTTTAATATAATAATTACCAAAAATAAAAAATATTTTAAAATTATATCTCCGAGTCTAAACTACATCCATCCTCATCTATGTTTCCTTTATTCTCTACAATAGCATCTTCGATTGCATCAAACATCTCAGTATTTGATGCATTACTTGCTGGAGTAGTACGTGTTATTGTAGCAAATTGTTTTGTTGCATCAGAAGAACTAGAGACCTCAGTGTGATAAACCCATTTCGTATAATATTGAGCAAAGCCATGATCATGCATGTGAGCATTAATAATTTTTAAATCCTGCCGAAAAACATTCACACAATCTCTACACGAGCATTTTGTTTTGCCATCACTGTCGACAAAATTCTTAACATACTCTATAAAGTTCTTAGGACATTCTAAGAAAACCAGAGACGTTCTTAACATACTCCATAAAGTTCTTAAGATCTAAGAAAATCGAAGACGTCCGATGTTATATTTTAATCCAGCTCTTATCAATTGTCATAACTTTTCATACACGTACATAAACAAGAACATGAAATAAACATAAATACATGCACATAAATAGTATCTTATCATTATAACAATCTTTAACATTAAACATTATATCTTATCATTGTAACAATTTTCAACATTATCATTCTATCAAAACTAAACAATTAAGCATTATACATTATAATTCTATAACATTATATCTTAAACTATAACATTATCATTCAACCAAAACAATTCAATTAAACTTTATATCTTAACCTATAACATTATCATTCAATCAAACAATCCAGTATACTTTATATCATATAAATCTAACAACCTACAATTACATTCTACCAAAATAATACAATTAAACATTATATCTTATCATTGTAACAACTTTCAACATTTTCATTCTATTAAAACAAAACATTAAGCATTATACATTATAATTCTATAACATTATATCTTAAACTATAACATTATCATTCAACAAAAATAATTTAATTAAACTTTATATCTTAACCTATAACATTATCATTCAACCAAAACAATCCAATTATACTTTATATCATATAAATCTAACAACCTACAATTACATTTTATCAAAATAATACAATTAAACTTTTATCTTATAAATCTAATAACCAACAATATCAACAAAAGTAAAAAAATGAAATGATAACTACTTTAGAAAAAATATATATACAAACCTTCAAAGTTTAGCAATGATGGTGATTGGAACCCTAAAACGTCATGTGCGATGGCAGACGGTGGCTGGCTTGTGGTGTTGGTGATTGATTTGGCGGTGGTGGTGGCCGATTTGATGGCGGTGGCGGCGGCTGGAGATGGGTGACAGGATGAAAGTAGTGGTGGGTGACGGGATGAAGGCGGTGGTGGGTGACAGGATGAAGGCGGTGGTGCGATCTAGAGGTGGGTGGGGGATGGGAGAGGTTGTGGTGGCTTGGAATGGTGGTGGAGGGCTTTAATTTTGTGGTTTTGGGTGGAGGGGATGAAGTAGATCGAAATTGAAAAGTGTGGATAGCGTAAAGGTAATGCAGAATGCGACCTGTGGTGTATATCAGTCTGGACCTGCAGGACCGGTTAAAAGGGTTGGTCAATACAATCAGTCTTACAATAAAAAGAGTGTTAGAACACTTAACAGATCAAATAGGGTACTGGGTTTAAGTGAGTGATACTAGGAACACAAGTAAATGAGACAAAACTAAGAACAACAACAGAGTAATATGGTTTTCAAGAATGCTGTATATTGTTCTCATGTTCTTTTACAAGTGTTACAAATCATAAAAAGGAATACAAGGACCTGAGATACTTTATACTACATCCTACAGCCGGCCATACTTTGAAGGCCAGCTGGAAACACTAATCTAGACAACAAGATCAATGTAAAGTCAAAAGGCGGATTGCCTTTTGACTAGTGACTATGACATGCCATAGCTCACATCCTAATATATTATAAAAGGATAAAAGTTACACAGTAGAAAGTTACATACCAAAGACCATAATCTACAGTTTACATAAGCATGGACCTTTTCACCAACTCATGCAAGTTAGTGAGTCTTCAGAGTTGCAGCGGAAAGTAGGTCAGCTTTATGAAAAAGTAGATCAGAGAAAGCATGTTCTCTCTGTCCTCGAAAGATATCCGTCTTCACTTCATTGGCTTTGGAAGATTTAGTCTTTGAAGTTTCGAAAGACTTCATCTTTGGCTTTGAAAGATTTAGTCTTGGGCTTCGGAAGATTTTACACTTAGAATAATTTCTGTTGAGGAGTGTAAAACTTTCGAAGTAACTTCTACCTTGTACATAAAGTGCATGCATGCATGAAGCTCTTTGGTTGTTTTGGTTTCTTTGGTTGCATCAGCCTTATGATATAACCTTACAAACTCCCCCTAGGCTGATGCTACCAAAACAGAGAAGTTATTCAGAAGTTGACAGTCCTCATTAGGATCAAGACCATTCCTTTCTTCATCATCTAGTCAGGATCCCTCAGACTCTCATAATACCTTCTCATGTCATAGAGATCATGTAGAGGAAGGTCAAGCATGTCTTGCCAGAAATAGACATCTTGACCTCCTTGATCTCTGATGACATACCATATGTCTGGATTAGCATCGAAGGTCCAGGACAAGATGGGTCTTCCAGTTGCAAGAGGCTCTAGTTGAATTGGAGTTGGTTGAGCAGCCTCTTCATGCACTACCTCAGGATGCTCTGACTCATCCTGAGGTTTGGAGGTGGATGCCTTTGATTTCTTCATGGGAATACTCTTCATGACCATCCTTTTCCTCCTCTTTGAGGTCTTTAACTGAGAGGACTGGTCTTCAGCACCAGGTTGTTCTATTGTGTCTCTCTCAGTTGGGTTCTCTTCTTTCAGATGTTCAGAAAGAAAAGGAAGAAGGCCCTGCTATGGATAAGAAGATGAAGTTGGCTGAGATTCAGCTCTAGGTCCAGGTTGTGTTGTCTCAGGGGGTTCAACCTTTACCTAGGTTGAGCTGGACTTGGTGGAGAATGCAAGCCAACAAGCTCTCCCTTCTTAATCTTCTGCTTGATCACTCTGATATGCTTATCCATAGTGGATAGAGACATTGGACCAAGCCTCTTTTCGGAGAATCCATACAGCTTTAAGAAGCTCATCATCCTTTGTCTGTCAGCAGACTTCTTTTGGCTCTTTTAGATGATGGCTCTTGACTTGGTAGATGCTTGACAGAGTCTTGTGGGACTCAGGTAGTTGATCATATTCAGTCTATCAACTTCCTAAGGTTGTGCAGTTGCCACAGCCTCTGTCTCAGGACTTTCTTGAACTGGGAGAGGGTAGGAGCATGCTTGTAGAGCCTTTTCTGTCTCCTTTCTTCCCTTTGGATCTAAGGGGAGAGAGTAGTTTATCCATATTGTAGTTTCTGGTCCCTAAGTAGTTTATCCTGGCTGCCCTTAACTCATCAACCTGAGTATTTAGCCTGGGGACAGCCCTGATGGTAGCTTCAATGAAGCCTGGAGACTCTCTTGAACTTTCTCCCCTTAGCTTACTCTTCTCTCTCTTTTCTCCTCCTTAAACTCCTCAGAAGTCAATTTACTTTTACCTTTGTCACTCACAGGCCTTGGTGACTTAGGGTGGAGAGAGCTTTGGCCTTTATTGCTTGATTCAGCAGTCAAGCTCTGGCCAGAGAGAGAGGTTGTGAAGCATCTTCACCAGCTGGTGCCTCACTGAGGATAGAGGATGTTGAAGTAGTTCCTCCGACAAGGTTCACAGGTTCTATCACTGGGCCTTCAGTCAAGGTTTCCCCTTCAAAGCTAATCTTAGGGTCCACCTTAACATCTAGTTGACCAATGACATTGCCTGGTTGACTTTGTCTTCTTCTATATCTGAACTCTTCAACAATCCTGTCTTGAATCCTCTCAGCCAGTCTGTCAGCTTGCCTATGTTGACTTGGGTTGGCAAGTGACATATGGACTAGAGGAAGACTGTCATAGTAGTTCAAGGTCTGAAAGTTGAAGACCTCTTGCTGCCCTTGAAATCTATGCAGTATCAGGGCTCTTCTATCAGCATCATACCTCCATCCCATGATTGGATTCTTAGAGTGATGAGATGGAGATGACATAGCCCTTGGAATACCCTCCTCAAACAAACTTTGTATGAGTGAGTCCACATCAATGTAGACTTGAGGAGGTTACTGAGTATGGACCATTGCAAGTAAGGATGGTGGATCCTCAAAGTTCATACTCTATGAAGAACTCCCAAGTTCTGTGATTGTTTGGACTTTCTCCCCCTTTTTGGTAGCATCACCTTCTTGCATAAGTGAGCTTGGGGTTGGGTCTGTCACATCTTTAGGTTCTTGTGGACCTGGTTGAGTTCTCCTGAGTGGTCTCTCAACTGACTTGCCCTTGAGATCGGTGATCTCAAGTTGCTGGTCATTGACCCTCCTTTGTAAGACAGTCATTTGAGATTCCAGGTGACTTATCTTTGAGACTAAATAGGTGCATGTTTTTGTCAGTTTTTTGCACCTTTAGTTTTAGACTCCCCTCATCTTTATCAGAAGAATCACCGGGGGGGGGGGGGTGGTGGTGGTGAGAGAATAGGACCAATGTCTTCTTCCTCATCACCATCACTTTGTTCTTGGCTGCTATATTTCCCCTACACCATGATAGCTTCAAGTGGAGTGTCAATGGGCTGGGTTGCCATGGTTGAGGTCTGAATGATGTAATCACTTGCTGAAGTGAGAGCCTCTTCCATATGGACCTCCTGAATAGGTTTAGGGAGATCCACCTCAGTAGTAGGTGGATGATGTGGGCTAGACATGGGAGAAACAGGAGTACTCATCTATCCTTGAGTAGGGGTGGAGAAGAGAGACTCATGATACTCATTGAATCCTATATCTTCATCATCATAGAATTCAAGGTTAGGGATTGGTTGATTCAGATCAAGAGGCTGGGGATGGTAACTACCCCCTAAAGGTTGTTCACTAGAGTTTTGAGACTTTGAGTGAAGGCTTAAGGCTATGGGGGTTATGAGCTCATCAGGCTGAGCATGAGAAACCTTAGCACTGATCATTTGTGAGATGTGAGTGATTTTCTCCTCAGGAGAAGTGGGAGCTCCAGTGTCCCCTTCCTCCTGTATGGGTGATGATATAGGGGCCTGCACAAGCTAAATAGCATATGCAGGGGTTCGTTTGGATTTTTCTTTGGTAGGTGATGGTTATTTTTGATTGTATTGGTGGTTGGGAAGTAGAAGGTGTGGGTTCAACACTAGCTGGTGTTGCTAGGTTGTCACCTTGAGCAATAAGCTTTAATATTTTTGGGACAAGGGCTGTTTCTACCCCTAAGAAGCCAGCAGTTGGCTTCCTTATAGTCTTGAAGATGCTGGGCTTCATCTGTCCCAACTTTAGAACATTTCCTGTTCCCCTCAACTGTGAGCCCAATTCACAATTAAGAATGTGCTGGACATATCTAGGGAACATGTAATATTCTAAGGAGTCTAAGTTTGCAAGTAAATTAGTATAGACAAATTGTGAATACCTGAACTTGACCCCTAGAAAAGTGATTTGAAGACAATGTAACAGTATGTGATCCTATGTGCAAGCTTTGAGGATCATTAGCTGTTGTTGATGAAAAAATTTTAGTCACTTGGTCTTCCTTCATCTTCCACACCATCTTTGGAAGATTAGACTTGACCTTTAATGCTTCGGAAGTTTTGACAACTTCGAAAGTTTTGCAGACTGAACCTTCGGAAGATCTTGCTTTCAATGCAGCAAGCTTCAGTACTTCGGAAGCATTTATTTATTTCGAGACCAAATTTTCTTCCGAAGGCAAGTTTTCACTTGTCTTCTTGGAGCTTCCAAAAGGAAAATATTTTCCTTCCGAAGCAAGTTTTCATTTCTTCTTCTCAGAAGTTTTCTTTTTGATCATGTGGACACTACTTTTAGGATTGTAGAAGCAATCCTAAGCAAGATGAGAAGTACTACCACATATGATGCAATCCATTTTCTTCCTTCTGAGAGTCTTCTTTTGAGAGAAAGACTGAACTTGATCACTTTCCACCTCCATCTTCATCTTCACAGATGATGCAGCAAGCTTCTTAGGGTGAGGCTTGCTCTTGGAAATGGATGGTTCAGGCTGTGTAGCAGTGGTGCATAGCTGATCAGCCTTCTTTTCTTTGCTGGAATGAGTTGGACATGAACTAGAACTCCTGGTACTAGAGTTTATAGTTGAGTATGCAGCCTTCACCACTTCAAATCCTACATAGATGAATACTTGTTTCTACTTAGAGTTGAAAGTGGCCTTGATCACTTGAGCCTTCTTTGACTTTCTTTTGGCTTTTCTGATCAAATTCTCCCTCTTAGACTTGGTCATCCCAGATTCTTTCCTCTCCGTAGAAGAATAGTGACCCTTTTTAGGATGATCTTCTTCACTCCTCTCAGAATCATCCTTCACTATCTTCTGTTCATCCTCGTCATCAATGGGGTCTATGGAAGCTCATCTTCACAAGTTCCACACCTTGGAGATCTTACAGACAATAGAGTGTGTGGAGGAGCTATCTCAGTAGATCCCAGTCCCTGCTTATTCTGATAACAAACTTTTACATGCAAGGATGAGGATATCATGTTCTTAAAGGTCTCTTCTTCAAGAACACGTTTTTCTGCCCTGGCTTTGCTGATCACAAGCTCAGCCTGGCATTCAGTTAACTTAGTGATGAGATCTTTTATCTGAGTCCTGTAGTTGGTAGTTCATGCTTAAGAGTTGAAATGGTTTTCTTTAAATCTTTCGAGACTTAATTGCTTTTGGAAGAAAATTGTCCTTCAAATACATCCAAGTACTTAGAAGCATATTTAGCTTCAGAAGATATCTCAGAATTTCTTCCGAAGGTAAATTTCTTATAAGTAGTTATTTGTCTTGAAGACATAATGTTCTTCCGAAGGTAATTGGAAATCTTCCGAAGACAAAATTTTCTTCCGAAGGCAACTTCAAATCTTCCGAAGTCATAATGTTCTTCCGAAGAGAACTTAATTTTCTTTCGGAAGAAAATTGTCCTTTAAATACATATAAGTACTTAGAAGCATATTTAAGCTTCGGAAGATATCTCAGAATTTCTTTTGAAGGTAAATTTCTTATAAGTAGTTATTTGACTTGAAGACATAATTTTCTTCCGAAGGCAACTTGAAATCTTCCGAAGACAAAATTTTTTTCCGAAGACAATTTAAAATCTTACAAAAGAAAATATGTTTTGAAAATTTTCAAAAAGTTAAGGAATATTATTTTCAGCTCTTTTGAAATCACCTTTTAAAAAGTTTAAAGACTCATGATCAGTTCTCATCTTTAAGTTGTAGGACCTATATCAGTTAACTTTAGCAATACTTTCAGGTGTACAAAGATGTTCCAATACCTTGGCTTTTTCATGATCTGCCATCAGTGCTTAGTTTGGAGATTCATCCTCAACATGAAAGCTCCAGTCAAAGCCTCCTTCTTTAACAGCAACTACAGCTTGCTGCTTGGGCTTCTCATTCTTGGGAGCTCTATCAATGTAGTTTGGCCTGGTTTGTGCTTGGCCACCACTTGTTCTTGGTGCCTTGGACTCTCTAGCAAAGTGTCTCATTTGGTTACTGTTGTAACACTTCACTTTGCTTTTGTCCAGCCCAAACTTTTCACTGTTTGTATTGCTAGAAAACTTCCTCCCTATCCTCTTGTAAAACTTCATTGCTCTGTGAGTGAGAAGAGCCATTTGCTAGACTATTTCCATGTACTCCAGATCATCTGAATGGATATAGTCCAGGTCTTCAAGGGTAAAGAGAAAGTTTCATGTGCTTTCATCAGTAGACACAAAGGCTTGTGAAGAACTTGTCTCTTGGAATAGGCTTCCTTGAGTGTAGCTCTTTCTTGGTGTCTCTAGGAAGGTGATAAAAGAACCCTTTTATGAGTTGCCAGGGTAGCGGATGAGATGATGCTATGGTTTTCTGCAATCCCTTTCAACCACATGAAGGGCTAAACTCTGTTGATTGTTGGAGTTACCAGATGGATTTTGCATGTTCATCTCTGTGAGAATCCAGGGATCGATATATGAATTATCAGATTTGATTTTAACAAGTATTGAATTACCAATACTTGCTGTTTAATTGATTAATGAACTTGAAATTGATCAAACAAAATAAAGAACAATCAAAATATAATAATAATCAAACCACGATTGCTCAATAATTACAATCAATCGATTGTAATGCCTCTGCTGCTAGAATGTCTTTTGTTGAACTTGGAGAAGGTTTCATAGTTGCATGCAGGGAGCATCATTCTGACAGCATCAAACTCGTGTTTGAATCAACTTAGACATGTTCATCTTCTCCACCATGTCATAGGGAAAACCATTATTAATTAGGTCCATGAACATGGCAGAGTGAGGTCTTTCTTCTAGAATGTCTTTTGTTGTTAACAATTCATCATCTTCAACTTCTTCAGCCACTTCAACAGGCTCTTCTGTTGTCAGTTCTTCCCACTCTGCATCATTGTCTTCTTTACTTTGTTCCACTGGGGCTAAATGCTCTGGTGAATCTAGTTTTATTCTTTTTGGTGATTCACCAGCAACATCAGTTGTTTTCCCCAGGTATTTCCTTTTTCTACTGTAAGTGATCATGGTTGACTCACTTTTGATCAGTTCCGCTTTAGATAACTTCTTCTTTAACCTCTCAATCTCATGATCTTTGGCTTTCAACTGATCTGATTGTTCATCAACTAATTCATTCAAAGCATCTATTACTTCATTATCTATCTCCACATCTTCTCTCAGCCTTTTCAACCTTCCTTCCAAACTAGTGATTGTAGCATCTTTCTCAGCTATCAGTTTATTTTTCTCTATCAGCTCTTTCTTTATTTTCCTCAACTTTTCTAACTTCCTATTGCTTTTAATGATCAAATTGTTTTATTTTGCTACCTAGTAGCTCTTGCTCACATCAATATCTTCTTCATTCAAGTCATCTTCATTATAGGCAATGATGTCAACATATCTCCTCTCCTCTTGTTCAACATTCTCATCTTTCTCCCCTTCATCTTCTATACAGATCTCCTCTGTATCATTATCATTAACAACATCATAAACATCCACATCTAGGTTGAGTTCATCGGTTGGTGTTGGGATATCAATGGGTTCAGTGGGTGTAGGTGAGGTGGTTGGTTCTATAGGTGTTGGTAAAGTGATTGGTTCAGTAAGTGTTGGAGAGCCAATTAGTTCAGTTGGTGTAGGTGAGGGTGTTGGTTCAGTTTGACTTGGATGTGTAGGTGTTTGAGTGAGTGAGGGTGAGATAGGCTCTGTAGCACCAGTGTGTATTAATGACTGAGATTGAGCTGGAGTACAGGGTTGAGTATGTTCACTGGAAGGTGAATCCAGTTGAGCAGGTGGTGATTTTGTCAAATCGATTACAGGTGTTGGTGGTTGAGATTGAGGTTGTTCAGGGGATTGTGTTGGTGGGGTGTGATGTTGTGGTTCCTCAGTCCATAGAAGTTCCTGAGGTATGTCCTCTGCCTCATCTAGGACATGAGAGAACATCTCTACATCTCCTCCCTGGTATTGTCCTGTCAGCTTGTTCAGGAGTGATCTTCCCAGGTGAGCTTGTATGCAGACATCACCATCTCTTGCAATGTGTGGCAGTTGATCATTGATGATGAGTTGAAGGAATCTTGGGAACATGTACATCTTATTCTCTTTATGCACATGTATGTGATTACATAGGCAGTTGAGGATGTACTTGGAGTAGTTGTACTTTCTCCCCTCAAATATCCCAATAATTCTTGATGAAATGTGCCTAGAAAACATATCCAATCCTGACTTTTGATTGGAGATACACTTCAGATAAGTGTGGCACAAGAATCTGTACGGTTTGCTCAGCCTCCCCTTCTTGATCTCACCGTTGCGATAGTCACCGTCGTAGCCCATCAGACAAAAAACTCTCTGAATGTATTCATGATCAAATACATCAGGATGGCCTTCTTCTGAGTCTCCAAGCTCGAGAACTCTCCTGATGGTCTGCTCATCAATCCTCAGTTGATGAACGCTAATGGACGCATGAATTACTTTTTCGTCCTCTTCTTCATCTATCCATGCAGACTCCTAGAAATCCATCATACGTGACAGATAGATAATGGGGTCCGCAGTCAGTGCATAGAAGAGTCGTGTTCTTCTTAGGTAGCGGATGATGGTTCTACACTCGTCTTCCACGTCTGAATTTAGTAATGCGCACACGTTGTGATCCTTTACAAAACGATTAGCCATAGTGGCTGTGATGTTTGAGCGGTGTGATACGGTTTGAGTGGAACGATCGATGTCAACAAAGGTGAAAGGGGTTTTTGGATCAAAGGATTTCTAGGTCGTAAAGTGTTTTGAAAGTGAATAGAAAGGCCAACGGTCGAGGTGCCATTTTTATACTTTTATAGGCTGTCTAACCTCATCCTAATGACGTGGGACCCATTTACCCTTTTTACCCCTTCGAGGTTATCAATGTCTACAAGTAATTAATATTTATGCAAGGCAAACATTTATTTTAAATCTTCCGTAGAATATCTACGGAAGTCAAGATTCCTCTGGTTCAATCTGTCTTCCGCAGGCATCTCCGGAGAACAGATATCCTGATTTATCCTCCATTTTGTTTGAACACTTCTTTCAAAAGTAATGTTAAATGTTGATAAACTTTTCTTCTGAAGTTGGTTTTGTTAAACACTTTCTTCCGAAGTTAATTTTCTTAATTTTGCTGAAAACTTTCTTCCGAAGTCAATTTAATAAAATCTCTTCCGAAGGTAAATTTTCTTCCGAAGGTAAAAGTTTAATAAAAAAAATCTTCCAAAGTAAAAATTTAATTTAACTGTATGAACTAATACATAGTCCATTTGTTGTTTGCTGTTGGACCTTATGACTTTGCTTCATGGCAATTGTGCAAAAGTAGTTGAACACTTCAGATATCCTGCAGCCAAGCCAAGTTAGTGCTCAAGTTTCAATTTTCTTCATATCATTATGTTAAAAGTTTAAACTCAGTTTCATGCTTTGTCTACTCCCCTTAAATTTGTGATCAATCATAAACTTATGTATTTATCAAAAAATTATAAGAGCATAGCATGAAGTTAATTTGTCTGACTAATAATCATAGAGAAAATAGAATGTTGTTTATAGCTTGTTACAGGTAAACATAGGATATACTAGGGATCATATTATGATCTAGACATTTTCCTGAATATTATGAGTGAGATTATAGTATACTTGATCTAGTGCTGATTGCAAATATGTGGATCCGCCGAAATTCAGTCAAGAGTGTATATTCAACTTATCATGTTGGTTATCATGTTTTGGTAAGAATTATAGATAGCAAAGATGAACTCATCATTGAAGTTGCGTGTAAGTTAGTCCTCTAGAAGTGAATCAAGTTATCACTTTATCACACTTAAACTATGTTCCGTAGATTATAAGCTCTATCTTAAGATTTCTTTGAATCTTATTAATGCTGAGATGATTTGCATGCTCTGGAATAATTATACAGTTGATCATATTGGATTCTTTTAGAGCAGTTCCTTTTAGAACTTTTGATGATCAGCATCAGGTCACCAGGTCTTTACACACGTAAAACAGAGGTGACCTTTGACCCAGGTCTTTTCTCACTCAAAACAGAGGGTCATGATGCGCAAAGATAGAGGTTATAAGGTGTTACAACATAGTAAGTGTGCGTGGGTGTTAACATGATCACATCTGGATTAGACTTACTTGAATGCTTCTCACAATGACTTGTCCACTCTTAGTCACCTTGACTTTATGTTGTACATGACATTGTTTAATTTCCACTCAAGCTGAACCTATTCACATATCAAACACATCTGATCAGTAGGTAGTTGTTAATTGAAGATCAGGAGTGGATGTCAAGTTATAGTGTACTATCATATCCTTAGAATATCACTGCCTTATATAGTTATTTTTTAACAAATGTGTGCCTTTCTCATATGATTGCAAGTAATGGACAAATATTTTTGTTGTTGTTATGATCTAATCTAAGTTGAGCATCCCTAAAGACTCAATTAAGAAATTAAATCTAACTGAATCAAAGGCTTTAGTGAACAAATCAGCAAGTTGATTTGTTGTGTCCACTTTGATCAACTTGATTAGGCCCTTTTCTGAACAGTCCCTCAGAAAATGGTATCTGATTTCAATGTGTTTAGTTTTACTATGTTGTCTGGATTGGCTGTGATGAACATAGCAGCTGAGTTATCTATGTAAATTGGAGTTTGAAGAAAATTATAACCATATTTAAGTAATTGGTTTTGCAACCATCGAATCTGAGAACACCCAGCCGAAGCAGCTATGTACTCAGCCTCAGCTGTGGACATTGAAACATTAGTCTACTTTTTGCACTGCCAAGAAACAATTCTTGGTCCAATGAATTGATACTCTCCAGTTGTTGATTTTCTGTCTTTGTTACAGCCTCCAAAATCACTGTCTGAGTAAGAGTACAGTTTGAAGTCTCCTTCTTTGGGATACCACAGTCCAAGTGCTGGTTTCCCTTTAAGATATCTAAAAATTCTTTTCACTGCATTCAAGTGAGACTCCTTTGGATCGGCTTGATACCTAGCATACACACACAGCAAACATTATGTCAGGTCTACTGGTAGTTAAGTACATTAATGATCCTATCATAGATCTATATAATCTTTGGTCAATACACTTCCTTGTTGGATCTGAAACAATTTCTCAATTGTTGAAGCTGGTGTTTTACATGATAAGGACTCAGCAAGGTTGAACTTCTTTAGTATTCAAAGCACGTATTTCTCTTGATTGATGAAGATGCCACTTGTTTTTGATGTACTTGTAGACCCAAGAAAAAGGTTAATTCTCCCATGGAACTCATTTGAAATTCAGATTGCATCAAAGCTTCAAAATCTTCACACAATCTCTTGTTGGTTGATCCAAATATGATGTCATCAACATATATTTGCACAACTAAGAGATCTTGATGTTCATGTTTGAGGAAAAGTGTCTAGTCAATTGTACCTCTTTTGTAGCCATGCTTTAGTAGGAATGAAGACAATGTTTCATACCATTTCCTTGGTGTTTGATAAAGACCATACAATGATTTGTCAAGTTTGTACACTCTGTGAGGGTAGTGAGGGTCTTCAAAGCCTGGTGGTTGAGAAACATATACCTCTTCATCAATTTTGCCATATAAGAATACACACTTTACATCCATTTGGTAAACTGTGAATCTCTTATATGATGCATAGGCTAGAAATACTCTTATAGCCTCAATCCTTGCAACTGGTGCAAAGACTTCATCATAGTGTATTCCTTCTTCTTGTGTATATCCTTGTGCTATCATCCTTGCTTTGTTTCTGACAATTATTCCTCTGTCATCTAGTTTGTTTTTGAACAACAATCTAGTCCCAATTGGATATTGGTCTTCAGGTAGATCAACTAGGTTCCAGACTTTCTGCTTCTTGAATTGCTGAAGTTCTTCTTGCATTGCTTCAATCCAGCTATTGTCTTTTAGGGCTTCAGTGATGTTAGGAGGAACTACTAGTGATAGAAAGCAGGAGAATAGACAAGTGTTGGCAGCTCCCCCTTGCCTTTTTGTAGTTCTGTTGTTGAGTTCACCAATCATATTGTCAATTGGATGATCCTTATGAATCCTAACTGTTGGAACATATTTAACTTGGATAGAGGAATCTAGGTTTATGATGTTAGTTGGTGGAGATGGATTCAGCTGTGATGGAGCGTCAACAAAGTAATCTAACTCCTCAGTATGGTGATCTTGTGCGACTGAATGATGTTCTGCATGGACTTGTGTTTCCGCAGATGTGGATATACCTTCCGTAGCAGTTAAAGGATCAGCTGCGGAGTTCTGTAATTGGTGTATTTGCATGTGGCATTGATGATGGGATGTTTTCTGAAGTGTGAGGAACTTTAGGGAGTTTCAGTGTATCATCTGCAGGAGTGGGAACATCTACGGAAGTGGAAGGAACCTCTGTGGAGGGAGGTACTTCTGAAGTAGATTGTACTTCCGCTGATGTAGAAGTTTCAAGGACATCAGACATGTCTTTACTTGTTTGAGCTGAAGCACCATGATCATTGTGTCTTTGAATATCTGTATGAACTTGTCTTGGTGGATCAGCAGTCAATGGTACACCCATGTTTGGAGGAACATAAGGATAACATGTATCCGTAGCACCTGTCACATTGAGATAGCTAGTGTTAAATGAGTTAGTTAATGCATCTATATCAAACAACCATGATGATCCTCTCACAGACTGTGTAAACAAGGATTCATCAAATGACACATTAGGAGTTTATTCCATAATGTTATCATGTGGGTCATATACTCTGTATGACTTAGATGTTGAGGAATACCCAATAAAGAAACCATCATATGCCTTTTCAGCAAACTTTCCTAATTGTTCTTTAGTGTTTAATACAGACACATGACACCCAAAAGCTCTAAGATATCCTATGAAAGGTTTTTTTTAAACAAAAGTTCATAGGGTGTTTTGTTGTGTTCTTTGACTATTAATGTCTTGTTTTGAACAGTGCATGCTGTATTCACTGATTCAGCCCAAAATATTATTGGTAGCTTTGAATCTGCCAACATTATTCTTACTGCTTCAATTAGAGTTTTGTTTCTTCTTTTAGCCACTCCATTCTGTTATGGAGTTCTTGGTGCTCTAAATTGCCTAGCTATGCCTTTGTCCCTGCAAAATAAGTCTAAGACATAATTAACAAATTCAGTTCCATTATCACTTCGTAAAATTTTGACTTTTAGATCAAGTAGATTTTCTATCTTGGTGATAAACTCCATTAGTATTTCTGATATTTCACTTTTGTGTTTTAAGAAAAATACCCAAGTAAATCTAGTGAAATCATCAACAATCACCAAATAGTATTGCCTTCTTCCAATGCTTAATACATTAGTTGGACCAAAAAGATCCATGTGCAATAACTTCAGTGGTGTTGTGTTAGTGTTAATTGTTTTAGATTTATGTGACACTTTGTGTTGTTTTCCTTTAGAACATGATAAAGAGTGATTAGAACAAAAGAATTCTTTCTTAGGAACACTAATGACTAGGTCATTTTTCACCAGTTTATTCATGTTTTTCATGTTGGAGTGAGTCATCCTTCTATGCCACAGTTGAGATTCATCTTCTGATGATTTGGAGATCAGGCATGTTTCTTTACTTGTTATGGTTGTGTTGTTCATGTCCAACACATAAGTGTTGCCTTTTCTTGGTGCTTTGAGAAGGATCCAGTCTTCTGGAATTTTATAAACTGGCTTGAGAATGTAACAACTAGAGTTGTCAAAGAAAGTAATATAGTTTTGATCACAAATCTGAGATACACTTAGTAAATTAAATTGAAAGTTTTCACAAAAAATGACTTTCTCAAATTTGAGAACTCCATTGATTACCATTCCTTCACCAGTGATTTTACCTCCCTTCTTATCCCCACCAAATGCTACATATGAAGCATTTTTATGTTTGAAGTCATGAAGGAGAGAACAGTTTCCTGTTATGTGTCTGGAACAGCCACTGTTACCACTTATTGTCAGTCCTCCTTGGATGTTCCTGCAAAATATAATGAACTTAATTAGACCGAGGTGCGCAAGCCTTGATGGTCTTGGGCTTGCCATTGTTATCTAATATAGTAACTTTCTCATGAATGAGCGTTGATGTTTCTAAATTAATTTTAATATCAGTTGATTCATTATGTTTTGTGTTGGGTGAGGATGATTTTGGTGATGATGTTGAGGTAATTTTATCTTGATTCATACTGACTTGGTCAGTCATTCCTTCCTTTAGTGCCTTCTTCTTTGATCCTGATGTTAAGGATTGCCCAGAAAATGTTTCTGTATCCTTTGTTTTAAACTGAGGTACATGATTGCCTTTGTTAAAATGATCAAAGAAGTCATCATCTTCTTCAAGTGCTACCTTTTTGTGAGGTGTTTTGCTTTGAAATTGTTATTTGTCCTTCTTTTTCTTTGTTTGCATCTCAGCAGCTGTTATCCTTGTCTTGTAAGCTTTCTTCTTTTGTTGTTGCTTCTTTTGTTTTGAGACTTTTGAATCATCATCCTCAGAAGATTGTGAATCTGATTTAGTGTTCTCTGCTAGCTTCTTCTTGAGGATCTTTGTTTTGTTCTTTTTGTTGAAGAAGCATTCCTGAGTTGAGTGATTGTGTTTGTTGCATATTGCACAATATTTGTTGAAGTGACAATCAGATGTCATGTGATTGTTCATATTACATATTGAGCAATAGCTGCTGAAGTAGCACTCTTCTGTGCTGTGATTGTGCCTATCACACCATTTACAGTACTTCTCTTTAGCTTCACTATCAGAAGCAGCCTTTACCTTTGCCTTTTTCTTACTCAGTGACTTCTTTTGCTTCAACTCCTTCACCTTGTTGATGCTGGATGAAGCTTCAACAGATTCTTTCTTATTCCATATTTCTTCTACGGATGATTGTTTATGGATTTTCTCGGATTTTACAGCTTTCTCAGACTGCTTCCGTAGGAGATCTGCTGAAGTGAATTTGTTATCTTTCGAAGCTCTTTTTGCTGATTTTCTTTTGTTTTGTTTGTTGAGAGCATGAATGCCTTCATTCAGTTGACCAATCCTTATGTAAATGGTCTTCAGCAGATTTCTTTGTTTTGGTGGGTAAGGGAGCTTGATTTCATCCAACACTTTGGGAATTCGATGTTCATTTAAAACAGTTTTACCATTACCCAAACCAGTATTATGAGGCTCATCATCATCCTCATCCAGATCATCACAGTTATCATAATCACATTCTGATTGACTTTGTTTTGAAAGTTTTGATTTTGATGTTTCAGTTTCAAATGATTTAGTATCATTAGTTACATCATTATGATTTTTATCTGTTGACTTAGATTTTGTACTGGACACAAAGTGATTAGATAAGCTGTTAGTCATGGACTCGGGTCAAGGAGTGTAATTATCATCTACTGGTGGTGCAACAACATGAAATCCCAAACTTGATCTGCTCTTTGACTCAATATGAGAGTTTAATAGTTTCTTATACTGCTATGGTGATAGTTGGAATTTTTGAAGTTTCACTTCAGTAGATGCATGATCTGACATAGACTTAGTTAAAGACGTAGTCAAATGCTCAACATGTGCTTTCAAATTGTAATTTTTAGATAAAAGTTTATCTAAATCCTTTTATAACGAATTGATTTTGACTTGATAAAGTTTATGTTCTCTTTCATGTGATTCATTTAAAAGTAGAGTTTCTTTTACTTTATCAGCTAACTGTTGAGCATGTGTTCTATATCTTTCAACTTCATCAATACAGGTGGAAGAACATAACCTTTCTCTTACCTCTGTGGCCATTGGTGGAACTTTGTTTTCCATGTTAGCCATCAAAGCTTGATTTTCCTCCAGTACTTCCTTTTCATACATGCTCCAATCAAAAGTACCATGCTGCAAAATAATTAAACCAAATTCTTTAGCATTGTTATTACCTGTAGTGTTGCTTGTTGTTGGTGGGGATGAATTGGTCAGTTGAGCTTGTGTAAAACTTCTTGGACTAGGCTGTCTTGAGCCATTTGATTGTTGATGATTACTGTTACACTCTCTTGAGAAGTGTCCATATAAATTGCACTTAAAGCATCTTACTTTGGACTTGTCAACACCAATTTTAGTTGATCTTCCTCCTACAGACAGTACTTTGTTCCTCTTCATGTACATCTTGGCTCTGCAGGCGATCATGGTCATTTTCCATTGTAGATCCATCTCTTCTACCTCATCAGGATGAAGTTCTTCTAGATCTTGTTAACAGAAGTATGCAGGAGTCAAAGTGCTTCCCAGATAAGCCTGAAAGCTTGAACTAAAGGCCGCAAAAGCAGCTTTCTGTTCTTCTGATTCCAGAACCACAGTAAGTGGTTCTGTTTATTTGTTGTTCTTTTTATTCTTGGAGTCATCAGCTTTTCCTTTGGACTTTCTGTGCTGATTGTTTTGAGTACTTGATTTGGAAGACTTGGCAGCATAAAAGCTTGTTTCTTCTTCATGTTCACTCTCATCACAAGAGGTATCTTCATCTTCATTGGAGATGAATGCACTTCCAGCATTCTTTAACTCTTTGAACTGACAAGGTGCTATATGTGCTTTCACACTCTTGTTTCTGGTCTTTTCATCTAGCTCCAAAGCTTCAACCTTCACCACCAGTGTGTCTAGTCCTATTGCCTTCAAATCAATAGTGTTCTTGAACATAGACACAGTCTATGTCCAACTTTCTGGTAAGGCATGTAGCTTCTTTTTGTTCAGCTCTTCATTGCTGTACTTAAGTTCAAAGATGTTCATCTCTGTAACAAGTTGCATAAATCTATGCAATTATTGAGGAACTGACTCTCCCGTAATATGATGAAAAGTTTCATATTGTGAGAGAAGAGTATCCTTCTTTATGCTCCTAATCTTGTCACTTCCTTCACACAGTGTGTGTAGTATTTTCCATAACGAGTGAGCTGTTTTGTATGATTCACACCTAATCAAAAGATCTTCAGGTAAAGCCATAGTAAGCATACTATAGGCTTTGATTTCAATCTTGACTTTCTTAGCATCATCAGGTGACAGATTTTTCAGACTTATGGGTTGATTATTATCCTTATAATCCGGTCCTAACGCAGGTGGAATATAAGGTCCTTCAGTAATCGAAACCCATAAATCAGAATCTGTATAATTAACATGATTCCTGAACCTGATTTTCCAAGTTTTGAAATCAGATCTGTTTTCCAGTTTAGGAGGTTGATAAGCACCAACAACTGAGTTACTCATGTTAATTAATTTTGAAAAAGCAACAACTCTGTTTTAGCAAAAATCGATTAAACAAATCAAATCGATAGATCAATTGATCTGGATCAATGAGCACCAAGCTCTGATACCACTTGTGAGAATCCATGGATCGATATATGAATTATCAGATTTGATTTTAACAAGTATTGATTGCGGAATTACCAATACTTGCTGTTTAATTGATTAATGAACTTGAAATTGATCAAACAAAATAAAGAACAATCAAAATATAATAATAATCAAACCACGATTGCTCAATAATTACAATTAATCGATTTTAATGCCTCTGCTGCTATTGATTCTATTGTTGTGATTGTTATATGATCTAAAGTTGCTTGATCGTCTGTTTTTCATCTCTTGTTACATGTTCTTTATCTCTTGTTATATAGAGATCTTATTCTGTTCCTAAAACATTGCTAATCTTTCGCTATCATGTTGCTATAAAAGCTAACTTCCTATAGCTATCCGAATCCTTGCCACAATTATCGGCATAGGAGTTCGTGATTTACAATGAATTAAACACAAATAATATTGTTGATGTGATGTAATATCTTCGCTTGAATTAAATGTCTTTTGCTATCATTAATGTTGTTGATCTGCCATGTTGACTTGTTGACTTTCTGTTGACTACTTGATGATGCGGAATCATTCAAGTGTTAAACAGTCTTCCGTAGGAATTTATTCTTCCGCAGGAAATTTGTCTTCCGTAGCAACACTTTGTCTTCAGTGCTTGTTCTTCAGTGATTGTGCTTCCGTAGGAGTTCTTGTTCTTCAATAACAAGCTCTCCTTCAGCATCCCCACTTGATCTTTGGACTTGTTTAGCTGTTGTTGTTCTTCCGCAAGAGATCTATGGATGTACACCAGTTGTATTACCGAGAACATCTACGGTAGAGCCATTTGTTCATCCACAGTTGTTCTAACACTTGGTCAATTTTTTTTTTTCAACTTGACTACATTTAATGTTTCCTGCAATCATACATAAATCAACACATATATTATGAGATACAATATATCATACAATTCATAAACTCATCATGTACTCAATGCATTATATTATATTGTCAAAATTGTAATTACAAAGAGTGATTACAAGAGTTTGATCTATCATCTAAACCTATACAGGACATCTAGACCTAACAATCTCCATCTGGTAGCCACTGAGGATACCATACAACTCAGTGAGTGTAAGGGTCTTGAGGTTTTTAGTCCTGTTAATGACCACACAGTAGTATGTCCATTGTCTGGGAAGAGAGGACATGAACTTCCTCACAATGTGTGACAACTGGCAATTTCAGGTCAATACCCGGCCTTGACTTGGTTATAATTATACTTATACTACTTGATTTTCAAATTATTAAAGTCGTTTTATGCATTGCAAAATTTAACGCATAACATTTCATGCATCGGTAATTTGGCGTAATTACCATTTTTGCACGCGATAAAAGCACACACGAACGTTTGTGACAATTAATATATATGTGTCAATAAATACTATAAAGTGTTTCAAAGTATTTTAGATTCCAAATTAATTACATTGGAAAAGCTTAAACTCATAAATAAACCTTAACGCGTAAATTGATATTTTACCCGGATAAAACGCGTATAACGCAACTACGAGATACACGAGTTATTATATACATATCATCAATATTAAAATATGTGACCTTATATGATTTCTGATAATATTTTTATGTATTTTAAAAAGTAACATGTAAAATTATAAAAATATATAAAAATTATCTTAGTGCAACAAATACCACCCAAATACCCAATACTACACAAAATTTGAAAACCAAACCCACTCCCCTCCCCTTTGGCCGTCCCTTTCCCCCCTTCCTTCCCTCCCCTCAACTCTCCTTTTCAAGATTTCTTGGAAATCATGTTGACTTGTACCAAAAATCCAAGACTTACCTCTTTTGTGAAACATTTTTGATGTTGATTAAAGAAACTTTGACCCATTACCACAATTGGAGTGCTCCATCTCATCCACCTTTGCCCATGACATGATGCATCCATATCCCGAAACCCCATGCCAAAAGGGTGTAAGACTATAAAGCATGCAAGCACTTCATTTCAACCACACCAACACACCACACTCTTCTCTCCTCCCTCTTCCAAATTCGGCCAAGGCATCCCCACCACCATTTCATTTGATTTTCAACTCTTTTTCTACAAATCTTGGGTGATTCAAGTGCTATAATTGAAGATCAAGTGATTTTTGAAGCTTCCAAGCATCCTACAACATCTTCTCCACTTTTTCTTGCTTGATTCTTGGTTCTGGGAATCAAGTCCTTCTCTTTGCATTTCAAGATCATCTTCTCCTTGCTTGTTTAAGGTTAGCACCTGGTTCCTAATCTTTTATACATCACCATGATGTGTCCATGTTCACTAACTCATCCAAAGGTGTTTTAGCAAAGCTTAAAAAGTAACAAAACATGTAAGACATTTTCTGGCAGATTCATGTTCTGTGTTTTAGACACCATAACTCGACCTAAAAACGACCAAATGAATCTTTTCTTGAGCCTAACATTAACCTTAGAATGTCTAGTTTCCAACGCATCCAACCTTGAAATTTTTAGATAAGTATAACCCATCCAAAAACGTACAAATATGATTAAGGTGTTGAATCTGAGTTTTTGGCAGATTAGATAGGGCAGAAAGAATGAGGCATAAGTTATGCTTAAAGTAATCAAATGAAGTATTTCTTTTTGTGGTAACTTAGCTTAAGATGTTAGGTTTAAAATTACTATAGGCACTATTTGTAAAAGTATGGTTTGACCTCTCAAAAAGATGAAATCCATGGACATGTAAAGGAAAAATGCTGCACTGACAT
The DNA here is from genome assembly GCA_025506505.1 of Flaveria sonorensis. Classification (NCBI taxonomy): domain Eukaryota; kingdom Viridiplantae; phylum Streptophyta; class Magnoliopsida; order Asterales; family Asteraceae; genus Flaveria; species Flaveria sonorensis. The sequence continues at coordinate 2,553,689 of CM046431.1, forward strand.
CTGTTGTCTCATGACCCATTTCGAGGCACTTAAACTTAGTTACATATTACAAGGTATACCTTTATGAACACCTAAGACATAGATTTAGATGTGGTAAAAATATCAGATTTTATAAAAATTCTTTGGACCATGAAAATAGGATGACAACTTGGCCTAAAAATCCACCTGTTTCTGTCAAAAGTCTACATTTATATAAAGTAAACTTTGGAAGGTATTTGGTAAAAAGAAACTCATGCACATTGAAAGTATAATTTTATTATACCTAATATAAAACTCATAAAATACATTATTTATTTTTAAAAAGATAACTATGAAGAAAAGAATCTAAATAAAACATTAACGGCTCGGCGTGTCTAACTAGTCAAGTGACGTTTTCAAATCTAACTTTGTGGATGAGTTATGCATGACCATCTAGGGCTAGTAATCATGACCTCATGAATATATTGTGATTTTTTTAGGAGATTCCTAGACCGATCATACGTACGGACTATTACTAGTATTCACGCGTGCATTACAGGTGAGTTTCACGGCCCCATTTTTACTTATTTTCATTTTGGGGGAGATTACATGCAAATTACTATTTTCATGGACACAATTACTTGTCAATGGTTTCACATGTTATATAAGTTGTTACTTACCGTATGAAGTCCCCTGTTATCGGACCGTTAGTTTATTTCCCAAAGCGAGGTAATCATGGATAGTACTATTGGGTTTGACTACCCCCACCCGGGTTAATTACCCTAACCTTGACTGGAGGTCTAAACGGGTGCATTATTAGCCTGTTCACCCCTGTGCTTACAGTAGGCATGGGTAGGGGCAATCTATTACATTTACAGTCTAGCTTCGGTTGCGGTGCTTATATTATATTGTAGTATTGTATGATCGACAATCAAATCATAGAAAGTCTTGTGATCCATTACACTGATTACTGTTACTTAAAACCTATGAGCTCACTAACTTTATGTTGACATATTTCATGCATGTTTTCTCAGGAAATTAAGGGTTACACGATGCTAGGCTTGTTTGGAGTTTGTCGTATTCTAGGATTCGCGCATGCTTTTGGGACATTATTTTTTTTAATGGCCTTGTTTGAAAAACAATTTACATTTTGCTACTACTTCCGCTATGTAACTCTGAAAACAATTATGTATCTTTCAACGTGATTGCAACGTATGTTTTTATCGAATCATGTAGTGGTCGATCAATGACTATGGTTTCCATGATGATCATGCCCCGCGGGAAACCGCTATGGTTGGGGTGTGACACAATGTCCCTGTTCTCAAGAGTTACTCCAACATCCATTAGAGTATCCACAATCTCAACATACCTGAAGTATTATTGAGTCATGGTTTCACCTGTCTTGAAGGTGAAATTCTCAAACTGCTGCTTCAAGAGGTCTTTCTTGTTGAGTCATCCATTAGAGTATCCACAATCTCAACATACCCCTCATACATCAGCTTCAGTGCATCCCAGAGTTGCTTGGTAGTCTTGCACTTCTTGAAGCCTCTATAGATAGAGTCTGAAAGAGCTGTTTGGAGAGCAGTCATGGCCTTCTGATCTATGCCAATCTTCTTCCAATCTTCTCCAGAATAGTCAGCCACTTCCTTTGGTATCATACCACCACCAGCAGCAGCTGAAGAGGTGGATGGTACATTAGGTCCATAGACAACAGATCCTTACATCCTGAAGTCTTGAGACTTGATAAAGTCTTCCATTCTTTGGCACCAAGTATCAAAGTCATCAGGAGTGATCAGTGGAGACTTTGAAATAGTACCGGTTTCCATATCAGCCTTTGTGATAGTTGCCATTTGAGTAGTTAAGTGTTTTGTGAAACTGAAGGCATTTAAGATGGTGAGATCTTACAATCAAGAGCCTGGAAAGCTCTGATACCAATTGCAGGACCGGTTAAAAGATTTGGTCAATACAATCAGTCTCACAATAAAGAGAGTGTTAGAACACTTAACAGATCAAATGGGGTACTGGGTTTAAGTGAGTGATACTAGGAACACAAGTAAATGACACAGAACTAAGAACAACAATAGAGTAATATGGTTTTCAAGAATGCTGTATATTCTCTCAAGTTCTTTTACAAGTGTTACAAAGCATAAAATGAAATACAAGGACCTGAGATACTTTATACTACATTCTACAGCCGGCCATACTCTGAAGGTTAGCTAGAAACACTAATCTAGACAACAAGATCAATGTAAAGTCAAAAGACAGATTGCCTTTTGACTAGTGACTATGACATGCCATAGCTCACATCCTAATATATTATAAAAGGATAAAAGGTACACAGTAGGAAGTTACAGACCAAAGACCATAATCTACAGTTTACAAAAGCATGGACCTTTTCACCAACTCATGCAAGTTGGTGAGTCTTCAGAGTTGCAGCAGAAAGTAGGTCAGCTTTATGAAAAAGTAGATCAGAGAAAGCATGTTCTCTCTATCCTCGGAAGAAATCAGTCTTCACTTCATTGGCTTCGGAAGATTTAGTCTTTGGCTTCGGAAGATTTTACACTTAGAATAATTTCTGTTAAGGAGTGTAAAACTTCCGAAGTAACTTCTACCTTGTACATCAGTGCATGCATACAGAAAGCTCCTTGGTTGTTTTGGTTTCTTTGGTCGCATCAGCCTTATGATATAACCTTACAAACTCCCCCTAGGCTGATGCTACCAAAACAGAGAAGTTATTCAGAAGTTAACAATCCTTATTAGGATCAAGACCATTCCTTTCTTCATCATCTAGTCAGGATCCCTCAGACTCTCATAATACCTTCTTATGTCATAGAGATCATGCAGAGGAAGATCAAGCATGTCTTGCCAGAAATAGACATCTTGTCCTCCTTGATCTCTGATGACATACTATCTGTCTGGATTAGCAGCAAAGGTCCAGGACAAGATGGGTCTTCCAGTTGCAAGAGGATCTACTTGAATTGGAGTTGGTTGAGCAGCCTCTTCATGCACTACCTCAGGATGCTCTGACTCATCCTGAAGTTTGGAGGTGGATGCCTTTGACTTCTTCTTCGGAATACTCATCATGGCCATTCTTTTCCTCCTCATTGAGGTTTTTAACTGGGAGGACTGGTCTTCAGCACCAGGTTTTTCTACTGTGTCTCTCTCAGTTGGGTTCTCTTCTCTCACATGTTCGGTAGGAAAGGGAAGAGGGCCCTGCTATGGATCAGAAGATGAAGTTGGCTGAGATTCAGCTCTAGGTCTAGGTTGTGTTGTCTCAGGGGGTTACACCTTTACCTAGGTTGAGCTGGACTTGGTGGAGAATGCAAGTCAACAAGCTCTCCCTTCTTAATCTTCTGCTTGATCACTCTGATATGCTCATCCATAGTGGATAGAGACATTGGAACCAGCCTCCTTCTGGAGAATCTATACAGTTTCAAGAAGCTCATCATCCTTTGTCTGTTAGCAGACTTCTTTTGGCTCTTTTGGATGATGGCTCTTGACTTGGTAGATGCCTGATAGAGTCCTGTAGGACTTAAGTAGTTGATCATGTTCAGTCTATCAGCTTCCTGAGGTTGTGCAGTTGCCACAGCCTGTCTCAGGACTTTCTTGAACTGGGAGAGGGTAGGAGCATGCTTGTAGAGCCTTTTCTGTCTCCTTTCTTCCATTTGGACAATTCCTTGTCAGTCAGTTCATTCAGTTCATCTAAGGGGAAAGAGAGTAGTTTATCCATATTGTAGTTTATGGTCCCCAAGTAGTTTATCCTGGCTGCCCTCAACTCATCATCCTGAGTATTTGGCCTGGGGGCAGCCCTGATGGCAGCTTCCATGAAGCCTGGAGACTCTCTTGAACTTTCTCCCCTTAGCTTACTCTTCCTCTCTCTTTTCTCCTCCTCAATCTCTTTAGAAGTCAGTTTCCTTTTCCCTTTGTCACTCACAGACCTTGGTGACTCAGGGTGGAGAGAGCTTTGGCCTTCATTGCTTGATTCAGCAGTCAAGCTCTGGCCAGAGAGAGAGGTTGTGAAGCATCTTCACCAGCTGGTGCCTCACTGAGGATAGAGGATGTTGAAGTAGTTCCTGTGACAAGGTTCATAGGTTCTATCACTGGGCCTTCAGTCAAGGTTTCCCCTTCAAAGCTAATCTTAGGGTCCACCTCAACATCCAGTTGACCAATGACATTGCCTGGTTGACTTTGTCTTCTTCTATATCTGAACTCTTCAACAATCCTGTCTTGAATCCTCTCAGCTAGTTAACACCACCACTATCAGCCCTATTCACTTCCTTTTCCTTTTCCTCTATTAATTTCTAATTTGAATGTCCAAATTCTCTAAATCGAAGCTACAACCAAATTTAAGTTCACCCCCACCATCATTAACACTTCAATTTTAGGTGGTGATGGTGGTCGATGATAGTGCCTATATGGTGGTGGTTTACCCTTTAGACGATTTTAGGGTTTTCTTTAGTGGTTTATTGTGAATAGAAGGACAATCAGTGGTGATGGTGGCTAGACGGTGGCAATGATAGCTGACGGGGATAAACGATATTGATGGTGGCTAGATGGTGGTGATGATGGGTCGATGGTGGTGATGATGGGTAAGTGGTGGTGATGGTGGCTGATGGGGAAAAGGGGATTGGGTAGGTGGTGGTGGTGGTGGTGATGGTGGCTGATGGGGAAAACGGGATTGGGTTTGTTCAGTGGTGGCTGGTGGGCAGGAGGAGCGGTGGTGGTGACAGTGGGTAGTTGGTGGTAGTGGTGGGTAGATGGTGGTGATAGTGGCCGACGGGGGGAAATGGGGGTTGGGTTTTTTAAAGTTATATATAATTACATTAATGGTCCTTAGATAAAAAATATATAAAATTACAAAAGTAGTCCCTCAAAGGGTATTTTAGTCATTTTACTTAAACTTAATAGAAATACTAACGTCTGTTAGTCTTAGTACCTTAACTCGTTACTAAATTTAAAAAGCAGTACCCCAACCTGTTACAAAAAAGTCTTAGTACCCAAACCTATTATTTTAGATAAACCACATGGACCATTTATGTAATTAACTCTTATTATTATTATTATTATTATTATTATTATTATTATTATTATTATATTATATTATATTATATTATATTATATTATATTATATTATATTATATTATATTATATTATATATATTATATTATATTATATTATATTATATTATATTATATTATATTATATTATATTATATTTATTATATTATATTATATTATTATTATTATTATTATTATTATTATTATTATTATTGTTATTATTATTACTATTATTATTATTGTTATTATTAGTATTATTGATATTACTATTATATTATTATTATTATTATTATTAGTATTAATAAAATAATAATAATAATAATAATATTATTATTAATATTATTAATATTATTATTATTATTTTTATTATTATTATTATTATTATTATTATTATTATTATTATTATTATTATTATTATTATTATTATTATTATTTAGCCGATGTTATTATCATTTTTATTATTACTATTATTACATATACTTATTATTATATACATATTATAAGGACAATAATATTTTTTTTTTGCATTTGTAACCTTAATTATCATTACATACAATCATTAAACTACCTTGTTAGACGTGTATTAATCATAATAAAATAGAATTAAACATCATTGATCATAATTGAATCGTAACGTTTAATGTATGTAATAAAGTAGAATTAAACACATTTGACATAGTCTATCACTCATTAATGATGATTAAGAACAAACAAACTTAACTTATCGTTAATAAGTATAGTTTTTCTGTAATTTACTATCAACGTATGTGATGTAACAACGATCACTAGAATAGGATCATAGTAACCGAAACGTGTGTAATCGACACCAAAATATCACAACCAAATATATTTGACTCTAATTTTACACTATATGTTTATAATTATAATTAACAAATATAATATCTATTATAATATATTTATTATTTATAGTTATTATAATAATTATAGTTAATAATAATAAAATATAATAATAATTATAATATATTAAAAATAATAATATTAATAATCCAACCTATGGCGACGACATGTCGTTGCTATAGAGTTTTCATAAACGTTTGATTTTTTCCCTCCTAGCAAAAAAAAGCTCTGACCTATGGCGAAGACATGTCGTCGCCTTAAGGTATACAAAATAATAAAAAATCAATATTCGGAAAAATAAATCTATGGCTACCACCGTTATCGATTACATTTTGTCATCGGGATAGATTTAACCTAAGGTGATGACTTGTCGTCGCGATAGGTCAGTTATAGCAAAAAATCTAGGGAACTTTATGGTGTCGTCGCGATAGGTGACCTATAGCGACAACATAATGTCGTCGGCATATGGCTGGTCGTCATAGGCCTTAATTCTTGAAGTGACAAATGACCTTAAGCGACACTCATTTTACCCACGTGAACGGCACCACGACACTCATATGTTAACTATTCCCTTATAATTTTCACAATAAAATGTTATGATAAAAATGTATCATGACCCTGCCCGAATATTTTCCTGAAAGACCTAAAATATAGACATCCTCCTCTAGTAAATCCTTCTTGATTTTTCTAATATTCTGCCACATGCTTAGAAGATCAAGAATAACTCTTATACATCTTGAAAAAGAGACTCTTTTCGATTTGTACAATACAAATACACAATTCATACGGGCAATGTGATGAAATAGAGTCTGTGTGAGTGGCTTGGTCATATGGCTCGTATAATGTCACATGACTCGTATACATTATACGACATATGATTAAAATGATTGATGTGACTTGGTTGGTTGATAGTTTTTTGATTGGACATCATCGACTTACATGACTCATACGACATGTATGATGTTACAATGGGACTGGTGTCGAGATTAGTGGGTGATGTTTGTATAGCGACATCCACATATTATTAAGAACTATCAAATAAATTTTCTAAAATATGTAGGTGGGTATTTATTAGCATTTGTTTGTCCACCTTTTCTACATAATGGTTATCTAAGAATATTTGCATTGCCTTCTCTACCACTTTAGTTATAAGTTAGTTAAAAATCACATTTATTTTTATATTAGGTTAGAAACTCGCGTATTACATAAGTTAAATAGTTTTTTTAGAAAATATTTATTTTAAATATTAAAAACGAAAGAATAATACTTATGGTGTAATCATATGATTTACTAAATTAAAGAAAATCATTAAGAGAAAATGATATAGAAAATCAAAATCTATAATCCATTAAAAGTTGACACGTGATATCTAATTTTTAGTGGAGAGAAGCGGTAAAACCAACTTTTATGTGACCTATAAAGCTGACACATGTCCCCTACTTATTTATATTTATGAAAAATTTTGCAAATGTCTCTTTGACCGCCTTTTCACCTCCAAAATGTCTCTTTGACCGGCCTATTCTTAAAAATGTCTCACTTTAAATATAGTCATTCAAACCTTAAATAGGGTCGTTCGAACCTTAAATAAAGTCGTTCGAACGTATATAGGGTCGTTCAAACTTTAAATAAAGTCGTTAGAACTTTAAATATGGTCATTTGGCTGTGTTTAAGTTCAATCAAACTTATTTGTAATCAAGTTTGGTCGAACTTAAAGATATGTTTGATCGAATTTTAAATAGCTTCGGTCGAACTTTAAATAGGTTTGATGAACCTTATTTGGACATATGGACAAATCATGTCCGTTAAGTGAAAGTTCAAAACTCTATTTGATGGGCGGAGACAAATATGTTGGGTGAGTACGTTTTTGGGGATGTACCGGTCAAAATGACAATTTAAGGGACAATCTTGGATAAAGGGACATTTTGGGATTTTCCCTTATATTTATTATAAAAAGGTTTTGAAAATCTCATATATTTCATTATTCATGTCTATTGTTGGACAATTGAAAAATATTTTTATTCTTCTCTCTTTGTTTTCATCTAGTAGCATCCACAAAATATGAGAAAAAATGAATTATAAATAAATAGGAGTTATTAAATATAACATAACTAGACGTGAGTTTCTTAATTTCATTCATATTTTGAGAAATATTAAGTGAAAAACAATACATGAAACTCAACTCTTTTTTAATCAAGTTATAGAGATGAAACTCATATAATATCAAGTTAAATGTAAATTTAGATGATAGTCAGTGTAAATGATAATAAGTGTGTAAATTTGTTTAAGAAAAACATTATGCGTAATTATTAAAACGAAAGGAAGTAGCATGTAATTTCATATATCAATTAAGAAAACAATTCCTAATTTACTAAAAAAACTACATGAAAAGGTAACCAAAATTCTTGGCCTATAAATAATCTCAATAAAACAAGCGAGTTTAATTTCAAAAAGTATGGAAAAATTGTCTAATTTAACTATATTTGAATTGAAAATGTTATTAGAAACTAAACTTTGTTCCTATATCTTTAAAAAATTAAACCATTACTATGGAGTTATCATAACTAGAAATGCTCTCGCGCGCGTTGCGCGGGTAATTGTACCACGAACTTGAATACGAAAACCCGAATACATAAAGTATACTAACGATTATCACTTCGACTATCAAGCAAACGGAAAGAAAGAAATAACGTTAACATATGTGACCTCTCGTGTAATTGTTAAGTTGTTGTTTATCCCGTTAACTCTTGTAAGGGGCTTGTTTTGCCATTAATTCAAACACGAGGGCTTATTTGTATTTTCCTCTTATTTTGATCCTACTTGGTATTTAAAATTATTATAATTTGTTTTATTATTAAATAATTAAGTTTATAATAATGAAAATAATAATAATAATAATAATAATAATAATAATAATAATAATAATAATAATAATAATAATAATAATAATAATAATAAAAATAATAAGCATAATAAGTGCTTAATCTTGAAAATAAATAAAAACAAATAAGTTTAATAAGTTTAAAACATGTAATTAAATAATTTAGGCATAAAATAATAAGACTACAACTCCAGGGACTAAACTGTAAATCCGTTTTAAATTAAAAACTTTGGGTTAATAATAGAAATTTATAAAGCACAGGGACTGAAAGTGTAATTTATATTAAACCCAAACCAAACCCCCCGTTTTTCCGGTCGCCGGCCGGCGAAGCTCCGGCGCGGCGCCGGCGACCCTAAACCCGCATTAAACTCGAAATTAACACCCCCAAACCGCTTCTAAAACCGTCGCGTACATGATTCGAACACATGGGTGTGTTTAATTTGATTTTAATGGCGATTAGAACCGGAAACCGATCCTCGCCATTAATCGAATCCGTTTCAGAAGTAAATCAAGATCTTAATCCAATTCATTAAACATATACGTTCGCGAAATCAACTGTAAATCAATGATGGGATTAAATTCACCTGAAACAACTTTAAACCCGTTTGATTCAACCTGAAACCCCCGACATTAATCTCATAGCCGTTGGACATTAAATCGAGCAAATTGAAGTATATAAACAGAGGGGAAACCTTCAAATCGACTTTCTTAAGCTTTCTGCATTGTTAATTTCACCAAAATCACACACACATTGAAATTCCCAACTCAAGAACAAATCGATTTGTGTACCTTTTGTTCTATCGAATTTCAAGCTGAATCAGGTAATTACATTAGGGCTTCTACTCGTTTTTACATGGGGAACAAAAGCCCCATAGTTAATTTCGATATTAACATCGAATCGTTATTCAATTCGATCGATTTGGATTTTAGGGTTCTTGGGTGAAATTGGAGTTTCTGGAAAAAATGGTTTTAAGTTTTGATTTCTGAAAACTTACACAAACCAGGGCTTTGGCCCGGTGGTTTGTGAGTCTGTAGCCTTGGAAAAAGGCCCGGGTTCAAACCCGAGGCCCTGCCTTTATTTTTAAAAAAGGTTTTTGTTAAATTTTAAAATTTCAGAAAATATCTAAAAATTATTATTAATCATATAAAAACTAATTTTAATCATAAAATTTATAAAATTATTTTCTTTTAAATTTTATTGAAAATCTAAATTTAGAAATTTCCATTTCAAAATTATAAAAAAATGATGCAAAATACAATTTATTATTAATCTTAAATTGTAAGAATTTCCACTAAATTTACAATAATTCTTATTAAATAAATTGTTTATTGTTACACATTTATTTATAATATTTAAGAAAATAAATATACATGTACATAATTAAAAATGTACACTTATTGTAATTAATAAAATTATTTTAATCACTTAAACTTACAAGTTATTATTTTATTTAAAGAGTAAATAATATTCATTTGATAATAAAGTTTAACTTTTATTAATAGTGTTAATCACTAAAAATTCTTATGTAAACATTTAAATGTCAAAATAATAACGAATTACATCTATTTAATGATATAAAAATCATGGATTAAACGGGTTATAAATATAACACCTTAACTATCATGATTAATCTCACACATCGTTCATTTAGGTTGAACGTTAACGAATCCTCGGTATATTTTTATACAAGGCCTTCTTATTTTCTCATTCTATTATTCAAGTGAGTTTTCATACCCCTTTTTATACTATTTCACACTTTTGGGGTGAAACATGTTAACGTATTATAAACCCACTTGTAAACTCGTTTTGAAATCTTGCAATCACTTGTGCAATTCATTTATTTGTCATGATTATTTGAACACTTGTAACTATCATGTGAGGTCTCTTGTATGATACAATCATTAACTATTGCTAGTCTGGCGACGTCATAGATCTATGGGCCTGACAAGCCTATTTGGTGATAAAGCCGAGGTCATTGCCGGCTTCTAGTGTCGTATTCTTGAGCACTATGAGAACCAAATACACTTAGCTAATCGTTTAATCTTGTAATCTTGTAATGGCCATATTTGTCAAGGTTTGATTGTTACAATTGTTCATCCATCTTTATTTACTTTATTCAATAACCTATGACATGAATTGCCATCTTTGATATTTATATATGTATGAAAATCTATGGAAACTCACCAACATCTTGTTGACATTATTTTTAACATGTTTCAGGAAATGATACTGCTTAGCTTGTTTTTTAAGACTTGTTCACATCTAGGATTGGACCTAGATTATAATAAAAAGACATTTATTGTCACATGACGCTTGGAAACTTATGTGTTTGATTGTTGAACTTATGTATTTCCATTATGTATGTTATGAATCTTGATATTTAATAATATTATCATTTTTAATTTAGCGTTGTGTGGCATGAACAATCTTAACCCTCACACCTCGACGTTTCCGCCGTTAAGGTTGGGGTGTGACAGATTGGTATCAGAGCTCATAACTATAGGGATTTAGGTTATTAGAAATGGTGGCCTAGACTATTGTTAAACTAGGGACCCTTACACGACATTTGTTATAATCTTGTAAGTATGCTTATGTGCCTATCACATGTTGTTACACGTTGCATGATAAATTCTTTATGTGCTATTTGTTTATATTTAGAAAATGATGCCTTAGGAATATGGCTTGAACTTTGTCTACCCCAATTCCCTAATCTTCTTCTTATGCCTTAAATTCTACCGCGTCTAATCTTTTCTAAATCTATTTCTCGACTACGTGTGGAATTCTACGCATCTTATCGAGTGGAGAAAATTCCTTAGACGATATGTCTAAATCTTGAAAATCTCATCGAGGTTTTAATTCTGGTGGCCTATAGGAAAGTGTGTGACACATAAACATATGTATTCTGGATTTCCTGGCAAAAGGCCCTCGGGCTAAGGCAAGCATTTCGTATAAATCTTATTGCGAGACCTATTATGCTTACCTGAGGATTTCTGGGATTAGTGCTAAATTATGGTCAACATACACATCTTTCTCAAGGTAACTAGAATTAAGTCACCTCGACGTGTCCATGTTCCTAATGGCTATGTGATACCAAATGGAACCATCCTGTTTATATTTAAAATATATAATTTTTTTTTGATTTCCTGAACTGGTTTATTTCCGAATACTAATATTTTCTTTATTTCCATCTTATAGAATGTCTCGTCATCATGGAAAGCGTGCTACCTTCGACCGCAAACTTGCTGCAATGATCGCCCGTCAAATGGCTGCTGTACTCCTGACTATGGTTGCTGAACTTAGTAGCACCTTAATGGCCAACAACAGCAACAACGCCAATGGAACCAATGGTGGTGATGGCAACAATGGTCATGGGGAGAATAGCAACAACCAAGGTGGGAATAACCGTACCTGCACGTTCAAGCACTTCAACTCGTGCAAACCCACTAACTTTAGTAGAAAGGAAGGAGCCACTGGACTTCTCAAGTGGTTCGAGAGTATGGAAAACACGTTCATCAACAACGAGTGTCCCGAGGAGCTCAAGGTCCGCTATGCTGCAAGTGTCCTTCAACAACGGGCACTCACATGGTGGAATAGCAAGAAAAGGAACCGAGGTGCTGAAGTTGCCTTGGCGTTGTCTTGGGAAGAGTTTAAGAATATCATGATCTAGAAATTCTACCCAAGGAGTGAATTGCAAAAGCTGGAGGAAGAGTTTTGGAACCTCAAGCAAGATAGCGGGAATCATTTGGCTTATTCCACCCGGCATCATGAATTGAGCATACTTCCACCACATATGGTAGATACTGTACCCCGCAACATCAAGAAATTTATCAAGGGGGTACCACCTCAAATTCAAGATGCTGTGGTGGGAAGTAGGCCCACGACTTTGGAAGAAGCAATCAACATCACCGCCCAGCTCACCGAGAATCATATTAAGGCTGGTACTTTGATGGTGAAGGGTGCCAAGCCCACTGTGAAGGTGACTCCCGATGTAACAAAGGAGGCGAAGACCGAGTCGTCTTTTAAGGGCAAGAGTAAATTCACACCGGCTCGCAATTATGCTGTGACAACACCAAATGCCCCTGAAAGGCAAGCTGTCGTAGCAAACCAAGCCCCTGTGGCAAGGGCTTACACTGGGCCGTATCCGATGTGCAACACCTGCAAGTACCATCATGCAAGAAATACTCCTTGCCGAATTTGCTCGTTGTGTGGAAAGTATGGACATTTGGTGGCTACTTGCCATCGTGCTCCGAATAATGTTGCGTTGGTTAATTATCGAGTCTGCTACAACTGTGGCGAACCTGGACATTTCCGTCCATAATGTCCTCGCAATGCGGGAAATGTGCCACAGGCTCGTGGAAGGGCTTTCAACATCAATACTAACCAAGCTCAAGCCAACAACGATGTAGTGAATGGTACATCTTTATCTTACCTTTAATTGTCCTTTTATCTTGTAAAATCCCTGCCTGCTTTCCATGTGCCAATGATAGTTTATTACTTGAGCAGGTATGTATCTTGTAAATAGTAAATATGCCTCTATACTTTTTGATTCGGGTGCGGATAATAGTTTCGTGTCTTTAGAGTTCGAGCTTATTCTTTCTATGTCGCGTTCAAACTTGGAAAGATCCTTTACGGTCGAAGTAGCCGATGGAAAATCTATTGTAGTCGACGTCGTGATACGCTATTATACCTTGAGTCTTAACGAGCACGAGTTTCTTATTGACCTTATTCCTATGCAACTAGGGAGCTTCGATGTTATTATCGGCATGGATTGGTTATCCAAGCAACACGCGGAAATTATATGCTTCGAGAAGTGCATTCGAATTCCTTTACCATCGGGTGATACCTTGAAGGTCTTTGGGGAGAGATCATCCCAAAGACTCAAACTCATGTCTTGCATCAATGCCCGAAAGTGCTTGAGTAAAAACTACTTAGCTTTCATGGCTTATGTAGTTAACACGAAAGCCAAAGGGAAGGAATTAAAGGATATTCCTATCGTACGAGATTTTCCCGAAGTGTTTCCCGAGGATCTTAGTGGGTTGCCTCCTGTGCGAGAAGTTGAGTTCAAAATCAATTTGATTCCTGGTGCGAATCCCGTGGCTAAGTCACCTTATCATCTTGCACCGTCAGAAATGCAAGAACTAGCTAGTCAACTGCAAGAGTTGACCGATAAGGGTTTCATTCGACCTAGCTCTTCACCATGGGGTGCACCCGTACTATTTGTAAAGAAGAAAGATGGTTCTTTCCGTATGTGCATCGACTACCGAGAACTCAACAAACTCACTATCAAGAACCGATACCCTCTACCTCGAATTGATGATCTTTTCGATCAACTTCAAGGAGCTACACAATTCTCAAAGATCGATCTACATTTTGGGTATCATCAATTACGTGTTCACGACAACGACATTCCAAAGACCACGTTTCGTACTCGATATGGACATTATGAGTTCATGGTTATGCCTTTTGGCTTGACTAATGCACCTGCTGTCTTCATGGATCTCATGAACCGAGTATGTAAACATTATTTGGATAAATTCGTGATCGTGTTTATTGATGACATTCTCATCTATTTCAAGAAAAAGACCGATCACGAGTCATATCTACGTCAAGTCCTCAATCTTTTGAAGAAGGAACAATTATATGTCAAGTTCTCAAAGTGTGACTTCTGGCTCGAAGAAGTCCAATTCTTAGGACATGTGGTGAATAGCCAAGGAATTCACGTCGACCCTGCAAAAATAGAAGCCGTGAATAATTGGTGTGTTCCCATGACCCCAACTGAGGTTTGTTCTTTTCTGGGTTTAGCGGGTTACTACCGTAGGTTCATTGCAAACTTTTCAAAGATTGCTAAACCGCTTACGGTGCTAACTCAAAAGAATAGACTCTTTGAGTGGGGACCCGAACAAGAAGATGCTTTCGAGACTTTAAAACACAAACTGTGTAACGCTCCTATATCTTAACTCTCCCCGATGGAAACGATGACTTCACTGTGTATTGTGACGCGTCTAGCCAAGGCCTTGGTTGTGTTCTCATGCAACGAGGCAAGGTCATAGCTTACACGTCTAGGCAATTGAAGGTTCATGAAGTGAACTATACGACTCATGATTAGGTGCCGTGGTATTTGCTTTGAAGATTTGGCGATATTATCTCTACGGGACGCAATGTATAGTCTACACCAACCACAAGAGTCTCCAACATGTGTTCAATCAAAAGGATCTCAACATGAGACAAAGGCGTTGGGTTGAACTGATTAGCGATTACGACTGCGACATTCGCTATCATCCTGGAAAGGCGAATGTTGTAGCCGACGGGCTGAGTCGTAAGATCCACAACAAGACTGTCTCGCTTCAAGAAATCCGAGATCGAAAACAATGGTTTGACACGTTAGGAGAGTTTGACACCGAGATACATGTGGATGTTAACGAGGCCACAATCATGCTTCAAAACATAAGGATTGATAGTGATCTCGAGTTTTGCATCCGCGAGGCTCAACAAGCGGCGCTAACCGAGGAAGGGAAAGATAAAGATCTGACGTATAACGTTCGATCACAATTGGAGACAAAACCGAATGGCATGTGGTATTTCTTGAATCGACTTTGGATCCCGAATCGCGATAATCTCCGTCGCTTCATTATGAATGAAGCTCATCAAACCCGATATTCTATTCATCCTGGGTCCGATAAAATGTACATGGATCTGCGTGGCCAATATTGGTGGCCAGGAATGAAGAAAGATATCGCGTCTTATGTTTCCAAATGCCTCACATGTGCAAGAGTCAAAGCCGAACACCAACGGCCTAGTGGTCTACTTGAACAACCTGAAATCCCTATGTGGAAATGGGAACACGTATCCATGGATTTCATAGCCAAGTTACCACGTACCTCTCGTGGCCATGATAGTATATGGGTGATCGTTGACCGTTTGACCAAAACGGCACATTTCATACCAATACGAGACACCTACAAGGTTTCAAGATTGGCTCGTATCTACATCGATGAAATTGTGAGTCGTCATGGTGTGCCGTTGCACATTATCTCCGATCACGATGCTCGTTTTACTTCACACTTCTGGACTTCTATGCAAGAACTTTTGGGTACTCAGCTGGATTTGAGCACGGCTTACCATCCTCAAACGGATTGTCAAACCGAGCGAACAATCCAAACCCTTGAGGACTTGCTACGTCTTTGTGTCCTTGATTTTGGTGGTGACTGGGATACGCACCTGCCGTTAGCGGAATTTTCGTATAACAATAGTTATCACTCGAGTATCAAGATGGCACCATTCGAGGCTTTATATGGTCGTAAATGTCGTTCTCCGATCTGTTGGACTGAAATTGGTGAGAATTTCATCACTGGTCCTGAACTTATTCAAGAAACGACCGACAAAGTCTCCAAAATCCAAAATAACCTCGAGGTGGCTAGAAGTCGTCAAAAGAGTTATGCCGATAAAAGAAGCAAACCGTTGTTCAAGTCGGCGACATGGTTCTTCTTAAGGTCTTTCCATGGAAGGGTGTTGTTCGTTTTGGGAAGAAGGGTAAGCTAGCCCCACGTTTTGTAGGACCTTTCAAGATTCTGAAAAGAATTTGGAAAGTGGCTTACAAACTGGAACTACCTTCGGAACTTAGCGGAGTTCATCATGTTTTCCATGTCTCAAACTTGAGGAAATGCCTGGCCGATGAAAATCTGCACGTCCCTTTGGAGGAAATTCAAATTGACGAGTCGTTACATTTCTTTGACTGTTGAGATTATGGACCGAACGCTGAAGAAGACCCGAACCACTACCACGCCAATCGTCAAGGTTCGTTGGGAAAACAAACGAGGAGCTGAATTCACCTGGGAACGCGAGGATTACATGAAAAAGAAATATCCCCATCTATTCGCTTAGTCTTTTTTTAATTTCGGGACGAAATTTCTTAAAGTTGGGGAGACTGTGACCTCTCGTGTAATTGTTAAGTTGTTGTTTATCCCGTTAACTCTTGTAAAGGGCTTGTTTTGCCATTAATTCAAATACGAGGGCTTATTTGTATTTTCCTCTTATTTTGATCCTACTTGGTATTTAAAATTATTATAATTTGTTTTATTATTAAATAATTAAGTTTATAATAATGAAAAAATAATAAAAATAATAATAATAATAATAATAATAATAATAATAATAATAATAATAATAATAATAATAATAATAATAATAATAATAATAATAATAAGCATAATAAGTGCTTAATCTTGAAAATAAATAAAAACAAATAAGTTTAATAAGTTTAAAACATGTAATTAAATAATTTAGGCATAAAATAATAAGACTACAACTCCAGGGACTAAACTGTAAATCCGTTTTAAATTAAAAACTTTGGGTTAATAATAGAAATTTATAAAGCACAGGGACTGAAAGTGTAATTTATATTAAACCCAAACCAAACCCCCCGTTTTTCCGGTCGCCGGCCGGCGAAGCTCCGGCGCGGCGCCGGCGACCCTAAACCCGCATTAAACTCGAAATTAACACCCCCAAACCGCTTCTAAAACCGTCGCGTACATGATTCGAACACATGGGTGTGTTTAATTTGATTTTAATGGCGATTAGAACCGGAAACCGATCCTCGCCATTAATCGAATCCGTTTCAGAAGTAAATCAAGATCTTAATCCAATTCATTAAACATATACGTTCGCGAAATCAACTGTAAATCAATGATGGGATTAAATTCACCTGAAACAACTTTAAACCCGTTTGATTCAACCTGAAACCCCCGACATTAATCTCATAGCCGTTGGACATTAAATCGAGCAAATTGAAGTATATAAACAGAGGGGAAACCTTTAAATCGACTTTCTTAAGCTTTCTGCATTGTTAATTTCACCAAAATCACACACACATTGAAATTCCCAACTCAAGAACAAATCGATCTGTGTACCTTTTGTTCTATCGAATTTCAAGCTGAAACAGGTAATTACATTAGGGCTTCAACTCGTTTTTACATGGGGAACAAAAGCCCCATAGTTAATTTCGATATCAACATCGAATCGTTATTCAATTCGATCGATTTGGATTTTAGGGTTCTTGGGTGAAATTGGAGTTTCTGGAAAAAATGGTTTTAAGTTTTGATTTCTGAAAACTTACACAAACCAGGGCTTTGGCCCGGTGGTTTGTGAGTCTGTAGCCTTGGCAAAAGGCCCGGGTTCAAACCCGAGGCCTTGCCTTTATTTTTAAAAAAGGTTTTTGTTAAATTTTAAAATTTCAGAAAATATCTAAAAATTATTATTAATCATATAAAAACTAATTTTAATCAGAAAATTTATAAAATCATTTTCTTTTATATTTTATTGAAAATCTAAATTTAGAAATTTCCATTTTAAAATTATAAAAAAATGATGCAAAATACAATTTATTATTAATCTTAAGTTGTAACGAATTTCCACTAAATTTGCAATAATTCTTATTAAATAAATTTTTTATTGTTACACATTTATTTATAATATTTAAGAAAATAAATATACATGTACATAATTAAAAATGTACACTTATTGTAATTAATAAAATTATTTTAATCACTTAAACTTACAAGTTATTATTTTATTTAAAGAGTAAATAATATTCATTTGATAATAAAGTTTAACTTTTATTAATAGTGTTAATCACTAAAAATTCTTATGTAAACATTTAAATATGAAAATAATAACGAATTACATCTATTTAATGATATAAAAATCATGGATTAAACGGGTTATAAATATAACACCTTAACTATCATGATTAATCTCACACATCGTTCATTTAGGTTGAACGTTAACGAATCCTCGGCATATTTTTATACAAGGCTTTCTTATTTGCTCATCCTATTATTCAAGTGAGTTTTCATACCCCTTTTTATACTATTTCACACTTTTGGGGTGAAACATGTTAACATATTATAAACCCACTTGTAAACTCGTTTTGGAATCTTGTAATCACTTGTGCAATTCATTTATTTGTCATGGTTATTTGAACACTTGTAATTATCATGTGATGACTCTTGTATGATACAATCATTAACTATTGCTAGCCTGGCGACGTCATAGATCTATGGGTCTGACAAGCCTATTTGGTGATAAAGCCGAGGTCATTGCCGGCTTCTAGTGTCGTATTCTTGAGCACTATGGGAACCAAATACACTTAGCTAATCGTTTAATCTTGTAATCTTGTAATGGCCATATTTGTCAAGGTTTGATTGTTACAATTGTTCATCCATCTTTATTTACTTTATTCAATAACCTATGACATGAATTGTTATCTTTGATATTTATCTATGTATGAAAATCTATGAAAACTCACCAACATCTTGTTGACATTATTTTTAACTTCAGGAAATGATACTGCTTAGCTTGTTTTTTAAGACTTGTTCACATCTAGGATTGGACCTAGATTATAATAAAAAGACATTTATTGTCACATGACGCTTGGAAACTTATGTGTTTGATTTTTGAACTTATGTATTTCCATTATGTATGTTATGAATCTTGATATTTAATAATATTGTCATTTTTAATTTAGCGTTGTCTGGCATGAACAATCTTAACCCTGACACCTCGACGTTTTCGCCGTTAAGGTTGGGGTGTGACAACATAACAGAATAAACTTAATAAACTTGTCAAAATAACGCAAGTTTTCACATATTTTAGGATGCAATTTAAATAAATAGGTATTTAGAATACTTTTTGATTGCTAAAATAACTTGGCAAATCATATAAGACCAAATATAAAAATTACAAAACTTCTATGGTCAAAACATAAAAACAATAAAAATGCATGTAACTAAGACTTTCTTATTATATATATAGGTAATGGTACTTTTATGAGGAATATTACTCGCATCCAATAATCAAATTCAAAAATTTTAATTATCATATTGGATAATATAAAGGTTCTTTTTTTTTCTCATTTAGAAACATTATTGACTTCATATCCATCCATACACTCCATTTCACTCACGTGTTGGTACTGTTTAAAGAGATTATTACACAAATATCACCAAATAACTCATGATGTATTGTGTATAAAAGTTTAGACAACATCTGCCGTCTTAGGTCAACATTCTCAATGAACAGTCCATCCATTTCGGTTTTTCAACATGTGTTGATTATTATGTGATGTAAACAAGACAAGCTTTTTGTAAGTTACTTGTAGATCGATTGAAGCTAACAACAAAGTGAGCTTAAACGAGTTTGAGTTTGAGTTCAACCCGAGCTTAAACGAGCTCAAGTCTAAGTTCAAGCTAGTCGAGCTTAATGGTTAGTTTCTTAGATAGCCTGACCCAATATTTATTCTAAGATCATTATGATCCTTTTACAAATATAAGCAGTCATAACTCACGTGTATGTATTGTTAGTTGTTTTAGTGTAATTGAATTAATTAAGTGACTGACGTGAGGTCGAAGTCTCACTCAAATAAAAACCAAATACAACTAAATAGATAGTGGTAAGTGGGTATCGAACACAGGGAGTTTGTGGAATATGTGTATCAAGAAGTTGTACTAACTAAACTGAATTAAATAAAGCAAAAGTAAATTTCAGAGTTTTAGTTGATTGATTGAAAATATTTAAGCAAAGTGACCAAGTAAGTTAACAAAGATAAAATTCAGTAATGAGAAGAAATGTTTCCCCTTAGTCTCCGGATTTCAACAAATGATGATGTTAATGTTTAATTGGGAAGAACCACATGGACATAGTTCATGAGTGTGTGTTAGTGTGTGATAAAAGAGGACTAAGTACTTGGTTTAGCAAGGTTATCACTCGATGACCAGTATCATAATTGAATCACCCCAATCCCTTCCACTAAATCAAGATTGCCTATGGCATCAAGAACGTATGGTTGAAATCAAGCGGTCAACAATTGACCCGTTACACACAACACACAATCACCATAACAACATAATCACAAGATCAAATCATTATCCCATAAATAAACAAACATCAACACAATCATAGTTGGAAATCCTTACAACCAAGGGAAAACATAAAAAGACTACCCGCTCATTGTTTCGCAAACACAAACAATGACAAAGATGGAATCCATAACAATCGAAATGAAATAACAATGGATTAAAGTACCAAAGATCTTGTCTTCTACCACCAAAACTTGCTCAAAATCGCCCAGAGAAACTGCCCAATTCGTCCCCAATGATCAGATGTACAAAGAACCATTCAGTTCCTCATTAAAAGGGGTAGTTACATTTTTCACGTCAGACCCCACCGTAACCTACGGCCCCACCGTAGGCTACGGTGGCCAAAAGATTCCTTACGCCAAAATACTTCTGCAATACGATGGCTTTTTTCTCAAATCACACCCACCGTAGCCTACGGCATAGCCGTAGGTTACGGTGTCATCTGGGCCTTCTTTCTTCTTTCTTTTCTTTTCCTTCTTGTTCCCGCTCACCGCCACATTTTTTCTCCATTTTAACCTTTAATGTACCTGAGATAAAAGCAACCGTAGTCATCTAATTCAAGACAATCACATGGTCAAATGCGGAATAACACACGTTCTTAAAGCATTTAAGAGTCGTCCAAAGGACTACCCGTCACATCCCCATACTTAACCGTTACTTGCCCTCAAGCAACTCATCAATTCACACTTACAAAACACTTAAAATTTCATGTTACTCGTAGCACATTCATCAATCTTACCGTTCACCCGAAATGCATCCCGCCATAACTCACACTATCACCCCTCACAAGAATCACTCATCTCGGTTATCTTTGTGTACACTCAAGCACATATGTGACTAGGCAACCATAAGCTCGCACAACCATCGAACCTCCACCAATTTCACATGAACACACACACAAGTCAAGAGGGCTTTAATGGTTATAATGGGGGCTAAGCTCAAGGTGAGGAATGGGAAATCTTTTCGGTGACGCAGTGATTCAACCCTGTTTCTCTTTATTCTTGAACACCCAATTCTTCCTTTATTCATTTCTTTCCTTTGTCTTCTTGTAGGTGCTTTCCTTCTTAAATTATCAAACCCCAACAATTACTCTTGTTACCTCTACTTTTCATTCGTTTTTTTTAATATTTTTTCTACATTTTTTCTCTTTTTTTTTTTTTTTTTTTTTTTTTTTTTTTTTTTTTAAGATCACGACTATTCCTTGCTTCTTGTTAAACTGGGTTAAATCACGAGGGTTGCATTTTAGGAATGAGGGCTAAAGGTTGCAAATGATAGGCAATAGGCTTAAAGCGGCTACTAATGGACCAACCCCCCGCCCCTCACATATTCAGGCTCATATATGTAATGTATGAGGCCCCAACCCCCAAATCCCACACGCACACACATCCAGATGAGGCTGCCCTAATGCCTCTGTCGTCCCTATATGCATGTTCACTATGGTCTCGAGACGTATGTGTTGCGCGAGTTCTTGTGCTTCACCACACCTTGCCACTCTCAAGCAAGAACAATTTATAAATTGCAATATGTGTGGTTTCAATCCTCACCATGTAAAGGTATATGGGTTGCCGATGAATCGTGTGAGTCAACCCTAAAATGCAATCGGGTAAAACAATTTCCTCCAACCCCGTGCTTATCAACATGAATTCTTCTTAAACAACTCCATTTTTTTTAATTTTCTTTTTGTTTTTTTAATTTTCTTTTATTTTAACACAATTAATTGCCACAACTTGAAATTCCTAAAAATTTCCCCCCATCCCCACACTTGGGGTACATTGCCCCCAATGTACGGTTTTGAAGGGAATAAAAGCATACAAAAGATAATGACACCGCCACAATCACCAACCTAAAAATCAAACAACTAAAGTTCAAAACACCACCCAACCAAACAAAAGCATGAAAACAAATATATACAAAATAAATAAAATGAAATCGAGCACACCTGATAGAATCATTGTCCAAAGAGGGAGCGCCAAACCGCCCCGAATCCAAATGCTCCGCTACCATCATCTTCATCACCTTGTTGTTGTTGTGAAGAGATTCCTTCACCGCCAGTCTGCAGGTTCATCAATTGACCAGTGTGTGGATCCACCCATTGAGAGTGATGTAATGGTGGAGTCTGATAATACCCACTACCATCATAAGGAGGTAGTGTGGTGTACTCCACAATCGATGGATCCGGTATGACTGGACGACCCACGAGATAGTCCTCACGCATCCTCCTGCTCCTATCATCCATATAACGGTTGTTCATTTCATTCTCAAAAGCATACATCTGAGCCCTAGCAATCTCCTCCTGCCGATCATTATTCCGCTTCAACGCTCTTTCCATACTAGCTCCCATGTATGTTTGGTGATCAAAAGATATCTGATTATAATCAGTCCAACCAAAAAATGTGGGAGGCCTCCTATGTTCTATCACCTGCTCCATAGTCCCCATATGAGCCCAATTCGGATCATAGGGCTGTTGTACATAATCAAACGCACTACCCATGTAACCCGACTGTGTTCCTCCTCTTTGAATCCCACCGCTCGGTCCGGCTCCACCCATCTCTACATCCACAGTAAATGTATCCTCTCTATAATCCTCATCACCACTTTGGACCTCATTACCACTCTCTGGTTCATCAACTTCTCCCTGTTGTAATGGTCGGGCATCCACCTTCAATACCCGCCATCTTTGACCGTCGCTTTTCAGCTTATGATACCGCTCTGATTCTTTATACTCCCAACCCGGGCCCAAATTCTTTAAGTCGAATGGTTTAAATCTCTTATAAGACCCTTTGTCCTCCGATCCAATCACCCCATACAACTTCAACAAAGCTGTGATTAACCTGCAATGCGGAATGATCTTTCTCTCCCCACTGTTCCTGCTAATCCAGATATTGTTTAACACCAAAAAAGGGAAGGGAACAAGTGGAGACCCGTTCATCAACATGTAAAGAACCGGTACTTCAGGGAACCTCACCTCAACCTTATCACCTCGTCTTGAAATAACGTTTTGTGTGCAAATCACCAACATCAACTTAGCTTCAATCCTCAAATTCCTTCGATAAAGCTTCCCATGTGTTGTTCCAGGCAAGAACAAATAGCTTAACATATCATTCCACCTCGGGTGCTTTTGAGGATTAAAGTACAAGTCATCCAAGCTCGAAAAGATGTATTGGTTTGCGGGTTTGCTGTCAAACTTTGCTAATCTCCGCAACGAATCAAAAGACATCTCAACATCTATATTATTGACCGTACCAATAAGCTTCATTTTCAAAGGAGCTTTATACGGGGGGCACCTAAGGGTGGCCATCCACTCCTGTATTTCTGCATCATACAGGTTTTTGCTCTCCCTATCATAGCACTTTAAGAAAGCTTCCCACCCCAAAGCCTTGAATTTGTCAGTGATGCCGAAAGGACCAAAATCCACTTCTCTAACCTATTTTTCACACAGAAATGCCTCCTTGCATTGAACCAATGCATTCATCATGGAACAATTCTGTCTGCCATTCAATTGGTTGATCTAATAGAGAACCAGATGTCCACTTCGGTTTTGGAGCCCTTGGTGATGCGTCTTCTTCTGAGTCTGAATCGCCTGCATGAACCAACCTTCTTCTCTTTTGTAGGCCCTCCGGTTGATTCAAAGGCCCTGCTGGCTCTTTCCCTTTTCTTACCATTCCTGAAATCACAACACAAACACACAAAAATTCAAGTCAAAACCCTTGTCAACCCCAAAACATCCCCACACTTGCTTGTCACTATGGTTGTGAATATTCACGATGTATTAACAAAATTTTTGGGCATTATTTCGTCATAATTTCAACATTCCCTCTAAGTCATTTCAAATTCAAAGATTAAGATTCACAACCACAACTTATCAACAATTCATCCTCTACAAGCAAGTGTGTAATAAAACATAGAAATAACTTACAATTTACAATGTACATCCTAAAACAAGAAGAAAACACATACCTTTGCTTGTAAGATGTAATGAAACCCAAAAGCTTCAAGAAAACCAAAGCTTTAAAACAAACAAGAATTTTCAAACCAAAACTCCCAAAATAATCAACCCTAGCAAGCTAACCTTCCAAATCCGAGCACAAATGCATAATCCTTACGAAATTTTGGTCAAGATTGACTCAAAAAACATGAAAAAAGGTGAAAGATTGAAAGATTTTCATGTTTGAGTGGTTATGGAGGTTAGGGTTTGTGGTTGGGGGAGATGAGAGTAGAAAAGGATATGAGGGTGGGGTAAAAGGCCGTCACTTTTGTGTGTGTGTGTGTGTGTTTTTCTGCATTTTTTTTTTATTTTTAACACCCAGGATCGTAGCCTACGGCCCTATCGTAAGCTACGGTAGGTCTGGTTCACTTTTTTTTCACCGTATTGCAGAACCTTGGGACCGTAGGGTTTTATGAGGTACCGTAAGCTAAGGCGCCACCGTAGCCTACGGTACTGGGCACATTAAAAGGTAATTTTTTTTCACAACTTAAGAAAACAACACATCTAAACAAAATAACTAAAAAGGAATATCCTACCCCCCATGAAAAAGCAATGTTGTCCCCGACATTATGGTCAAAGAAAACTCCCAAGAGTTTCCCCACACTTGGGTTAAGCAATATCCAAAAAACAAAATGACCAAATAACAACAATAACTATACAATTCCAATTACAATACGCAAACCTGGGCCTCTCAAACGTTACCATTCTCAAGCGGGTGGAGAAGGTAGCTCACCTTATCAACCTCAAGCATGTTTACATCATTTCCCTCCAAATACGGTTTGAGCCAATGTCCATTTACCACTTGCTTCACGTGATCCTTTGGGTCTTCAATCTCCACTTCACCAAATTGACCCACTCAAACAATTACGTATGGCCCCATCCATTGAACAACCACACTTTTTGACTTTCCGGGGAAGAACTTGAGTCGTGAATTGTACAACCACACTTTTTGACATTCCTCAAAAACTCTCTTCCTCAATTTCGCATCATGAATTCGTTTTAACTTGTCTTTGTAGGCGGATGCACACTCATATGCCTCATCCCGGATCTCTTCCAACTCACATAACTTCAACTTCCTTAACTCTCTGGCTTCATTGTACTCCATGTTAACACTTTTAATTGCCCATAAAGCCTGGTGAGCCAACTCCATCGATAAATGACAACCTTTCCCATAAACTAACCGATAAGGAGTTGTGCCAATTGGTGTTTTGTATGCCGTTCGATATGCCCATAATGCATCATCCAACTTCACTGACCAATCCTTCCTATCAACCCGGATGGTTTTCGTCAAGATTTCTTTGATTTGTCGGTTCGAAACCTCAACTTGGCCACTTGTTTACTGGTGGTATGGAGTTGCAATCCTATGGTTTACATTGAACCTTTTCAGCAACTTCCCAAAATTGAAATTCTTGAAGTATGATCCACCATCACTTATAATCACCCGTGGCACCCTAAATCGTGAAAAAATGTTGGATTGAACAAATTTACACACCACGGCATGATCGTTTGTTCTTGTTGCAATTGCTTCAACCCACTTCGACACATAATCTACTGCCACAAGGATATACAAGTAACCACATGAGTTCGGGAAAGGGCCCATGAAATCGATGCCCCATACATCGAAAATATCAACCACCAAGATTGGTTGTAGTGGCATTTCGTCCCGTTTTGATATGCCACCCATCTTTTGGCAATTCAAACAATTATTCGCATACTCACTTGCATCTTTGAAAATTGTAGGCCAATAAAAACCACAAGTGAGTACCTTATGACCCGTCTTTTGTCCACTAAAGTGGCCCCCACAAGCGGACGAATGAGCCTGAGCTAAAATCTCTTTAACCTCAGATTCGGGAACACATCTTCTCAAAATTTGATCCGCACCGATCTTGAACAAATCCGGTTCATCCCAAATGTATTATTTCACTTGTGCTAGAAACTGTTGTCTTCTTTTCTTCGCCCAATGTGGTGGCATCACACCCTTGGCCAAATAATTCACAAAATGAGCATACCAAGGTGCATTAGAAACGGCCAACACATGTTCATCCGGAAATTGTTCATTAATCTCGCTTGTATCATCAACTCCTTCCAAAGGAATCCGGGACAAATGGTCCGCAAAAACATTCTCACAACCTTTCTTGTCCCGGATTTCTAGATCAAATTCTTGCAATAATAAAATCCACCGTATTAATCTTGGCTTTGCATCTTTTTTCGCCATCAAATGTCGGACTGCACTGTGGTCGGAATACACAACAACTTTGCTTCCCCAAATGTATGACCGAAACTTATCCAAAGCATACACCACCGCAAGCATTTCTTTTTCGGTTGTGGTGTAATTCAGTTGCGCTTCAGATAACGTCTTACTTGCATAATAAATCACTACCGGCTACTTGTCAATCCTTTGCCCTAACACAGCTCCAATTGTGTTATCACTTGCATCACACATGATTTCAAATGGCTTTGTCCAATCCGACGGTTGTAAGATGGGAGCTTGTACACACTGTTCCTTCAAAACATGAAAAGCTTGCAAACATTCATTAGTAAACTCAAAAGGAACATCTTTTAACAAAAGATTGCACAAAGGCTTTGTTATAACACTAAAACCTTTAATGAATCTCCGGTAAAACCCTGCATGTCCGAAGAACGATCTTATCCCTTTGACATTTGTAGGAGGTGGCAAAGATGAAATGACTTTTATTTTTGCCTTATCCACCTCCATTCCCCGTTTGGACACAACATGACCCAAAATAGTTCCCTCTTGCACCATGAAATGACTTTTCTCCCAACTCAACACCAAATTCGTTTTGACACATCTTTTTAACACTTTTTTCCAATTCATTAAGACATGTTTCAAAAGTTTGACCAAAAACAGAAAAGTCATCCATGAATACCTCAAGTGTGTCCCCAACCATATCCCAAAAAATACTCATCATGCAACGTTGAAACGTGGCCGGAGCGTTACACAATCCAAACGGCATTCTCCTAAAAGCAAAGGTACCGTATGGACATGTAAAAGTGGTTTTGTGTTGGTCATCTGGATGAATGGCCACTTGATTGTATCCCGAATACCCATCCAAAAAGCAATAAAATTTTTGACCCGAAAGCTTTTCAATTATTTGGTCAATAAAGGGTAATGGGAAATGGTCTTTTGAGGTGGCCGAATTCAATTTCCGATAGTCAGTACACACTCGCCACCCGGTTACCGGTCGGGTGGAGACTTGCTCACCATTCTCATCTTTAATTACCTGAATGCCTGCTTTCTTTGGTACTACCTATGTAGGACTTACCCATGCACTATCCGAGATAGGATAGATGATCCTCGCATCCAACCACTTGATGACTTCCTTTTTCACCACCTCTCTCAATTTAGGATTCAACCTTCTTTGAGTTTCACGTGTTGGCTTTGCATCCTCGGTGGTAATGATCTTGTGCATCACTATGGAGGGACTAATACCTTTCAAGTCAGCTATTATCCACCCAATTGCTGCCTTGTTAGCTTTCAACACTTCCAAAAGTTTGCACTCCTTAGATTCATCCAAATTAGACGCTATAATTACCGGCAAAGTTTCATCTTCTCCCAAAAACACATACTTCAAATGATCTGGTAAAAGCTTCAAATCAACTTTGGGTGGGCATTCCAACGACGGCTTCGTGTCAGAATTAATCTCAGCCTGTAGATTTTCAAATTGATGGGTCCATGGTGGTCTCCCCTATTTTGTGGCCAGTACCTCTTGCTTTTGCTCTTCTATCCGCAATGCACACACCTGTACCTGTTCAGAAAAATCACAAACACAAGTCTCCAGATAATCTTCCTCATATTCATGAGGGTCACACCTGTCAATCACATCTGCCATAAAACACTCATCACTTTCTTCAAAGTGAGAATCATTAGTAAACACATTTAAAACCATTTGACGATTGCCAAATGCCATTTTTACCGTACCAAATCTGCAATCAATCAATGCATGAGCCGTATTCAAGAATGGTCTACCCAAAATAACATTTGGACTTTGGCTCGGATCAACCGAGGCATAATCCAACACCAAAAAGTCAACGGGATAATAAAACTCTTTTACTTGCACAATCACATCCCGCACAATCCCCCGAGGAAGTCTAGGAGACAAATCGGCTAGAACTACCATTGTCTCTACATGTCTCAATGGACCAAAGTCGTATTGGTCATATAAACTTCCCGGAAGGATACTCACCCAGGCTCCAAGATCTAGTAACGCCCTAGAAATTTTGAAATCATCCACTTGTATGTTTATTAATGGCATTCTCGGATCTCCAAGCTTGGGTGGAAGATTTCCTTTCAACACCGTACTCACCCTTTCCGTCAACTGAACCCATTTAGGCACCTTTTCTTTCCTTTTAAAAGTACACAACTCTTTTAAAAATTTGGCATAAGCCGGAATTTTCTTGATTGCCTCAAGTAACGGAATGTTAACCTTAACTTGTTTGAAAACTTCTAAAATCTCCTCTTTTACCAATGATGTGTGTGAGATCACATTCTTTTTGCCCGGATCAACCAAAGTCGAAGGAAAAGGAACTTGGCTTTGGTTCACCTCTTTGTCCTTTTGAACCACATTTTCTTTGGAAATTGATTTTTCAATTGCTTTTTGAAAAGATTTTTCATTTGTGTTTTCTTTCAAACCCTTGTTTTGAGATTCTGGTTCATCCTCATCACTTTCCATCCCGGTAATATCCTCAACCGCCCCATCAATTAAAACTGGTGAAAATTGTGTTTTATATTCTTTACCACTTCTCAAAACACTCACATGGCTAATTGGAATATTACGAGAAGTATTGTGGGAAGGATTTACCTTAGTGTCGCTTGGAAGTTGACCCTTGTTCTTCTTGAGATTTGCCACATCCGTTGCAAGTTGACCCATTTGATTGGTCAAAGATTGTATGGCCTTGTCTTGAATTTCATCCTTTTGGGCCCGTGCAACATCCAATTGATTCCTTTTGTGCATATCTTGTTGCATTGACTTGAGCATATCCATTACTTCATTACCACTTGATGAAGCTTGACCCGAAGCATTCCCTTGATCATTACCCATTGGATGAAAATGATTTTGGTACCCTTGATTGTTCCCTCCTCTATAATTTCCCTGAGGACTTTGGTATTGTTGGCGAGGGACATAGTTACCTTGGAGCTTTCCTTGGAAATTCAGGTTGGATTGATTGGCCGGGTTCCCATAACTAAAATTTGGATGGTTTCTCAAACCCGGATGATAAGTGTTTGAGTTCATGTTGTAATTTCTTCCACCACCCTCTTGCCCTTGAATAGCATTCACTTCCTCCACTTGTTCAAAAGCTATCGTGCAAACATCCACGGTGTGTCCCAACTCGTTGCAATTTGTACAAACATTATAAACTTGATTTGTGGGTTGTACATTACCATCATCCATCGCATGAACCAGAGCTCGTGTAATGAACGGTCGAGCTCGCTTTGATGATTGAGCTTTTTTCTTTGATGTGACCGCCATTTGTTCCAAGAATGCCCAATCGTCTTGCTCATAGTTAGTACCAAATGTACCATTCGTGATAGACATCAAATCACGAGCATCTTCCGAATAAAGCCCTTCATGAAAGGCATTCAACAATTCTCACAAGTCAATTCCATGATGAGGGCAATTTTTAATCATCAAATTAAATCGCTCAAATGCCTCATGAAACATTTCCCCTGATTGTTGTTGAAAACTCCTCAAACCTCTCCTTGCATCATTGGTCTTTTGGGCTGTGAAAAACTCTTCTAAAAACCTTTGTTGCATTTCAGCCCATGTGTAAATCTAAGCAATGGCAAAGTATAAAACCACCTCTTTGCCTTATCCTCCAGCGAAAATTGAAACAAGACCAACTTGACATCATCTGAAGAGAAACCTTGACCATCGATAGTATTGCAAATCGAATCGTATGCCTCCAAATGAAAATAAGGTTCTTCCGTTGCTAACCCCTTGTACTTTGGTAGACTTTGGAGTGAATTTGTTCTAACTTCAAAAGTTCTTCCTTGATGATTCTGAGGGATAACTACCGGCGAGGGATTATTTGTGATAATTGGACGAAAGTGTGCCTCAATACCCCTAGCAGCTTCCCAATTATGTCTTCGTGGAACACCCAATCTAACTCTTGGTCGCGGGGGACCCATTGGTCCTTGGACCGGTTGGTGAGGTATAAACTGTGGAGGTTGTTGTTGAAACCCGTGCCCCACTTGTTGTTGAAGAATTGGTCTTTGAAACTGTGGTCTTGGTGGCCCTTGTGGTGGTAACTGATGTGGTACAACCTGTAATTGAGGTCTTACTAATCCTTGCCCTTCTTGCCCTTGCACATAAGTATGCTCACCTGGATTCCCTCCACCCTCATAAGCATAACCATCATCATCATAACCCTCAAACTCCTCATTGAATCTATCCTCATGCACACCTCTTCCCACTCCGGGGTTCTGTGAGAATGAATATGGTGAATATTGCATCCCCGGTTGTAAAGGTTGTTGGAATAAAGGGGTGGTATGGACTATGGACGATGATTATGGGTTTGGTTGTTGTGTTGAGGATGATTGTCCGGGTGATGGGAAGAAAGATGAAAATGGTGGGAATAAAGTTGATGGAGCATAGCTAACTAAAGATTCGGTTTGGGTACTAGTTGGTAATGTGGAGTCGGTTGGTTGAGGTGTTGATGGTGTTGCTTGGGTCGTAGTGGAAGGTGGTGGTGGTGGTGGTTGTGTATTGGGAATCATTGTACGGATTAGCGAACCGGTGATTCTGTTTTCGCGATGTAGAATTCTATTTTTTCTTTCAGCTCTTTCAATTTCGGGTTCAAAAGCCAATGGTGATGATGATTGAGAGCTTTTAGTACGCATGCACCTGTATAAACCTAAACCTGCACACTAGCACACCCAACGTAAATCCCGAAAAGTAACAAAGTAAGCTATTAAGATAACACACGTTGTGCACTACTCCCCGGCAACGGGCCAATTTGACGTGAGGTCGAAGTCTCACTCAAATAAAAACAAAATACAACTAAATAGATAGTGGTAAGTGGGTATCGAACACAGGGAGTTTGTGGAATATGTGTATCAAGAAGTTGTACTAACTAAACTGAACTAAATAAAGCAAAAGTAAATTTCAGAGTTTTAGTTGATTGATTGAAAAGATTTAAGCAAAGTGACCAAGTAAGTTAACAAAGATAAAATTCAGTAATGAGAAGAAATGTTTCCCCTTAGTCTCCGGATTTCAACAAATGATGATGTTAATGTTTAATTGGGAAGAACCACATGGACATAGTTCATGAGTGTGTGTTAGTGTGTGATAAAAGAGGACTAAGTACTTGGTTTAGCAAGGTTATCACTCGATGACCAGTATCATAATTGAATCACCCCAATCCCTTCCACTAAATCAAGATTGCCTATGGCATCAAGAACGTATGGTTGAAATCAAGCGGTCAACAATTGACCCGTTACACACAACACACAATCACCATAACAACATAATCACAAGATCAAATCATTATCCCATAAATAAACAAACATCAACACAATCATAGTTGGAAATCCTTACAACCAAGGGAAAACATAAAAAGACTACCCGCTCATTGTTTCGCAAACACAAACAATGACAGAGATGGAATCCATAACAATCAAAATGAAATAAAAATGGATTAAAGTACCAAAGATCTTGTCTTCTACCACCAAAACTTGCTCAAAATCGCCCAGAGAAACTGCCCAATTCGTCCCCAATGATCAGATGTACAAAGAACCATTCAGTTCCTCATTAAAAGGGGCAGTTACATTTTTCACGTCAGACCCCACCGTAACCTACGGCCCCACCGTAGGCTACGGTGGCCAAAAGATTCCTTACGCCAAAATACTTCTGCAATACGGTGGCTTTTTCTCAAATCACACCCACCGTAGCGTACGGCATAGCCGTAGGTTACGATGTCCTCTGGGCCTTCTTTCTTCTTTCTTTTCTTTTCCTTCTTGTTCCCGCTCGCCGCCACACTTTTGCTCCATTTTAACCTTTAATGTAACTGAGATAAAAGCAACCGTAGTCATCTAATTCAAGACAATCGCATGGTCAAATACGGAATAACACACGTTCTTAAAGCATTTAAGAGTCGTCCAAAGGACTACCCGTCAGTGACCAATGAGATCATAATATTCATCAAACTAGTTTGGATGTGCGGAGTGCATTATAATATGTGTTTCTTATGATCCTTTGCATTATCATGAAGGTTCTAAGGAGGAAAACGGGGGGGGGGGGGGGGTCTGAGGGTGACGCCCTTGGGAGTGAGGTCCAAGGGGCGGCTCCTTATTTTTGCAATATACGAATTGAAACATTTGGTCGCTACTTCTGCTTCGAACTTCACACAAACATACATGTTCTTGATAGAATTTGAGTTTTATCTTATCAACAATTTGGAGTAAACCCCTGAATTGTTTGAATTTGAAAGAGCTACACGACTCTTCGTTCTTTCGATAATCAAAGTACGGCTTTCTTACGTGTACGAAGGCTAAGTGGTAACATAATTGAATACCCATGACCTCCAAGTCTACAAGTAGATTGTTATCCTTTTACCTCATATTTATTAAAAGAAAAGTGATTATTAGGGACTAAATTATTAGAAACTAATCTATGAGTCTCGAATGCATAGTATCACAGACTAATATATTGTTACTGATGATATTAGCGACTAATTTTTTTGTGACTCATGTTATTAATTGATAATCAGTCCATAATACCTTGACATCTTTTTTAAGAATAAACTTTAGTCATAAATACTTTTGCATAATAAAATTTTTTTAGAGGGAAACTAAATAGTAATTGTATTTCAATCCCAATTAAGTGTTCTTATAAATTCGAAATGATGTAATTGTATAAGTAACTGATATTCAGTCTCTAATAAAGAGGAAACACATTAGATACTGAAAATCAATTACTAAAGTTCCTAAAGCTTGCTGAATTAGAAACTGATGTTTAATCTTAAATGTTTTTTTGTGTTAAACTGGATTATTAAGTTATTTATAGTCTCTAATTATTTGACGTGAACTATAACTTTTATAGAAAGATATCCACGATTGAAAATCTACTTTAAAGATATTGTAAGTGAAGTTATTCAGAATTGATCATTAGTCTCTAAAGAGATTTGCAGATGAATTAAAATAGGGACTCATATTTAAACTTTAATAACGAACACACGTTTTACTATTTCGAGGAAACATATTAGAGACTGAAATTCAGCTTTTAATTTCCATGATAAGCTAGAATTAAAGACTGGTGTTTATTCTTGAATGACCTTTACAGAAGAAAATGATTAATAATTTAACGCATATCATTCCATTTTTAAGAAAGATATTGAAGACTAAATATTAGTCTTAATCATCTTGTCAGTGATCGTATTCGAATGCGATATTCGATTTTCAAAGTGTTTTGTAGATTAAATAACTACAAATTGAAATTTAGTCTTCAATTATGAACACACATTCTAATATTATTAGGGATCATATGAAAGACTTAAAAAATATTTATAAGTATTCCTATATCAGACCGAATTAAGGACTGATATTTAGTCTTAAATGTCTTTTGGCATACAAAAGATTAGTGATTGATATTAAGTCTCTAATTATTTGACCCAAATAATACCAATATAATAGAAGTTATCAAAGATCGTAAATTTACTCTTGAAGATCTTGTATATGAAATAACTAGGAACTAGAATTCAGTCTATTGAAAGTAATACACATTCTATTGTTAATCCGTTATTTTTTGATCAAATAGGTTTGTTATTTATCAATTATGGTTCATTAGGGTCAATATTGATCAATTACGCTTAGTTGGGGTCATCATTGGATAAATCATTGGTTTATTATTTCTCTATTCAATAGCTACAGATTAGAAACATATGACCGTAAATTTGCAGACTAAGGATACCAAAATCTATTTGCAGCTTAAACAACATTTGCTATATGGATTTTTTATATCCTGTGGCATGTGTATGCAAGTATATCTACCTATTGTATTCTAGGTTATTATAAATTAGAAGCAATTTGCCAGAACTAAATGATTAATATACAAAATGACAAACATGAAAGTGTAGATTATGGTCATTGAATCATCCAAATGCATCTAAAAGTAGTGAAAACAACTAACATGTAACCCTTTCAATCAATAAGGATAACAAATTATTGACTATAATTGTGATTAAATTAATTGTACAAACATAAACATTAAACTAAGCTGTTGTCTAAGATCATATGCTTACTTCCTTTAACCCATCAATATGTCCAAAAGGTCATCTTTATAAACATGCAGTTTGAGCTTGATAGAAATCCGTACTTGTTGCTTTTAATGGAACAACAAAAGCCAGAATTATGACTTCATTATGTATACCGACAGCCACTGTTTTTAAGCTAACAAAACGGATGGGGTGGTGATGCAAAATTTGGTAATATAAGCCGAAAAGGCTAAATGTGAAGAGAAGTTAGTTTTATACATTATATTTTTACAATGATAGTCCAACTTTATACATACTATTATTCTGATTCAAGGTCTTTTTAAAAGCAGTTTTTTTTTATCTTACAAGATAGAAATAAGATTTGTCCTTTGATATGACATATTATTTAATTATTACTAAATATAAAAAACCATATTTGCTTGGTAAACTCGTCACCGGTTGTTGTAAACAACTCCATTAAAACCTTACCTTACACAACCCAACCCAAAATAAAAACCCCAATTCAATCACAAACACAACATAAACCAGTAACTAACTAAAAGCGTCACATGTACCATGGTATGTAAATAAATGGAGGTCATGGGTTCAAGTCTCACTCTAAGCAAATGCTCAGAGTTAAGCCAGAAAGTTTTCTCAACAATGAGTTTCCTCCTGAGGGAGTTGGGGGTGTGGTCCCGATTGAAAAACGGATAGGTGGGCCCGATTAAGATAACACCTATCATCTGAAACTGGGTCGCACATTCGCCATTAAAAAAAAACGAAAAGAGCCACATCATCATAATAATTACATGTAAGTGGTCTTTAAAAGAATCCACATCAACGTTTGAAGTTTGAACTAGTCCCCCTCAGAAGGAAACCCACAAGAGAAAACCTAGATCAACCCAGTCCCCATGTTACAAAATTTACCAATTCGGCCTGCACAAACAATGTCCAGTAGAATGGCATAAAAGTGAAAAAGATTTAATGAAAAAAAGCATGTGATTCACTTGAAATTATTTAGGCCGCAATAGTTAATACAAATCATGAGTGCACCAAAAAACAAGTTACTAGACAGCTTGTTTAATCTGGCACAAGTTGGCATGCAAACAAACTATCTTTTTTAAGGCCATTGTACGACTCTGTTTTAGAGGATATGTGTTATCTTACTCGGGTCTACTTATCCGTTTTCTAGCGAGAACCGTACCTCTAACCCTCTCAGAAGGAAACCCACAAGGGAAAACCTAGATCAACCCAAAGCTTTTGTGCTCTGAGCGAGACTTAACCCAAGACCTTTCATTTTTAATTGTTTTGGGTAATTTATGGTGCGGACCCAAGTGTGGAGGAGCAAACTATCTGGTTTTTGGAGGCTCAAGATCGTTTGTCCAAAAGGGTTTGACTAAAATGATCATAACTTGGGCTAGAAGTCTCCGTTTTAGGCCTACGACTAGTCGAAACGACTGTTGGATCGAGGAGCACGCCTTCACAAACGCCGTAGACCGTTTGGGTCATCGTTTCGGCCCAAAAAGGGCTTATTTTATGAGTTATTTTTTTTTTCTTATTTCTAGTTTTTGTTGGACTTTATTTTTATCCCAGTTTTTGGCCCGTTTATGTTTTGTGGCCCATTCGACTTTTGGTTTATTTTTTTATATTCATGTAAACAATGTGAGAAGATTACTTTTTGAAGTTTATGAAAAAATATTTTGCTCTCAATCATAATGTGTGTTACTGTGTGAAAACCTTGATTATCGACATTAATTATTTGAGAATAAACGATAGTTAGAAAAGTTGTTCCTTGAATTTTTGGTGAATCAACAGATTCAATTGGGTTTTTTTTTTTCCGCCTGTATCAATTTACCTCAACCACTTGGGTTGAGGATCATTGGTTTGCAAACAAAATACTCATTGAGTCATTGAGGTCAAAATACAAGTAAAAGGACATGAAAAATGACTCACAATATTCAAGCTGACTACATAAAGTGCTGCGACATCAGAAAAGCAACACCGTTCAACTTAGAAGTTAGAACTGGTCCATTTGTGTAGGATAACTTTTGGGCCTAGACCTTCGCTTGTGAATATGAATTCTAATATATGTTAGTAGCATGCACATTACCAAATACCATATAACTTTTACGAGTAAAAAAAATCATTTTCAACATAGAGCATACTCACGTATAAAGAATGAAGTTTTATTAACTTTAAAAATAGTTATGCAATATTATTTAAAGTACCGGTTATTTATGGAAAAACAAAAAAGGTATTGATTAGTCAACCTAATCGCACCCAATCCGTTGACCCAAACTAGTTCTAAACATCGAATCTTACAACTTTCTGAGTTTTTATCAACTCCTAACTTGCTCTTCACAAACATACTCATCGACAGTAATCAAACAAAATCCACCAATCAAGATTAGAAGTGTCAAGAAGGGTAGACCAGAAGGGTTGGATAATATGTCAAACAAGCTCTGGTTGAAACAGTCAATTTATAGTGTCTGCCTGAACAATAAGATGTTGAGTTGCATACCCTTTTTATCCATTTCTTTAAACATTTCATAAATTATATATGGGTTGTTTAGGTTAGAAAAACAATATTGTTGTGATAATAATGTTGATATGAAATAACTAGGATGTTAAATACATTAAAAATGGACTTTTACAAAACTTCATCTCGTTTGAACCATTTGACAATTGCTCTTTTAGCTACTCATTTAATGACTCGTTTGAGTCAAAACACATCCCAAATCAACCTATTTATAAGTAAATGAGTTAAAAACAACCATTTCTACAAGAAAAAAAGCAGTAAATAACATGACATAACTAAGCTACACATTATGCTTAGTAGAAAAGGTTTAGGTAGCTTCTTAAGTTGGTCCCGGCATGAGTGCTATAGACATGAGCATCATCACAAACATAGACAAAATCACCAAGAACAAGATCTATACATAAGCAACGGTAAGATACATGTTAAGCTAATAAGTTGTGTAACCTGTGTAAACATGTGATAAGGTGGAAGAGCCATCTGATCAGATGGGTTCCCAGCTCAAAGACTTAATTTTAGTCATTGAATTAACATGTTTGGGACTAATTTAAAAGATGGATATTTAGACTCTAAATATATATATTGAAAACTGAAACAAATACTTATAAGGTACTGATTATGTATAAAAAACATATTAGGCACTCAAAAAGTTCTTTAATAATATAGATTTTCAGTCTCTGGTATATATATTCTAACACTAAATAATATGACAGTTAAGATTAGTTTCCGGTTCTAAAAATACATATTAGAGACTGGTTTAAGAATAGATTTTACCGTATGTTATCAAGGACTAATTCTCAGTCTTTGCAAAACCATATACAAGACTAAAAAAGTTTTTACAAAGTACAGATTTTTAGTCGGTAAAAAACATATTCAAGACTACTAACAAAGCATCTAAGATTATCTTTTAGTCCTAAAAGGATGTATTAAAGACCTAATGGTTTCTCATCATGGACTAATTCCCGGTCTCTACAACGCCTTATTAGGGACTTAATTGTCATAGAACCTGCATATAATTAAATGTATCCGGGACAAATATACAAGGTTTAAGTACTGATTTTTAGTCTCCAAAAGCCTAGTACTAAAGACTAATTTTCAGTCAAAAATAAAATGTATTCGAGACTGAAATGACTTGGTATTGGAGGATATATTAAAGACTAAATTTATGTGTCTGTGAGACTAATTGTTAGTCTCTATTGGTGGCATACAATCAAGACTGATAGTGAGACTAGGGATATACCTTATATTGTGCATATCCACTTCACTTCTAGTTTTCAATTTGAAAGTAATAGTTCTTATACCAAGAATCTTTCAAGGACGATCATCACAAGTTTGACCTCACCAAGATCTTGACACTTTAAATCTTTAAAGTATTCCTTGACTGGTGTCATGTGGAAAGCACAACCAGTATCAAGGATCCACCCGCCTTTATCTTCTTTGTTGGACATAATCATGACATCTACGCTTTCATAACCTTTTAATAAACCTTCTGATACATGACCGCTTTACCTTTTAGAAAACCATTTCTTACTCCTTTCTTTTTCTCAAGGCAATCCTTTATAAGATGTTTCTCAAACCCACACACATAACATCGCCTCTTAAACTTTGATTTAGACCTTGAATGACCATTTGACCTAGTAGACCTGTGTTCCGGTCTTGCTTTGATATTTAGACCTTGAATGACTATTTGACCAGACCATACAAGACCATATTAACTAAGTGCTCATATGATTGGGGTAATAAGGCTATAAAAGATGATCACCGGATGTTTATCTTCTAGAGACAAATCGATGTTTCCAATCTCTAAGACAAGTAACTCATCTGTATGATCTTCTAGTGTCTTGCTAACTGCCATATGAAATGTGTACAATCGTTTCTTCAAATACAATCGATTTGCAAGAGATTTCGTTACATACAAGCTTTCAAGCTTAGTTCTTATACGAGTAGCTGAAGTTTCTTTAGACCCCTCTTGTAGCACTCAATAACCTAGTGAGAGTATTATCACACTATACACCTTCTTTGAATTGAGCCGTAACTAGGCTTTGATACTAATTATAAACAATACACAAAAGAGATTAAGAAATTATGAACGCAAAGAATGCACTCGTATATCAAATTATCAAATCAGTTTGTGAGTGCAACAACGAATAGATGAAACTGACCTTTCCCAACCCTTAAAACCCTAAGGGATCTCCCCTAAATCAGCTAACTACCTTTTAACAAACATATTACACTTTCAGCCCTTCAAGAATAGTTGTTCCAAAACAAATAATCACCAAACTTCACGGAAGAATTGCAAGATCTGTCCATATACTTTACCAACACCTATATTAATGAAAACATCGACATGATTTTGACTTTAACATTTAACAATATACGTATACATACCGAAAACTACAAGCACCAAAACTGTACATACTTCCAATCTTTAATTAACTAATTATTTTGTTTTTACTGATCATGAATTCTCACTTAGCTGATCAATGTAGTTGCCCATTTAAACAATCCTTTTTATTATGAAAAATTAAGTGGTTACATAACCTACACTAAATACATATTGGTATGCAGCTTCTTCAGTAGGCCGGGAGGGTGCCTTATCTTCCATGATGACCACTATAATGCCTCTGTCACAATCAACTGGCCGACCACCACAAACATTTGCTTATAACAGGTTGTTTTAAAAACGAGCGATGACAACTTGGGTCTCTTTTAATGGGTTTCAAAAATGTACGACTATGTAACCCTACTCAAAAGACCATAGTTGTCAGCACCCATATTCATAACAAACTACTTTTAAACAAGATTACGACTGCCACTTGATGTGTCGGCTATGGCTCAACGTCCTCATTCTTGTGTTTTAATAGAGTCCAACGTGGTTTTCGGCTCTTCAAGTTTTTGTTCACAGATTTTACCATCAAGTTCTTTGCTCTTTCCCCATAGAACACAATACAAACCTCCTGCTAGTAGCACAAATCCACAAACACTGCGGC
Organism: Flaveria sonorensis; assembly: GCA_025506505.1. Lineage (NCBI taxonomy): Eukaryota > Viridiplantae > Streptophyta > Magnoliopsida > Asterales > Asteraceae > Flaveria > Flaveria sonorensis. Next base: position 2,594,073 of record CM046431.1, read on the forward strand.
AAGATACGACTAGTTTATTAGTATAAATTTTGGCCTAGGTAAGATCGACTTCTTTTAGGGTTCACGTTAGTACGTTGCTTGGATAACCTGAATTGATCTCGTTTTATTTGAAAAATATACGAGAACCAATCCACCGGTGTATCATCATCCCTTTTATATGGTGTCTAGTTTTAGTTAGAGAACGTAGACACGTGTTAGTTTTTTTTCTTAAACCGTTGATATCAATCAGACTACCTAGACTTAAGTCGGTTTTTAGAATTTGATGATGAACTAGTAGTCTCACTGGTCCGACCTGATTTAATAGTAGAATGACGTTATAAATAACAGAAAAAATAAAACTATTAATTATAAAGTATTAAAATAATATACATTTAATTGTAGATTTACATTTTTAATAAAATATAAAGACTTATAAATATAAAACATGAATTTTAGTATTAAATTAATTAAAATAAGATTTGAAAGAGGAAAAACAAAAAGAAAATCGACGGGTCTTATAGCATTAGAAATCGGTTGGTTATATCGGTTTAAATTTTTATGGTTGAGTTTATAGTTTGAATACACCAGATTTAATGGTATGACCGACCGGTAGTACTCGTTCACCCTTATAATTTATTTATTTTTTCATGTCTAGAATATATACTTATACATATGTATAGTATTCATAAACAATATTATCATTTTAAAAACATTTAATACAAACAAACAAATTTGAAATAATAACGAATTGAATTATGCGTATGTTTTTCATAACCGATTGCACGGCTTGGGTTTTCTGTTTTTAAGCATAAAATCTTAATCAAAACCGATCAAATTAACGAATTGAATTTAGCGTATTTTTTTCTGTACCATATTTATTAGGGTTTAACCTAAAAAAACTATTAAGTATTTGGGTTTATTATTAGCATCTAATTCTTTAGCTAGAGCATAGTTTGTGAGACGATTGCATTGATCTTTACGGAAAATCAAAGAAGAACCTTCCAAGGTAAAGGGTCTCTTTCCACAAGAACATTGAGACGGTTGCGGTGATGATGAGGGACAAAGGAGTGAACATTGCGGTGAATACCGGCCCTCTCTTCTCTATCGACCATAGTTGCAACCAAAATGTAAATGCTGTCACAATTACTCCCTACCATTATCGAAACAACATGAAATCAATATATTCACGGTACAAAATACAAGGCTCTCAACGACTAACGTATTAGTTGTTGGTGATCCTTTGGTAAAGGTTGAGTACGTTAAAAAACTTAGGATGGCTGAAGAATCCACCAACAGACCATCGAGGGATCATCAACGGATTATAGACGCCTGTCATGCATGGACAGATGTGATACTTTCACCGACACATTAATAGAACTGTAGAAGAGACACTAACGGATCTACGAAGGATTGAGAATGGAAAAAAATGGGATGAAAATGACCTATCATGAATTTTTTTTCTTTTGAAGGTACGAGTAAAATCTTAACTACTTTATTTTTTACGTTTTTAATAAAGAACGAATAAAAGGTGAAATATACCACTCTTTTTAGGGTCTAGCTCTAAACTCTAAGCCTTGAAAAGAGTGTCATCATTATGTGTCATTATAGAAGACTTGTAGTAAATGTAAAAGTTATCAAATATCCTTGAGACTAGGGATAGTGATCAAGAGCACACTTGAAGTTGAAGAAAGAAGCATGTTGTAAAGTGTTAGCTACTTGATTAGATGTTTTAATTATGCACGCTTGCGCGCTCCTTAATTAAGAGATCAAGAAGAAATAGAGTCCAAACCTCAAGAAAACAACTATTAAATGACATGAAGTGCAGAGATCAATACTACTTACACAGTAAGCCACAGAAATGAGATTAACATCCCATCCAAGCTTCCATGAAGATATGTTTCTTTCCATGGCTATGGCTATAACTGTTGATTGTATGAAGCTAAAGAAACATTGAATAGTGATTAGTGATAGTTTTGCAGGGTATTCCTTCACAATAAATGCCTGCAAGAACACAAACAACTTGATTAAACAAACAAACAAACATAAGTAATAAAATTCTACCATAGCAAAGCTACTGGTAAGGTTTAACGCAAAGAAGCTGATTAAGAAACTCTATTAGCTCTCAAATACATAATTTAAGTAATTAAGAGTATAAGTTGAATGTTTTGCTCGAAAAATAACCTGCATAGTACTCCAACAAGACCAAAGAACATTTGCCAAAAGAATCAAAAGGGGCCCTTTAAACTCCCCTTTTGAACTAGATCGATTTGTTGCTGAAGAAGCTTCTGAGTGCGATATATATGAGGTCATGAAGCTCAAAGTTGGTCCTTTAACAAAGGCAAACACAAGAGCCCCAGAAACAGAAACTGCAGATCCAATCAATTTAACCCAACCATGCAATTCTTTTATGTACATTCTCTCAATCCTGTAGAAAATCCACACTTAAAGAATGAAGACATGTTCGTAATTCATAATTTAACAACATATTTTTCATATGCATGTGTTCGATCTCATACCTTAGAATAAGAGCTATCACAAAGGTAGTAGTTGGAGCCAGATTTGTGGCAGCAGCAGCAAATGTTGCAGATGTATGATTAAGTGCTTGATAGTACATATTCAAAGATATCGTTATCCTGAAAAAAAAAACGTATGCAAGTTTGAACAAATCTTGAAAGAATTATAGGTCATTATTGACAGTGGAAGACTAGAACTTGTTGACTGGGTTATCATAAAGTTACTTAAATAGTCAAGCTCATAATTTTCTTAACAACACTTTAGGGGTAAGTAACAAAGTTTTAAAAATGTTTCAATGAATAACTCAAGTTTAAAAATGGTTCTAACTAAAACAACCATCTTTCATGTTTCATTTAAATTATAGTTTTTAATATGTTACTTAGTATGTTTTTTTATGTTTCTATTAGGAAATATTTTTATTTTGTTTATGCTGATGTGGAGTGGTAATGTGGATTTTATATATTTTTTAATTTTTAATATAATTAATATGTTTTTTTTAAATTTTTTTAAATAATTACATAGATTGGAAATTCCAACCCCTCACATTTTCATTTCTATTTCTTTCTTAACACAATAAATAATCAGATGATAACTTAATTTGATGGTTTATTGATCCAATTTAAACAAAATATACATGAGTGACTTACTAAAATACTTTTGAAACTTGATTATTATTTTATAACATTTTTTCTAATAAGAAAATCCGATGAATTCTAGTGAAGCTGGTAATTATCTTAAAAATCCCTTCAATTTTATAACAAAAATCCGATAATTAAATTCTTAGTGACAAAAGCGTCAATAGACTCTTGACCCCCATGGTTCCACTTAGCTAAATTTGGAGTGTTTCTTTTTTATAATATAAATTTACCCTATCAAAGAACTGCAGAAAGTCTTCCATATCAAAGTGTAGGATGTTGGTTATTTTAATCTTGACTTAGGTTAATTATTTAGGAAGTTTATTAATTAGTATTAGGTTCATTTTGTTTAGTGGTCATATGAAGTGAGTGGTGGAGAAGTGGCTTGGTTTGACCGCATTGCATGGGATATGAATGTTGAGGGGATGCACGTGATTGGAGTACACGTTGGAAAGGAACGAGTCATGCATATCCACCGGATCTTTAGTTGAATTAGTATTATTATATTGTTTTGATATTCCCACGTTTGTGTGTCAGTATGGCTATATATAGCTTTGTATGTTCACATTTTAAAAGAAGAAGTAGATTTTTTGTCATCTTCTCTATTGTATCTTCTGCAACTTTATATTCATATATACATACGTGAGTTTGTGTGTGTTTTGAGCGAGTGTTTGTGAGGGACCTGAACCAACATAGGATAACCGAGGTGCCTTCTTCCTGTACAAAGTAAAAAAACATTGAATTTAGAACAGAATTACTTCAAAAACCATTAGGTAGATTAAGGTTTGAACCTTTCAAAGAAGTACGCGAATGGGGATAGGGCGAGTGTAGCGAACGCTTGACGATAAACAACGAAAATGAAAGGATTCATTCCTGAAGAAATGGAGGCTTTGGATAACAAAGCCGTGCCTGCATATATTGCTTGAACAACAAACATTGCTGTGTATATTTTGCAGCTCTCATAAGCCATTACAACTCTTAGTGGGGTGTTCTTTTTGGCTTAAGTTTATGTCTTGTGGACTTGGTAGCTCTCTTATTTATAGGGGAACATAAAGACTACAACCAAATATGCTTTTCTCACTTTTGATATGTACTAGGTATGGAAAATTCCATACCTAGGTATGGAATTTTCAAACCTGCAGATTTAATGCTTTATGATGTTTTCATATGTATACTAGGTATGATTACCAATCAAAAATAAATTTGAGTGTAGTGTAAATGGGTGCGGGTAAGTTTCAAGTTGAATGCCGCGAATATGTTTGACTAAACGGGTTGGACCTGGGTTGACATCACAGGTTCGTGGATTCACATGTTTTATAGTTTATTTTTTAAATGTGTTTTATGTCATAAATGAAACGGTTGGGTATTTTGTGTCAGAAAATAAAAAATAAAAGAAAACCATGACAAATTTTTTAGTTTATAAGTAACTTTTTATATTCATTTTTTATATTTATCGTAAATTGTAGTTTTAAAATATTAATATGATATAAATAAAAAATAAATTTTAGTTTGACAGGTCATGTATATTCTAACATGCTAATAATCGTGTCATATTTTGATTCATGTGTCAAACATGATTTTACGTTCGTGTTGTGTTTGAATCAAATTGGGTTCTTGTCGGGTTCAATGCGCCAATCCATGAAGTATGAACACTAGTACACTCCATATTAGTACGTGACGGAGATATTTTTCTTTCATGCCATGTATTCACCTCTTGTCCCATAGTACATTTAAAATTGTAGAAATAAAATATAAACTTAGGAGTCATTTCGATTCTGCACATCGAAACGTAGATAAAAATCCATAAATTATTAAGCGTAAATTTAAATTGTAAATTAATTATTTACTTACATAATAAAAATTCTAGTCCGATATAAACATCTAAATTTAAATTATTAAATCAAAACTTTATAGAACACTATAACTAATTTAACTATTAAATCTAACATTATAAAAACTATATAGTAAAATAACAAAAGAAATATTAGTTTTTTTTAAAACGACAAATCTATCCTACTGCTACTCCTACACTGCACCTCAACATATATTACATTTGTCAGGGTTTGAACCTTAAACCTCTATCATAATAGTGCATCTAAAGGCAAGCCTCTGCCATTGAGCTACCAACCCTGTGGTGAACAAATTATTAGTTAAATAATAAAAGAAAAGAACAAAGTAAAAAGTAAAAAATCAAAATCAAAAGGGGAGGGAGTTCGGGTGTAGGCTTAAACTTAGGTCTCGGGTGTGGAGGAGGGGGGCGCCTAACTACCAGGCCAAGAGGCTACTTAGTTGTGCTCATTGTTTCAATACCACATGATAGTCTTTTATTGGTTCGATCATTTGAAGGTTGTTTTTAGCCGTTAGAGAAAAAAATATGGTTAAATTATAGCCTCCAATTACATGTGATGTGTACAGATTGATTACTTTTAATTTGAAGGTTGAGTTTTAGCTGCTTTGAAAAGAAGACGGCTAGATTGTAGCCTTCAAATACAATAACATTTTGTGATTAGTTAGTTTTATGAATTCATGTTTTTTCTATTTTTTCATTAAAGCTAAAATTAAACCTTTTTGGATATGGTGGTGATTTCTTATTGACCTTTTGTAGATATGTTTATTTTTTACAGGCAAGTCATTGTTTATTATTGCAAATTGGTGAACATGCTCATTTTAGTAATTGTCTCTTTTATTTTGTTATATAATTTTTTTCCTGGATAATCAATTGGACTCCTTAATGTTCGTCATGCACACCTTTTTGCACATACTTCTCCCCCTCGTTATGGACACCTATGCTTCTCCCCTCTCATCTTCTCTTAGAGTTAGAGTTATAAATGAGTCTAGTAAAGTTGAATCGTGATCAAACTCGACTTATTTAATAAAAACAACTCAAGTTGAAATGCGACTTGTTTAGAGCTCTATATATAAAGCACAAGTTCGATCCGGGAATAGCCAACGTTTGAGTTTCTTCTTATTTTTTAATTACTTTATTCATATAAATAAAAAAATTATATATATACTTATACTTATAACTTTTATATATAAACAATATGTATTATTTCATTATTTTTATCATTAAAAGTACATAATTCTAGTTCTAATAATACAAATTATAAGTTGAACACGGTTTTTTCATATGATTGCCTATGGACCAATCAATGATGGGTCCATATGGCTGTTTTTTCTTGCATAACTACGTACAACCTCCTCAACTTCATGTACAAGCATTGTCGAAACGTCTTTAATGTTCCCCTTCCATTCTTTTTCTCGCGATGTTTCCCATCCGGTCTCTCCGACAAAGACTTTGTTGATCTTCTTCATGTCCTCATTTTATTGTATATTTACCTAACTTAAAACCAAAATCCTATATAACTCCTCTTTTAATGTAAAAAAAATCAAATTTACCCATTTTGATTTTATTATTAAAAATAGATCATAGAATAACTATTTTACTCATAATTGTTTGTGATTGCGTTTTGTCATAATTTTTTTGGTTCCGTAACGAATTAAAATTTGGTATATATGTTGCATATTATTATTGTTACTTCAAAAGCTTGATAAAAAAGAATAGAATCAAAGTTGTTGAATAAAATTATTAAAAAACGCAACAAAAGGAATTTTTTTTAAGAAACTAAAAACACTCATTAGCGAAACATTATTAAAAAAAATGTAAAACTAAAAAAAAAAGATAGCTAAAAACGGGTGTATGTAAAGGTTTAAATAAATTAATAATTTTGGTAAAGACAAGGGCAATATTGTCAATCATTAATTTATTTTTAATAAAATAAATCATTGGGTAAATTTGAAAATTTTTTGGTTAAAGGAGGAGATATATGCAATTTTGTTGTGATTTGGTAAATAGGCAATTAAGAAGATTAAAGGAGGGGGCATATGCAGTTATAATTTTGAATTGGGTATATATGCAATTAAATTGTTTTACAAGGGGATATATGTAAGTATTTCTTCTTATTATTATTAATTAGTTATTTTATTCATATAAGCAGTTTCAGAACTAATTATCAAGCAGTACTCATGTCTAATCACGTACCCAAAGATTTTTGTAATGACTGCCAGAAGTGCGATGTAAAACGAGCATCGCGGTCAGAAATAATTGAGACTGGTACACCATGTCTCGAAACTATTTCCTTCAAATAGAGTTGGGTTAACTTGTCCATTTTGTTCGTTTCCTTTATCGCCAAAAAGTGTGCAGACTTAGTCAATCGATCTACGATCACCCATATCGTGTCACAACCAGTAGGAGTCCAGTGTAGTTTGGTAATGATATCCATTGAAATCCGTTTTCACTTCCACATAGGAATCTCAGGTTGTTGTAATAACCCAGATGGTTTTTGATATTCCACTTTTACTTTCTAGCAGGTCAAGCACTTGCTCACATATGTAGCTACATCCGCTTTCATGTTAGGCCACCAGTAGTGCGCCTTCAGGTCATGATATATCTTGTCGGATCCAGGATGTATAGAGTACTTAGACTTGTGTGCCTCACTCATAACCAAGTCTCTTAGATTTCCATGCAAAGGTATCCAAAATCTGTCTATGAAATAACGAACTCCATCCGCCTTTACTTCCAACTGTTTATCAATTCCCCGTAACGATTCAGACCCAATGTTTTCCGTTTTCAAGGCTTCTGTCTGAGCTTCTCGAATTTGTTCAGGTAACTGTGTGCTAATCGTAAGTTTCAAAGATCGCACTCGTAGAGGCTTAGCAGTCTCCTTTCTACTCAACGCGTCAGCGACTACATTAGCCTTTCCCGGATGATATTGATAGCACAATCATAGTCGTTCAACAATTCCACCCAGCATCTTTGCCTCATGTTCAACTCCTTCTGCTCAAAGATATGCTGAAGACTCTTGTGATCGGTGTAAATAGTGCACTTGGTACCGTACAAGTAATGTCTCCAGATCTTTAAGGCAAAAACTACCGCACCCAGTTCCAAGTCATGGGTGGTGTAATTCCTCTCATGTACTTTTAGTTGTCTCGAAGCATAGGCTATAACCTTTTCACGTTGCATCAAGACACAACCAAGTCCTTGGATAGAAGCATCACAATAGACCACGAAGTCATCACTTCCCTCCGGTAGCGCCAATATTGGTGCACTACATAGTTTCTGTTTCAGTAATTGGAAAGCAGATTCCTGACTCTTACCCCATTTGTATGTTGTTCCATTGTGAGTCAAGGCTGTGAGGGGTTGAGCGATCTTAGGAGATCCTTCAATGAATCGCCGGTAGTATCCTGCCAGTCAAAGAAACTGTCGTATCTCACTTGGCATTTTGGGTACCGCCCAATTCTTTATTGCTTCAATCTTTTGCAGGATCGACATGTATTCCTTTCTCATTAACAATATGACCCAAGAATTGCACTTCACGTATCTAGAAATCACACTTGGAGAACTTGGCGTACAGTTGTTCCCTTCTAAGTAATTCCAAGATTAAATGTAGGTGCTCCTCATGTTCTTCCTCAGTCCTTGAGTAGATCAATATGTCATCAATAAACACAATAACAAACTGATCGAGATAGGGTTTGCACACACGATTCATGAGGTCCATGAATACGGATGGTGCATTCATCAACCCGAATGGCATGACCAAGAACTCGTAATGACCAAAACGTGTACGGAAAGCGGTCTTCGAGATGTCTTCTACTCTAACTCTCAGTTGATGGTACCCAGACCTCAACTCAATCTTAGAATAATAGCTTGATCCTTGAAGTTAATCGAACAAATCATTTATACGAGGTAGTGGGTATCTATTCTTGATCGTAACCTTTTTCAGTTCTCTATAGTCGATGCACATTTGAAATGTACCATCCTTCTTCTTGACAAACAGAACTGGTGCTCCCCAAGGCGACGAGCTCGATCGGATAAACCCTTTATCCAACAGCTCTTGCAGTTGAGCAGATAATTCTTGTAGTTCATTCGGAGCTAACCGGTAAGGTGCTCTCATGAGGGCTAATATGGCTAAGCGAATTTTCGGCAACAACTTCTGTGCTTTCATGAATGAGATGATGCCCATCACTGCACTACTTCTATTGCCTCTGACCGTAAGAATTTCTTCACCAATAGGGATTTGTATGATCTTCTCGTGACATACGACTTCCGCCTGCTTGTCGGAAAGCCAATCCATGCCTACTACTATATCAAAACTCCCTAGTGTAACAAGCATGAGATCTTTGTCAAAGGTATGACCAGCAAGTTCTATCTTGCAATCTCTAAAGATATGCGTTACGTGAATTTGCTTACCATCAGCTAACTCTATGATGTAGTTAGATTCTAATGCTGAGGGCATATCACTTAAAAGACTACTAAACTTAGTGGAGATGAAACTTCTATCGGCTCCAGTGTCAAACAGTACAGTAGCAAAACTAACGTTAACAGAGAATTTACCAGTAACAGTAGTAGGGTTGTTTAGAGCCCCACCTGAACCGATAACAAAGGCTCTCCCTTTTGTTCCACCGTTGTTGCCACCGTTGTTGTTTCCATTGCCATTATTATTGTTGTTGTTGTTGTTGTTTCCACCGTTGTTTGCACCATTCCCGTTCTTCCTCAACTGAGGTCAGTTTCTCCTGTAATGGCCCTCCTTCCCACATTCAAAGCAGCCTTTGGGTGTTTCCTGGGATTGTTGTGGCTTTTTCATTAGCTCGCCACGACAGTCTTTTGCTACATGTCCAATCTTTCCACAGCGTTGGCATTTGAAGTTGTCACATCTGCCCACATGATGATAGTTACACCGGTTGCAGTTTGGGTGTCTTCCTCCGTATCCGCTTGGCCCTTGGTTTGAGGGAGTCGTTTGGTTGAAGCTTCTGTTGTTGTCGAACCTCTTCTGTTGCTGATGATGCTGTTGCTGCTGAGGTTGATTGTTTGATGACGATCCCTTATTGCCTGAGCCATCCCACTTGCGTTTATTGTCGGGCACGCTTGCCATAGCACCCCGCTTGGGTAGTTTGCCTTCCTCTACTGCTTGATCCGTAAGTTTGTGGGCTAGTCGGATCACATGTTGAATAGTAGGGAGGTTTACAGCAGTCACCATGCTCTGTATCTCTGAAACCAAGCCACGTAGATAGAGCTCAATCCGCTTAACCGGCGTGTCGATCATGCCTGGGCAAAGCGTTGCCAATTCGTGAGACCTTGTTGTGTAGGTCTCAATCTCCGATCCTTCCATCTTGAGATGCCAAAATTTAGGCTAGTCTGATCCCCTGTCAGGTACAGGAGAAGGAGGAGGTGACTCAGACTGTGCAGGTCTCTTGCCTAAATTTCTGGACGACGATGCCATGTTGCGAAGTACGTGATGCGTATGCCAATGAGTATACAGTAAGGAAATAAGTGACGAGTAACTAACAAACTATGTGGTTATAGTCTAGTGTGTATGCAACCAAGTTCCCTATAACTAATGGCTCTGATACCAATCTGTCACACCCTCAAAATCCACGTGAGGGGTTTTACTGCGAGGAGTGTGAACAAACCAGGATCTCAGTCATTAGTTACTCAGAACTACTCTATATGAAACATTCAAGCAAAATCAGAGTTTTAAACATTAAAAGTATGTGGAAACGTTCAGTAAACAAGACAAACCAAAGTAATGCAACACAATGTAAAATGCGCAAACACGCGCCAACCATTGTTCAAAACAAATACATAATTATTTCAATTGCAAAAACCACAATTGTTCCCAACAATGCTGACCCAAAATGCTGACCCATGAGTGCTCCTAGGCTTTTCATTAACCACGATGTGATAATAGCATACTAAAAGAGTCAACACAATGGTTGGTGAGTTCATGAGTTTGCGTAAAACATAACAGTAACAGTTATAGAATATAAGAGTGCATTGAATTAGATAGCTAGTCTAAATTCACAAGTAATAATCGTAGTGATTTCGCGATCGAAGCTGACAGCGTTTCGTGTGATTGCCTCCCGTCACGACTTACTAGGTCATGACACCATGTGTTAGGACAATATTGCACCCGTTTGACCTCGAGTCGCACAGGTGGGGCTTTTCAAACCCAGTAGTACTACCCAAGATTCCCTGCTAGTTCCAATATTAACGATCCGAAAGTGTGAGGACTTTCATAGTATATCACACTACATTACACTATACACAACTTATAATCAATAAAACGTTTCAGAACGAGTATGCTATCTCCCCCAAAAGAGAGTGTAAATAAAGTGGGGCATGAACTCACCTGGTGTGCACACGAATGATATAAAGGCTAACTTGAGAGAAAGGAAAGACAACCTTCAGAGGTTACCTAGAACACTCGAGTACATGAGTACGTGTACATAGAATCATTAATAACCCTAAGTGCTCAATAAACACATTGACTCAAGGTTTTGGAAAAACAAGACTCATTTGACCTAGTTGACCCGTTTGACCCGTTGGTGGCATATTAATTAAAATCCCATTTAATCAAGCATAGCAATTCATCATACATGGTTATCATACAAGTTGTTCACGTATATCACTTCATCAACCACTTGTTCTACCAAGATCATCATACAACTTAGATTATCATACAACTCATGCGAAACTCAAGTAGTCAACATGCTCAACACAATTATAATTACATCATAACTAATACATCATACATAAAGTCTAATCATGCACAACATGTCATGTGAAGCCACTCACGACTTCACACCCTAAACCCTGCCAATCCTACTAAGTAGGGGCCTCAGATTTGCATGCGTGTATGACGATCATCATCACATTATTCAACAAGATTCATGCCAACCAACATACCCAACAATGACCTGTTACATTTCCAAATATGATTCTATAATCTCCTATCATAAGCCATCATCATGTATAAACCATAAAAGTCTTAATTTCTTAAATGATCAATCAAATATCCAAACAACCCAATTAACACATTCCACTATAGTAGACACCATCAATAAACATTCTAACATGACCCTAACATCATGATTATACTCAATTCACCATATCCAAAGTTCCACACAAATAAAGTTTCCCTTTTAGGAAGGTAATATCTCAAAATCAATCTAACGCTCAATTCAATCATGAATTCATCAACACAATACCTATTCAAGCTCATAACTATCATTTAAACATGTTCAACATCATCAAATCATCATAATTCACCAATCTTAATTCCAAAAGTTTCTACTTTTAGCAGGGTATGAACTACATGATCAATTCTTGGATTTCTAGCATAGTTATCATAATTCCAATATTCATACAACATCATTAGCATCATAACATTATCAATTCATCATCAAATCATCAAGTTCATGCACAAAAGTTACTATTATTAGTAAGGTATGAACAACGCATCTAAACCACAAATTTCTTGTATAATCCACGTAAACTAACATCAATACAATCTAACTAACATCATACAATCATCAAACCATCAAAAATTTGACATTCAAGCATCCATTCGACTAGGATTTCGGCCAAACATCAAAAACCATGAAAACTTTTAAAAATCTAACCTTTAAACGCGTAATGGACAAGAATCGAAGTTTCTAACGTGTTGTAATCCTTGGAACTAACCAAAATCGATGATCAATTGCTTGTTCTTGAATCAAAATCCCAAGATGTGTGTGTGTGAGTTGATCGCGGCTGAAAGAGGGTTAGGGGGAATTAGGGTTTGATTTTTGTGTAAGCTTTATGTTTAGAAATATTACCTTTTAGCACTTATTGTTTATATTTTATTAAAAACTAATCTTTTAACACTTTTTAAATAGTTTTTAACTACTAAACACCAATTTCATTAATCAACAACAATAACCATATATATCTCAACTAATGACAAAGCACATAACATAAATATAACACATAATCACATTAACAAGTAGAATTCACAGTTAAAATTTAAAAATTTATAAATAGCGTGGCCACAAACTAATAACCAACATTATTAGTTAAATTATTATCTGTTTATTATTGTTAATTATTATTAAGTCACCAACGTTCAACGACAACTAGTGTGTGCTCAAGACACGTGTATGCAAGACCTAACGAAACTAACGGAGTTTGGTAACGGAAAATTACCGGATGTCACAATTAGATTTTCTTTATCAATACTTATTAGTCTAAATAATGTATAATATGAAATGAAATAAACTTATAAAAAAGAACTTTAGGTAATAAACAAATTCACTAAACATGAGAACATCCATTAATATTCGAAAACTTCTTTGTATACACAATTTGATGTTTTTTTTTGTAATTTTACCATGATTGTCTCATATTAATAATTTTAATTTATGTCTACTTGTAACTTGAGCTAATGTAATATAGAGCTTGAATTGATGCCAGGGACCAAACATGCAATGATTATACAAAAGTTTGGACTATCTTTGCAATTTTTAAGTTTGGGGATCAAACATGCAATTTGATTAAACCACAGAGACCATATATGTAATTTTCTCTTTTTGATGATAAAAAACATAAATCAGTTTCATACTTATATAAACTAAAATTAAATCAAAGTTTTATGCTTTCATAAACAAAAACATAAATAAGTCAAATTGATGTAAAAAACCAAAATACTAAAGTTTATCTTGAAATGAAAATCAAAATCAAAATCCTTGAATCATATGGACCATTTCTACTGTTGTAATCGAGATTTGTATATATGAGCATTGAATTTAGACTTTGCAGAAGAGCTGTTGTGATTTAAAACTTGAGGTGTTAATGATATTAAATAGATCAATAAAGGCATAAAAGGATCGGTGAGTTGAACTTGAAACATAACGTGATTTGGGGTAAAACTATCAAAAATGCTCTTTGTAATGAGTTAAAAATAGTTTTTCTTAGAGTAAATTACAAATATCGTCCTTTAAGTATAACTAAAATTATAGATTTTATCCTTAAAATTTGATAATTACATCGAGTGTCCTTTATTTGAAAATTTATTACGATTTTTGTCTTTTATACTAACTGAAGTTAACTTTTTCTGTTAAGCTTCTATTAAATGATATTTTTGCCCTTGTTCTTTAAAAGACGAAATATGTAATTTATACTTTTCTTTTTTCTCTTTTTCAATTCTTATCTTTTTTATACAAACTTATTTTAAATATTATTGATAATTAATTCTTATATTTTATAAAATATATTTTATTTATAGAACTTTTATTTATTATAATGTTCAGTTTAGTTATTTACTTTTTAGTAAAATCTATAAAATTTAGAGAACTTAGAATTTTTTTAAACTAAAAACAAAAACTAACTCAAAAATTACGTGAATTAATAAAATATAATAATTAAAGCATAAACATAAACATAACTAACCATTAAACATTAAATCAAACATAACTAATTCCAACATTATTCATTTATGTCTATAAAAACAGAGCTACCATATTTTGGTTGACATCATAACGTCAAGAAGCTTCTAAATGTTCTCCATGTTGTTTCTTAAATTATAGTATGATTTATGATATATTTCAGGTAATAAATAATTAACTATGTGTATATAATGATTATTTTTTTAGACATGATATGTTTTTTTGGGTTATTGTATGTTTCATGAGATGTTACGATGATAATTTTGGATAAGTTTGATAGTGTGGTGTTAACTAAATTTTTAATAAGTTTAAGTTGTTAAAATTTTAATTAAATAAGTTACATAACAATTATAAAGAACAAAGTAATTTAAAACCAGATCATTTAAATTTATCTTTTGATTTTGTGGTTTTAGTTTAAGTTGATAGCATAATATTCTAAAACTTAATTGGTTTACCTTTGAACTAAAACTTTAAAATCAAAAAAAAATAATAATAATAAAAGATATAATTTTAAATAACTCATTCCTTACAAAAAAAATAATTATGTGACTTATTTAATTAAAACTTTAAAGAAGTAAATTACTAAACCGAACAAATAAAAAGATTATAATAAACTAAAGTTCTATAAACAACTTTATATTTTATAAAAAAATAAAATTAATCAATCAATAATATTTAAAATAAGTTTGTATAGTTTGTATAAAAATGATGAGAATTGAAAAGGAGAAAGAAGAAAAATATAAATTACATATTTCATCCTTTAAAGATTAAGGGTAAAAATATCATTTAATAAAAACTTAACAGAAAAAGTTAACTTCAGTTAGTGTAAAGGACATAAAACGTAACAAATTTTCAAATAAAGGACGCTCAATGTAATATCAAAGTTTAAGGACAAGATGCGTAATTTAACCAATACCATTATAATAAGAAAAAACACTTCCTTAAACACCTATTTTAGTAAATAAATCTTCTATATACACTATTCAAGCAAAAAACTCTCTTTTTAATTATAGTAATAGTTGATTTTGTTCAAATGAATTATGACTAATAATAAGGATAGATACATTTTTAGGCGGGAAATCAAAAGAATGAAGGCATAAGAAAAAAATATGTGGCACTAAAAATGTTGTTTTATTAATAAGTATAGATATAGATATGGATTATATTATTTTTATCATTAAAAGTATATTATTGTAGTTCTAATAATAAATTAAACATGGTTCTTTCATATGATTTACATGGTTGCTTTTTTTCCTTGGCATAACTACGTAGAACCTCTGTGGTTTCATGTACAAGCATTGTCAAAACGTCTATAATGGTCCCCTTTCATTCTTCTTCTCGCGATGTTTCCGACCCGCTTTCTCCGTCAAGGACTTCAAAGACTTCATATCAATCTTCTTCATATTCTCACTTGACCATTTCCTACATTTTAAAAAGCGTTTACAAAGACTTATATTTTTAGTTTTGACCATTCTCTGTTTCTAGATGCTTGTATCTATTCGTAAAAAAAAAAAAAAATGTCTAAATGTATAGAGAGAGGAGGACACCTCAACTTGAAAATGAGAGAGAGAGACTCGAGTGGAGATAATAATGTTCTGAATGTTTAAATTGTGTATTTAATTATTAATAGGATGTTATTTTTCATATTAAAATATTCGATGTTAATGAAAGTAAGTAATTTTTTATTATTCACGCAGCTAATACTTGTATGTTGGGTGTTGCCATTAGAACCTTAAACTAAGATAACAAAATTAAAATCCAACTTGTTAATTTATTTAAATCATTTCCAACATTCCATATGAAAAAGAGATTTTTACATATTTTTTACTTCTTAAGATCATAAATTACATATTTACTCAAGACATAAAATCAATTACATATTTTTCCTTTCAAGTACATATATATTTTATAGCTGTTTATTTTCCTAAAATTAACCTATAAAATGACTATTTTATATTGTTTTTACTAAGATATTTTTACGTATATTGATGTTTTATTATTATAATTGTTTAAAACTTTGACAATTGTGTTTTGTAGTTGAATATATAACTTTAATTTTTGGCGATTATTGTTTTGATATGAAGTTTTAAATTTTTGTATTTGAAGTTTTAATTTTATTATTTTTATGTATATAGAAGATTCGAACTTGGGGAATATGTGACTAATGTTTTTAGGAATGGAAATGAGTAAAAATAAGTTAGTAAAAATATGGATACAATAATCATTCAATAACTAATTTTAATAAAATAGGTAAATATGTAATATATATGTTTTAAAATAGGAAAATATATAATGAATTTTTAAATTTTGATAAATATATAATTAATGAGTTTAAGAAGGAAAAGAAATTCATAGTTTACCAAAACTAGTTGTTTGTCCACCGCGTGTTGCGGCGGCACCGTACGTAACGTAATGAAGCAAGACTACAATCGACCCAACTCGTTTTCGAACTAAATTTAGGTCGAAACCTAGATGATCAATCACAATGAAATCAATGGCATAATCAATCACAATAAAAGATTTGATTTAAATCGTTACCAACAAAACGAATTGAATGTCAGAATAGTCCGCGAGAATCGGTTCGAGTCTTGGTTGTATTGTTTAAAAGAAGGATCTATATCACAAAAGTCCAAAAAAAGGTGATGGTGCTGTTAATAAGGTGGTTGTACTCGTATGAGAAGAGAGAGGGACAAGGTTGATCACACAACAAAAGAGAAGAACCATTTATGAGAGGCTTTTTTATAAGAAACAGGTTTAAATACAAAATGTATTTTTGCTACAAAGTGTAAGAAGATACAATGAGTCAAAAAAAGTCATAAAAAAATTATATCTCACAATCTAAATCGAATTTCAAAAAAGTAATTCCGAGCTTTTGTTCCCTAGCCGTCCTCACTAAGAAAAAAACGAAAAAATAAAAAAAATTAACTTTTTTTTATTATGTTATTTAAGAAAGACACAATGACTTCATTGTGTCATTATAAAAGACACAATGACTTCATTGTGTTATTATAAAAGACACAATGAAATTTTTTATTATTTTTTTCCTGAAAGAGGACGACGAGAGAAACAAAAACTCCTAAGTTCTTTTTTGAAATTCGATTTAGATTGTGAGATATAATTTTTTTTGTGACTTTTTTAGACTAATTGTGTCTTCTTACAATTTGTAGCAAAAATACACTTCGTAAAATAAATAAACCCTTTTTATAAATAATAAAAATGTGTGACAAATTTCTAAACCTCTGACAATCCATTGTAGCACCGACATTCCTAAATTATATTTAGTACAATATAACCTCAAACTCCACCATCCTTCATTCTTCAATGTTTTTTTCTCGATAGGGTCTTTTTGTCGGTAAAACCTTTATAATTGTTTATAAATTATCGGTTAGTATCAAATGTTAACATATTAGAAGAACTTTTATATACGTATACCATTGCCATATCAGTCGGTTTCAGATTTTTAAATTTTGTTTACCAATATATTAATTCTTACAGTTACTTTTACATATTTAACCAAGTCTTATTTTTAATATTTATATTTTATAATTAATTTAATTAATTTAATAAAATTTTTACACCCTTAATATGTATACTCTAGAACTCATAACCTTTTGACTCATGGGTGCACACTTAACCCATAATATTTGATAGATGAGCTAAAAAGATCCTAAAATTAAAGGAAATTGCGAATATCTTGTCCCAAATCTATTTAATTGTATATTTATCCAACCCAAAGTTAAAATTATATTTCTTTCTTAAACAAAAAATATTGCAAATTTACTAATTTTTATTTATCTTTTAAAAAAATTATAATGATTATTTTGCTCTTATTTCATTAAAACTTCAAAATATTCCAATTTTTTAATATACACACTTTTTCTACATCCCAAACAATTGTTTTTTTAATACATTGAAGAAAACTGAAATAAGGATACTTGCGTAGTGATACATTCTAACGAAAACCAATTTTTAGGAAAAAAAACCCGAGGAACCAATCCTAGCCTTTGATCAATAGAATCAATGGCTTAGATTTAAAGGGTAATTCGTAATTTTCTCTTGGGTAAAATACACGGAATGAAAAATACCATGGGCAGTAATGGTATTTCCCCACAATCCTTTCACTAACCACCTCCGAGATACTCTCGGGAAGCAAAATTTGAAAGTAACCCAAATCCCATCTCCTTAATCGATTCTCGCATTCAACAATCGATTCAATCTGTTGCCCAAAATCTATCACAATCTGTTGCTGCATTGGAGATTTTCATAGTTGCGACTAAATCCGACCCCAAAAGAACTCCATTTTCCTTGAAGATTAAATGTTTTTGATGCTATAAAACTCCCAAAGTCAAAACCAAAGCCCTAACTTAGTTCGAGGTATGTAACTAGCTTTGCCTCCCAATTTTCAATTTTTCTGAATGTTCTTATGAATTCTAGCACATACATTGTATTCACCCCCCAAGAAATTGTCGAATTTGTATCTGTTATTGTTTCGGTTTTATTGTTCTTTGTGTTGAAAATTATATGTCGTATTTTAACAATAGCAGATGTATGAGTATAAATTGTCTTCCCTCTTGGCTATTTTAATGTTTTGTTTATGATTTTTTGATATCATGTACTTGTTAATCTGTAATGTAGCTATCAACCTGTAATGGTGATAATGTTATTATTGTTATCTTTGCCTATATTGTCGTGTATATCTATTTAACCCTTTAATATGAATTTTGCTCCTGTGTATTTCAATGTTTTTTAGCTCCCTTTTATAGCCTTGTTTCTTTTTTCATCTATACCCAATGAAGGTTGGATGTTCCTATTAGATTTCTTAAACAGACTACTTATTTTGGTGGAAAAATTGGTGACGTATTACATAATTTCTTATTTAATATTATATATTTAATTTTAGGCATCTTTTGTATTTCACTCTATCCTAAACATAGTACTTATTGTTTTTTGATACATGATGATCAATATCTGTCTTCTTTGATCATTTTGTTGTTTGATGTCTCCTAATCCTATTGTTCATTGTTATTTGGATAAATATATGCAACTTAGTTTAACTTATCTAAGTTTATTCATCTAGTTGAAGCAATCGTATCAATATATTCTTGGAAGGAGAAGCTGTTTTAGACGGAATCATGAGCGCCGGTAGTTTAGTTTTTTAATCCCCCTCCAATCTATTTATGTTTGATGACTATAACATGTCCCTTTTATTTTCTTTACTAGTGCGCAAAAGTTCTAGGATCGCTTCCAAAGAAAGAGCCCTAACTAAGACACCGAATGGAGATCCAAATAGTCCGATAATTATCTCTGATAATTCCAAAGGTTCCATTGGGCGTGTTTATGATGCTAGTCCTGCCCAAAAAGGTCATCAACATCCTCATCCTCCATTAATTTGTTATTTGTATTACTTTTCAAAGCTTATAATGATTATCCCTGTAGTTTCATTTAGTAAGGATTTATTATTCCCTAACATTGTCTTATCTAACACTGTTAAAAACATGGTGCCCTGATCCAGCTTCTATTATTATTCCGAATTCATCTCAACCTAAACGATACACCAAAAAAATGATCGGTAATTTCTCCATTTTATCCGAAAAGGTAAACATACAGTATACTATAGATGCATAGGTCTAAGTTATATTAAACATTTATATGCAGCTAAAGAGGTATTGGGAAAGATTAAGCAGCATGAAAAACATCCTCTTGAGCATGTATATTCTACTCAGTTAAGTAAACAGTGTTCTAAAGATATATCCAAATTAAGAAGAGCCTTCGATGCACCCTCAGGTTATTATTTCTCAATATAATATCATTTAACACGGATGCCCGAGCACTTGTTTCATATATTCTATTGCATTTCTAATTTGGTTATTAGATTATAGCAGCGCTTGATTTATTTTTTTCTTTTTTCATATCAATTTTATTCGTATAATAATGTTTTATACACTGGTATGTTATTTTATCATAGTGTCATGATTTTACACGGTATTGTGTCGGATGATACAATTACCAATTGTCAATCTATTATAGGAGTAAACCATATCATTTAAGGGAATTAGTCTCTCCCCTTATCATCCAAAAAAAACTTTTATGAGCTTATACATAATTACCCAGATTCTGTTTTCATAGATGTTATTTATAGGATGTCTGCTCAATTTAGTATTTAATCTTTTCTTCTTATAATGATTTTCAATCAGGCCCCATTCTATCATCTCCTATAATAATTTCAGATAATACTAATACAAGACGTTATACGAAGTCAATGATTGGTAATATACTCTTGATGTTGCATCCGATTCATACAACTTATATTGTTTGTAATTATTATTTATTTTTGTTACGATGTCAATTTAGCCAACGAGGTTCTAGGAAAGGGGGATAACCATGAACGCCAAACTCCTGAGATCATCACACTATATGATTCTACTAAAAAGAAGGTTGTTTATGTTAACAAGAGAAAAAGAAAGATGCATGATAATCCAGGTATCCAATTTTCTGGTATTTTATTATAATTGTTTACAAGGTCTGATTGGCGTTAAATTCTTTGAATATATAATGTTTATTGGGCTATATGTTTAGTTAAGTGCATGTTTAATCTATATTATTCATGGGCACGTTATAAATTCTTAGCTTATGTTTTAAGTTAGCAAGTGTGTATCTTTTTGGTACATAACTTCTTTAATCAGAAATGAGTTTTTATATCATATTAATTGTTTAGTATATTACAGTGTCTAAGTCATTGGTTTTAGTATGGTTTGGTAGAAGGTGCCTCTGCATCACTGGTTGATGTTAAATAAACTTTTTGTTTTAAGGGCATGGTACAGTTGGGGTTCACGTTATTCCTTAGTAAATGTGCATCCAAGCATATATAAAATTATAATGTTTTTCCAACAACATTGCATGTTTGACTGTCACAGATTATGTCCTTCTAATTTTCTGTCTATTTCTTTTTTTGTTATGTTTCTTATTTGAGGATGTTTAAAAAATAATGTGATGATCCTGAACACCATGTTTGTATCATAAAATGCTCATTGTTTCTCATATTTGAATATTATGTCAATGTAGACAAAGAGGTTCTCCCAAAGTGGGATTATGTTGAAGTCCAAGAACATGAGGTATTGTCATTATCTGATTCAAGTAAGAAGAAGGGCTTTGATGTTAAAAAGAGAAAGAGAAAGATGCCTGCTATTGCAGGCATATATTTTTCTTCCTATTTGATTTTGATTGTTTTATAGATCTCATTAGCTTTTTTTTACTGAATAAATAACGTTTATATGATTATATTGTTACTTAAGTGCACTTGTAATCTATATACTTCATGGTCAATCTTTATATTTTCTGTTTTTGTTTACGTTATAGACTGTGTATATTTATCATTATTCAATTATATTGATTTCAATTGAGTTTTTTATCTGATATTTATTGTTTTCTATATTGGGATGTCAAATTTGATGGCAAAGTTGATGACAAATTAGAAGTGTCCTTTAATTGTTTGTCTTAGCATTTGTTCCTGGTTTTACTTAGTAAATGTGCAGTTATGCATATATTAATTTTTTCTGATTTTTCAAGAGGAGTGAATATCTTCGTAATATAGATTATGTGCTTCTTTTCTGTTTCTCTCATCTATATTGTTACTGATGTTAGTTAAAAAATAATCTGATTATCATCAAGATCATGTTTGTATGTATAATTGTTAAACCTTTTCATATTTTTTATGTTGATGTTTGATCTATTTGTAAATTTGAGGCTAATAATATCTGCTTCATTGCTTTTTGAAGATTTACCTAATTCCAAAAAAGGTAAAGGATGTTTGGATGGTGAGGGCAGTAATAAGAGTAATGATCACTATGTAAGGCATAAAGGTAGTCATCCGAAAAAGTGAAGGGTGCTAAGATTTCTGCAATCCCGAAGAAACCGAAGGCTGGTTCCAAAAATTGAATTCCCTTCATGTACGTACGAGTCCACGTCCGCTTTGTCAAGCTGTTAAGAATATCAGCCCTTTTCAAGAGGATAGCCTATATGAGACCGGTTTTGAGCGTTTGAGGTATTTTAACGTGGATGGGATTCCGGCTAGGCTTGCATATTTTGTAGTTGAAGCTTTTGATCTTGTATCGATGTCCATTCGGCTTCCTCATGGCCAAATTCCAGTCACCGTCAACACCATTCATGATGTTATTGGGCTACCTTTGGGAGGCAGAGACATTACTGCCGCTGAAGAACCCGAATAGTTGCATGATGTTATTGATGAATGGCTCAAAGCTTATGGCCGTAACAACCTAACCGCAAATGATATTATGGAAAATCTTTTCAGAATTGGAACCGCCGACCGTCATTCTAGCTCGATATGATTATGTTGTTTTGTACAACTATGATTGAGTGCACGAAATCTGGTCTCATCAACATGAAGCTTTTAAAAAGCCTTAAGTTAGGATCTGGTCTGGGTCAACTTGATTGGTGTGGCTTCATATTAAATAAACTGAAGTCATGTAAAAACAAATGGGACATCAACAAGGGCCGTCCGTTCACTGGTCCTGTGACTGTTTTGATGGTATAATAAATCTCTATTTCTTTGTAGTTGCTTAAAATTTCCAAATTTTTTAATTTATATTATCAAATAACTAATTATGTCCAATCTCACAGTTAATTTACTTGGATGGACTTGAGATTGAAGGTTTGCAGAGAAATATTCATCTTTTGCCAAGTAGTGCATGGACATTGGCAAATATGCGGGTTAGTGAAGAAGTTGAGATCAGCAACGGAGCGTTTGGAAGTGAGCAGTTGGTTGATGGTAGGGGAGAAGGCCATACCATATCTAAACAGGTATCAATGTCTAATGCTAGTACCATGATAATTGTATACTATCATACAAAGAATTTATTAAGTCTTGGGATTTTAAGTTAAGATGTCGACCTTATCATATAACTAAAGTGTCATATCATATCATTATATTATTTTTATTATTCAGATATTTGATTATACATGAAGTTTCATTTTTTAATCAAATCTAACGGATATGAAACGTGGGTTTGGTGGATTGTAATACTGAATATAGTCTTCTACTATATCTGATTTCCTAACTTTTTTTACGGTGGTTTACACTATGAAGTTTTTATCATTTGGTAAATTGGTATCGCATTATATCCAATCTATTATCACAGGATTTTATCATACATATTGTATATCAATATGCATCTATGATCTCTTTGTATGTAGCATGTGTTAGGTAGATGGTAATGATGCATTAATGCACATAATACAAGTCACATAGTTGATGTTAATTCTTATATTTTTTGATTATGCAGCAGTACAAGAACACTCTGGACACATACCTTAAGAGGATGGTAGCGTATAAGGCACGATATGGTTGTACATTGAGGGATGCAATTATAGATTTCCCCGGAGACGAGGATTGGCTGGAGTATGAAAAAAAGTTCAAAGATCTTTTCACATTTGTAACCTCAGAAGGTGATCTTTTCAAACCACCTTAAGTCCCTGACCCGATGGATAACTTGTCGGCCAAAACCCCTAAAAAACATCCTCCTGAGGCGGAGAATTGTAATAAAAACTAGCAAAAATGGTAAATGAGACATCCTCAGATGAAGCTTTCTGGTCTGATCCTGTGGTTACTGCGCAAATTATTGACCAAATGGACAAAATAGAGAAAAAGAAAGAGGATAAAATAGGTTGCACCCAAATGGATTATCCATCATTCAGCTTGGGTTTAACCCAATTATTTGACGATGTTGCAGCAACACATGATGTAGATGAATTAGACAATGTTGCCCTAGCCGACCGCCTTAAGGAAATGAAATCTAAATCTCCTTTGGCTCGTCAGAAAAGGAAAATCACAAAGCCAGTCATTGCCAAAACTCCTTATGTTAATCGTATTGTTAATGTGTCACAAAGAACAACGGCTTTAGAGGAGAAGATTTGGCGGTTTCTGTTTGGCCCGGCCGATTAGCACAAGTAACCTAATTTCTTTTCTTTTTAATTTATGTCTTAAATAGCCTAGTTTCTTATTTATTTATTTGTACCTGTTGTGTACCTTATGCATGCCAACTTAACATATATGCATTTATTCTCACAGTTTATTTATGGTCGTTACCATACCTAAATAGGTAACCGGTGAATCGAATTATATAGTTGGAATTGTACATTCGGCCTAATTAATAAACAATTATAATTTTATTATGGATACCAATGTGTGTGTTTAGGATATACGTTCCAGTTCTGGTTTAAGTCATGCGTATTCGCTAACCGTTTGATAATTTTGTTTTCTTTTATTTTTGTAGTAAAATCATTTTTGGTACAAAAGAAGGTTATTTAACAGATTTTGAATGTTTTGAGTCGCTGGAGCCTGATATGTGGTTGTTTAATGGTGTTATTAACTGTTGGGCTGTTGTGTTGAACCACGAGGAGTCATATAGATCTGCTGAATCCCCCCACATCTTGTTCTGCACGACGGATGTAATAGTAAGTGTCCGTTGAATTTTTTGGTAATATTTGAATCTGTTAATTCTTATATATATGAATACTGAAAATTATTTCTGATGTAGACTCAAGAAATGCTCCAGGAGGGGAAGATGTCTCCTGATGCAAAGTTAGAAGTATTCAGGTAAAACATGATACGGATTCTTGACACCAATGTTGAGAAGTTAAACCTTTCGGAATATGATTTCGTGTTCTTCCCTGTCCATGATGTTAACCATTTTCACCTTATATGTTTTGACCTACCGAGCCCATCTCTTATTGTGATTGATAACATATCTCCCGACAGTTCTAAAGCTGAATTTCCAGATGGATCTATCACCTCTGTTGTTGAGAACCGTGATGGGAGCATTTTCACGCTTATTAAGAACGACGCAGACACTACTGTTAAATATGTAAGTCTATTTCTAAACCTGGTTTTTCATTTTAATTTATTGTTTACACCCGTTAAATTGAAAGTTTTTATATAAATATTTTAAATCTTTGTAGCGTGAAATTTTTGCGAATTTTCTGGAGTCTGTTGGACATCCATCAAGCGTTAAGATGAAAGATGCCCAGATAATTAAGCCGGTGCTTCCTTGGGCTACGAAAAATGAAAGATGCCCATATCCGTAGATAGCTCAATATTGTTGACTAAACTTATGTTATCAATCCCATCCTTTTGATAATTCCTATTGTTTTTATTTCTTTTTTGCAAAAATCAATGAATGTGCTTGCATTATTGTTCATGAACAAGTTAACGATTTGGTATACTCGCTTTCCTTAACGTATTCTAACTCATGCTATATTCAATTGGTATATAAATATTATGTTTAATTAGATATTTGGTTGGTTATGGATATAAGAGAATATTATTAATTTTGTTTTTAGTCATATCATATTTGTTTGCATGGCATTTTTCTTGCAGTAATGCATAATATGTGATTGTGCCCCATAACTCATAATATGTGCGGTAATGCACATTATGCATAACAACTTTTTCATATCTTCTACAGATTCCTTATTATTATCGATGATAAAAGCGGTAATGTACAATAAATTATTATTGGGATAGAATATGTTACTTTCTTTGTTCTTTTATTCCTTAATTTGCTTATGAATAATTATGATACCACTAACATGAGCTAGTGCTGCCATAATTGTATAATAGAATAACAACTTATCTAACTCTTTCTAGATTTATACTTATTCAATTATAGTTTTCTCATTTACAATTCATTAGTGATCATAATATATTTATCGCCATATGAATAATCAACATTTCATCAACGCATATACGTTAATAACCCAACCAAACTGAGTAGTAATATCACATCCAACTTATCAACATTAAAATTGAACATGACATTAAGTAAGTTGTTGCTTCCCCCATCATTCACGCATTTCCTCCTCAAATTTTACTTCATTCAATGCTTCAGTAACATAAATCTTGCAATCTTTTCCCATACATTCTATGTTTTCCTACTAGGTGGCCTCCCGTGTTTCTGTTTTCTGATGTCTTCTTTTTTCTTGATGTTCTTTGGATTTAAGTCACAATTCCGTGTATCATGATACACATACCCGTCGCACATATTGCAATGCCTTAACGTTTTTTTGCTTTGTTGATTGCTTTTTCTCCGGGCCCTATCATTCGTTTGTTTGTACCACTACCCTTATTGCGTGCGCCCTGTGGTGGTATAACAGACACTTTGTCTGGTGACTCTGCATCAAAAAAACATCTGGAATACTTCCTTGTTGCTGTTTTCTACTGGTTCATCTGGAATCTTGTTTTCTATTTCGTCTTCCATCCTTTTTAGCCTATCCACAAATAATCTCATCTCATCAACATCCCCCTTAACCTTCCAGCACACGTCTCCACAATACTAACCGCCTTACAAAATAATTTTTCACGTTCATCCTTTGCCCCTTAGTTAGATGCTTTCATCCCTGCATAATATTCAGAAAGTGGATCGCGTCTCCATCGCCTTAGAACATATCGATCTGGTATGTTATCAACATCCAGATACTTTAACACACAGAATACGTGTCTACACAAGTACCCTATCCTTCCAAAATTTAGGCAGGAGCAGTCCATCTCTTGGGCCTTGCTATTTATAGTAACCTATTCAACGACATAAAAAGTTTTCCATTAAGTTTTTCAATTGCGGTATAATGTATCATAATATTATTGGAATAATAAATATAATATACATTTTTATGACTACCTTAAAATCCTCCATGTAATTCAATATCTCGTCCTTATGTCTAACGGTGAATAGATCATTACCATCTTTGGTGGTGAAATTTTTAATAGCACACGACACGTCACCCTTCCAAATTTCCTTTCTGACTTCTAAAAATACTTCACGTGTATATACCTTAGCCGCGTATCGCTCTAATTTTAGGTTTGTCTTAAAAGAAGGTGTGCTATCCTTTGTTGCATGATCAAGTTTTTTCTGGTTGTATCATTGGTCATCCATAGCAGACTCAAAACTAACCATGAATTGTAGAAAGGTGTTTTCTGGATTAGCATATCTCCTAAAAAATGCGTTTGCACTCTCTGATCTTGATGTTTTCATCAAACAACACATGGGGAGATCCCTGAAAAATCCCAAAATCCATCGTTCTCTTATATCAAACATATCTTGCAACCACTTGTTGTCATGCAACTTGAAGTCATCCACTACCTTTATCCAGCCTGCCTCAAATTGAGATGGTGTGAGATTTGTGTTCCAAACTAGTTTATTGGTACGCTTTCTGAGATCCGTATTTGCCAAAATATCTCCGGAAATCTGTTTGATGTTATTAAATGTATTCGTCTATAAATTCATACTAAGAAAATATTAATGTGCGAGTATACCATATACATAAGGTAATACCAATATTAGATACCTTAATTGGCAACTTGTCTATTATGTTCCACATGCATAAACGGTGAGATGATTATGGTAGGACTGCCTCAACTGCCACCTTCACTGCCGGATCTTGATCAGTAAGAACCATCTTTGGCTGCTTGTCGTGTGCATATTTGAATGCTTCCAAAATCCATTTATATGACTCAATGTTCTCCCTCTTAATCAAAGCTCCCCCAAATGTAATGCTTTTCGTGTGGTGATCAACTCCTGTGAATGGTACAAACACCATCTTATACCTTCATGCCCAACCAAATCAACATTCATTAGTTAAGATTTTAAAATAAATAATCTAACAATAAATGTATGAATGATAATAGTGGTACCTGTTCATACGATACGTTGCATCAAATGCCAGTACATCTCCAAATGCTTCATAATTGGTTTTTGCAATTTCATCCGCCCAAAATAACATAACCAGTTCATTTTTATCTATTTTGAAGTCAAATGCATAGTTAGGGTGATTCTTCTTTTTCTTTGTCATTCTGTCTATCAGCATTTGTGCATCTCTTGACCCAATGTAAACGTTTATATCTCTCCTAAAATTTTTGAAATCTTCCACATTTCCATGCACCTGGCTATAACCACCACTAGACAACGTTCTAATTCTACAAGCAATACTTGGTCCTATATTAGAAGTTGAAAGTCTAAGGATATACCTTTTATCAGCGTATTGCAGTTTTCTTCTAGCTTTACTAAAGTACTTTTTGTCATCTTCTAATAGGTTGTGATTATGTGCCTTTATAAACTTATACAAACAATATTTTATTGTTTCAGGCATGACTTTAAACATCACAATTGCTTGGCAATTTGTAACTTTAAAGTTACTCATCCGTTTGGGACATCCTTCTTGTTTTTGTTCCAGAGTATCATATGGAATTGTCTTTGACTTTCCATATTTATTGCATACTAGGTAATGATGGGTGATCTCTCCTTTCTTTTGTTTCACTGTCCCCCTTCTAGTTGAAAAACCAGCATTATCTGAATAGCTATCATACATCTTCTTAGCTTCCTTAAAAGAAGAGTAAATAACACCAACAACGGGCTTAAATTCATGTGGTACTATAGGGATCCAATATGTAGATCCATTTGGTGAGTGAATTATTTTTGAATCGCCCTCTTCATAAGCCTGCTGATCCTCTATGACAAAGAATTTAGCATTCATATCATGTTAGATGTCGCATCATCATGTTAGTTTTGCTAGTAGAAAAAATATATCAACAAACCAGAAGTAGTAAATTGTAACAATTCTACTTTTTCTTTATTTTATGTAATTGCTATTCCCTAATCCCCAATTTGTTAATTTCTAGTCATTTAACAAAGTGTTGAAAAAATAAAAAAAGAATGAAGCATATGTAATGTGAGTTAAAGTTTTGCTTATGCCAAATTATGATTTTGCACTCCCCATAATCATAGTTTGTGTGAGTTACTGATGCAAAATTCCCATCTAGGTTTTTATGCATAAATGCATATTTTTCATCAGCTCTTTTGTTTAATGATAGTTTTCATTCCGTATTTAGTCTATCTGGTCAGCAGTCCATCGTGTTGTAGTTCTTTGTATCAATTTAACAGAGCCTTGATTTTCCTTTTACTATTACATTCCCTTTCTAACACCCATAACCCATCATAACATCAGCTAAATTGTCATGAACAAGAATACCTGTGTCATCCCAGTTAGGTCATGTCTCAAAAGTTGCATCATACATTCTTTTATCTGTGAGTCCCTCCATATCGTAAGAGCAATCGCCTTCATCAATTGGCTCAGTCATTACTCCCTTCCCTTTATTATGATATGTAGAATCCAGCATCAATAACTGTTGATATGAATTTGTCAATTTCGGATCCTGGTCACTTCCTATTCTACCATCATATCCAACATCTTCAACTGCTTCTGAATTCCCAATATCATTAGAGTTAGCGTTGCTGCTTGTTGGAACCATCTTGCCTGTGTTTTCATTTACCATATATGAATTTGCTTGCATTTCATAAATTCCCGTTGACGTTATCTCGAATCCTCCATCCCGATCTGCAAATATGAAAATAAAGCACGTTCAATTTGATATGTCACAGTCTGTTGATCCGTACCATCATTTAAAAAAATTACTCAGTCGCTTCTATCATATCATTCTTATTCAAAAATATTTTTGATTTGCGGCTTCTTAATCTTGGCTGATAATGCAATACAATGTTGGAACAGTAATCATTACCCATGATGAGTCAAGTATATGAGCCAATTTCGTTGCACTCCCAATCTGCTAATGATGTTTGGATGTGTTTGAATCTGATCGCAAAACAGGGCATGAATACTTTTGCAGATCGATTTACATTGGAAAGAGGGAACAGTTTCAAATCAAAGCTCACTAACAAATTTGATTTCATTAATTTACCATTTTACCCTTTTATATTTATTGTTTCTATTAAAACTAATATATTTTAAAAAAAATCTGATTGGTTGGTTTTAGTTCTCATAGTTTTTTCCAAAAACATGGTTTTCATATGAATGAATCCCTACTTGCGTAATGACTTGTTTCACTATGCGCATCCAAATCCCAAATCACAATACAAGTAAACTTAATTACAAGATGAAGACTTCTTCTCATCAAAACATTAATGAGGTAAAAAAAACAATTTCTAAAACTATGAAAAACATCAAGAAATAGTTCTATTAGTATCGCAATATTGAAAATGAAAAAAAATAATAATAAATGTTAGCTACTATGAAGAATACCCACACACAAAATATTGATGACCACTAAATGAATACAATGTATATAGCTACAGTGAATAACAAAACACAAGTCCCTATTTTCACAATAGTATTGTGAAGAACCAAACGTGAACCAATTTAACAATGGTCATAAAATAATATCGGTACATTAAAGAATTAAACCATATTGCTTAAGATCAAAATCAACAAGTTAGAAAAAATTTTCTTACTTTAATAAAAAAGTAACTAAGAAAGACATCTCATCTCATTAAATTTTACCGCTACTCTATCCTATTAAATAATTACATTAACAACTTATAATATTATTTAACTCTTTTTGGGATTAAAAATGGTTTTATTAATAAATTAAGAAAGAGATCTCTTTATTAATGTGATTTCTAAAGAAACAAAATTTTATGAAATAATTTTTTTTGGTAAGACATCAAACTTTTTTAAAAGTTCCAAATATTTTTAAAAAATAGCATTTTTAAAAAGTAAATTTTTATAAACCAAAAATAATTTAAATTGAGAGTTGGATAAGAAAAGTTTTAAAAATAATATTTTTTAAACTGTTTGTTTTGAAAATTTTGAAAAACATTTAAATTTTATTTTGAATAAATAAAAAAAGTTTATAAACAATAGCTTAAAAAGTTGGATACCATTGTTTCATAACTTATAGACTTACTCATACGTAATTTTAATCATATCTCATCTTCTTTATAATTAATAAATTTTTATTATATTTAATTTTTTATTTATTTAATCAGTATAATACACAGGTTTACTATAGTTAGTAAATTATATAACAGTTTAGGGTTATGATCAACAACTTACAATTAAATTGAGGTATTTTGGATTTGGAAAGGGTAATTTGGTCAATATATGAAATTTTAATAAGAAATGGGATATATGTAACTTTAGATTTGGGTTGGGTAAATATGCACCTAAGTAGGATCACAAGAGAATATATGCAATTTTACCTATATATTATAAGTTCATAATATTGCATTGACACGTCTTAATAAAAGCAACTGGGTCCGTGTTTTCAATTAAATTCTATTCAAAACCGATTTTTACTTTATTTTAAAATTTGGTTTTGTATTTTTAACACTCATTTCTATAAATTTACGGTTCGACTTGTCTTAATCTTTTGAGGAGATTTTAATTGGAAAGGATAACACTCCAAACTTGAACAGGACATACTTACTATGTTAAAAGGAAGAATTGGGTTCAAACCAAATCATATGAATAAGAGATAAACCAGAAAAAATAAGAAAAAAATAAACACTTTAAAATTTTATAGGGAAATGATATAGTTTTTTCATGGATTTTTCTTTTATAAATGTTGAATTCTTCATTTGTTTTTTTAGCCAATAAGGGATGTCTATACTTCTATACAAAGGGACAAATATGTATGTGACGAGTTGTTTATACATCAATACTTGTACTGCATGTAACAATATTGTTATTTAGTGTCGGTTGTAAAATTGAATTGAAATTTTATAGGTTCAGTTTGATTTTTCAGAGGTAAAATGTCTGAAGTTTGCAGACCACATCTATAGACATCTGTAGAAAAGAAAGTGGATCAAATCTTTGCAGTATACAAGAAGAATAATGTCTGTTTTTTAACGTCTGTAGACTACTAAAATAATTTGGTGGTGGTGTACGAACGATGGTAGTGGTGGTGGATGATGCAACTATATGTTGGTGGTGATGGTAGACGGTGGGTGGTGGTGGACGGTAGGTGGTGGTGGACGGTGGTTGGTGGTGGACGGTGGGTGGTTGTGGAGGTGGACGGTGGGTGGTGGTGGAGGTGGAAGGTGGTGGAGGTGGAAGGTGGTGGAGGTGGAAGGTGGTGGTGGTGGAGGTGGACGGTGGTGGTGGTGGTGGTGGTGGGTGGTGGTGGATAGTGGTGGAGGTGGAAGGTGGGTGGTGGTGGAGGTGGAAGGTGGGTGGTGGTGGAGGTGGAAGGTGGTGGTCGTGGATAGTGGGTGGTGGTGTTTAACCCTCTTCAGACCTTAGAAGTGGTTGGGACAAATCTGCACCAAGAAGAGCTCGCGTAGACGTATCTTTAATGAAACGTATTCGAAAAAACAAACAGTCTGCAGATGACAATGTCTGTGCGTGGCCTGTGCGACGCAGACAAAAAAGCCTACGCATACCTTTTTAGAAAACAAACACCATCGTAATTGTCTCAAAGAATTGATTTTTAAGTTAATATAGATACTTATTTCTTGATCATGTCACTGTTAGAAATTATCGATCCCTAGTAATAAGCAGACCATTCTTCTTCTCTGTATGTGTGGTAACATTTATTATAGTGGTTCAATTATACAAGATTCTTGATTTCCATGGGTAATTATAAAACATTCATATTGGAATCCTTATAATCGTTTTTATCTTTAAGATATAAAGAAAACTTAAAAATATTAGTGCATCTCATTTGCTATATCCATAGATTACAAGGATTATATAAATGGATTGAATTACACGTTCTTATAATTATAAATTACTATTCATCTCTTATAATTTTTTTGTGAGTGGAAGAGATAGAAAGATTAGTAAAAATTTGATTAAAAGAGTATTATTTAATTTAATAAAGATTAAGATAAAAAATTGAGATGTAAGATCTTTTTAAAAGATAAAGAAAATCTAAGGATAAAAATGTCTTTTACTTAAATTATAAGAATAAAAATAATAACTTTATTGTGAATGCTATTAGGACTTTATTTTATGAATCCACTGAATTGGGTCACTTAAAACGTTAAATAACTTTTCTATAACATTAAATAATAATTATGTATCATACATGTTCCATTTAGGTGTTTATAAACACTTATAAAAAAACTAATAATATTGAAACACCTGATGAAAGTGTAGAGACTTTTAAGGAAAAAAGTTAAATAGTTTTTTTTTATATTTTTTATAACAAGATAATCTTCTTATTAATGGTGAATTTTATAAATGCCCTTATAAATTTACGAAATATCGTATATATACAACTAAAACCTAAAATATCAAATATAATCAATTTAAATGAATATTTTCTTTATGATGATTTAACCTTTACCAAATATATCATTTTTTAACCCATATTAATTATATCAAAATAAAAATTTTAGTATTCTCTGTTTTACTTCTACGATTCTAGTGGCACCCATGGATTGATTCAATTTGGTACTAGCTTGATCTGTTATTCTCGTACAAGAAGATA
This sequence comes from Flaveria sonorensis, assembly GCA_025506505.1. Lineage (NCBI taxonomy): Eukaryota > Viridiplantae > Streptophyta > Magnoliopsida > Asterales > Asteraceae > Flaveria > Flaveria sonorensis. Next base: position 2,627,760 of record CM046431.1, read on the forward strand.
TGTGTGAAGAGGAGCACCTTCCAAATAATTCTTTGATTCTATATGAAGCCAAAGTAAATTTAGCATGCATTTGACTGAATATGCATATTCCACAAATTTTATTTGCCAAACCAAAATTTGCTTCCATTATTTTAATATTTGATTTTCAATTGAAATCAAAATTCAATTAGATTTTCATGAGGTTCCAAATTCCTCTCTCAAGTCTCAACAATAATGAATTGTAACCCACTGAATATCTTACTCGCTTTGCCTATTACTTGAATTTGTTACGACTCAAGGATTTCTTTCGATTGAGTGTGGTATCATATATGCAATTATTGAGGACTTTTTCCCCCTAGTTTTGAGTTCTTTAAATTTACAAACAGATTCAGATTGGGTAAATATAAAGTTTTAGAACATAAGGTATAATAGTCATTTTTTGAATTGTTTTAAATGAAATGGATAAATATAATATAAAATGGTTATAAGGACATATATGATATTTTAAGTTTTACTTGGATATAAATGATATTCACAAGTTTATAAAGGTATATATGAAATTCTTTCTTTTATTTAAATCAAGTGATCTAAACGAAGCATATAAAATCTTAGTTACTATTTAGTGTTTTTTATTTGACATAAAAGCGAATTATGAACATGATTGTTATTTAGTGAATATTTTTTAAAAATAAATAATCACTATATAATAATTATGATTTATATATATTCCATTTAGATAATTAATTTTATAAGATTTTAGCATTTATAACAATATTTAATAAGATTAGAACTTGTAATAAAAGTTGATTGATATTAAAGAAAAATTAATTAAATAACTTTAATAAACTTGGTTGTATTAACTTTAAAATTACTTTTTTTGAAAGAGAGAATTTTATTCGGCAACAAATCCCAAGCTAGCAAGGAACTAGCATGGAAGATGGTACAGCAAAATCATTTAAAATACAACAGGAGAAAATAAATTACAATTGAAATTTGCTTCAGTTATCCCAATTTAATTGCTTTAGCTTTGATCTGCTTATCACCCACAGGTAGCTAACACTTTTCACATCTTCGAGCATGGCCGAGAGAGAAGGTAGCGTGTTTTGAAAGACGAGTTTGTTTCTCATCCTTCATATGCACCATATAGCAGTAAGAACGAGCGCTTGAAGAGCATCTTTGATGTGACTGAAGGAGTCATAGAGTTCGTTGGTAACGGTGAATTAAATGCTAACGCTTTTAAAGGATTTAGGACCCATTAATGAAAAAACCAGTCCAAAAATCTCACTTCAAAAGCCATACATGACCCACCAAAACGATTAATATAGGATTAGAATTCAAGTCTTTCTGAAAGAGATGTTTACCGTCTAACCATACTTGTATTTTTATAACAGAAATTATTTACATGGATAATCATTCAAAACTTACAGAGTAAATTGATGTTCAGAGTGTCACAAAAATTCAGTGTCACTTGACCTATATGTGCATAAGCTAGTTCTTTACAATATACTTTCATATACTTTTGGTTTGTAACATGAATTTAGTATTAGATAGAGTTATAGTAAAAATGGTATTAATTTAATTTAAAAAGCTTAAGAAAAATTATAGGTTTGACACATGTCCTTGTATTGTTTTAAAGATGATGACATTTTGGTTATTGTGTCAAATACGTTAGCTCATTGTTTTGTTATACGTTTATTGTGTCAAATATCAGTTTATTGTGTCATATATTTTAAACCGTTTATTAAATGTATTAATCATTGTGTTTTTCGTTTTAGATCATTTTGAGATATTTTCTTCATTGTATTTTTTTACAATTAGAAGTACACAATGATACATTACCATTGTATTTTTCAAAACTTATTATGTTGAACATAACACATTGTGTTATTTTTGTCGTTATTTTTATATATTATATAAACTTGTTATATATTATTATATTTTACAATTAAAAGTACATAATGATGTTATTTCACCAATGTATTTTTTAAAATTTATAGTGTTCAAGATAACACAATGACGTCAGAAAACACAATAAGATATTATGTTATTTAGTCATTGTTTTTAATGTATTAAATTAATTAGTTGTTAATTTACTTTTATGTTTTACATATTAAAGATACACAATAATGTTATTTTACTATTATATTCTTTTAATTCATAATTTTAGAAGAGCACAAAGTATTTAAAAAAATACAATAACTAACAAAACGACATAATGAACTGCATAAAAAAACAATAACGAGATATGAGCTTAAACATGTAAAAAAATTATTTTCTTTTTATATAACTATATTGTACTCGTTTAAAGATAAAAAAATGTTTTTATGGTGTAATTTTTATGAAAAAAATAATGTCGCACATAAAAGTTTGGAACGTTACAAAATGGAGGAACTTGTAAAAATTCAACAAAAGTGGTTATTTCTAAATATACCTCTAACAAATTTTTTCCTATAATTTAATCACAACCATTGTTTAAAGAGATTGATGGTTGAGATTACTTCTTACACTTTTGATTTTAAATAGTTTTTTATTTGAACCTTTTTTCTTTAGTAAATACTTCAAGGGGGTGGTTTGTTTTCGCATAAAATAGTTATACACGACAAAAGTTACATAACGTTGTATATTTGTAATGATGTTATTTGAATGAAAATAACAATGAAACACCCAAAAGAAAAGAGAACTAGAAAACCAATGATAGCCACATATTTTTATTTTAAAAAGAGTTAAATGCACTTTTTCGTCCTTGAGGTTTTATTAAAATTGTCATTTGAGTCCACAAGTTTAATTTTGTTATTTGCATCCAAATGTTTCATAAAAATTACCATTTGAATCCATTTAACTACTCCTAAATAACACCGTTAACTTTTTCCTTTGAGTTTCATACATTAGGGTTATCTTTTTCAAAACAATTAAAAAAATAAAAAATCAATTCTACGTGAGGGGTTTTATATGTTCGGTATCGTTTGGTAATCACCATTACGATTTGAATCCACCTATTAAATAAAATAAAATATAATGATATCCACCTAAAGTGACTCATCTCAAACTATATAAAATATACATCACAAAAAATATATAAAAAAATAAACAAGTCATATGACACAAACTATTTGAATCATAACCATAAAAGATAAATAATCATAAAAGTATAAGAATACAATAAACAATACGACATTAACAGATCATGAATAATAATCAATAAGATATTAATCAGCATAATCATAATTAAAATTTAAACCAAAGAAATCTATTATTTAACAAGATACGCAAAAGTAACATGACTACTAAACCAAAATACATTAACAAGATAAAATAACAAATGACTAACATGGAGTCAAATCGTAACTGCAGTTACCAAAAGAGACTAAACGCATAAAACTTTTTACGTATGTTGATTTTTTAGTCAAAACGATTACAAAATAAAAAACCAGCCCATGTTAAAAGTTTTATGTGTTAAATCTCTTTTGATAATTGCAGCTTCTTAAGTTTCATTAGATGCGTGACCTGGTTTATTTATATAATTTTTTGTGGCGTATATTGTATAATGTTAGAAATTAGTCACTTTTAAGTAATTATCATTATATTTTATGTTATCTAATAGGTGGATTCAAATCTCAATGGTGATTACCAAACGAGACTTAACGCAAGAAACCCTTAACATAGAGTTGATTTTTTATTTTGTAAATGTTTTGACAAAAATACCCCTAATGTAGGAAACTTAACGGAAAAAGTTAACGTTGTTAATTAAAAGTAATTAAATGGATTCAAATGACAATTTTGTGAAACATTTGGATACAAATGGTAAAATTTAAACTTTTGGACTCAAATGACAATTCATATGAAACCTCAGGGATGATAACTATATTTAACTCTTTCAAAAAATATAAAGAAAAATAAAAAAAAACCGTAGCCATATAATATAAGCATGAAAAGGAAAAGAAAAGTAAACAATAAATATGTAACATTTTACAAGTAAAATTTATGTGTACCCTAGTTCCCTCTTTTTTTGTCTTTTCTTTAAACTTTTTTGTAATTAAAATGTGTGGCTAAAATTGATTCACTAGTTTTCTCTTTTTTGGTGTTCCCCATTGAACCCCCTATGTATATATATATATATATAAGGTGTTACACCCTCAAAATCCGCGTGCGGGGTTTTACCGCGAGGCACGTGACATACCAGGATCTCAGTCATTAGTTACCAAGAACAACTCTACATGATTAATAAACAACACCAGAGTTAACGTTTAAAATACTGCGGAAGCGTTTTTAAAACCAGAAAACCCAAAACAAGTAGTATGTAGAGTGAATGCGCAAAACATACGTGCCCCAAACACTATTGTTTAATATGAAAATAATCCCAAATTTGTAAACAAGGCAAATGTAGACAACTCAACAATGCTGACGTGCGTGCTTCTAGGCAACTGGCAACCTTAACCTGAGAATAGCATACTAAACAAGTCAACACATGGTTGGTGAGTTCAAGAGTTTGCGTTAATAGGTAAACCGATAAACAGTTTTCAAATCATAAGTAGTGTATTGCAATAGATAGCTAGTCTATTAACATAAAAATATTAATCATAGTGATTTCGCGATTGAAGATGACTGTGATAGTTTGTGCCTCCCGTCACGACTTACCAGTCATGACGAATATATGTTAGGACAAAATTGCACCCGTATGACCTCGAGTCACACAGGTGGGGCTCGTCAAATCCAGTAGTACTACCCAAAATTTCCCCGCTAGTCAATATTAACAATCCGAAAGTGTGAGGACTTTCCATGGTAAACAGCACTATATCAATATTATACACACTCATATATAAAAGCTTTTGTGATCAACAGTATGCTATCCCCCAAAAGAGATTATGTAAAATAAGTGGGGCAAGAACTCACCTGATGCGCGCAAGAATTAACTTAGAGCTTAACTTGAAAGAAAGAGGGAAAAGACAACCTTCAATGGTCACCTAGAACACAAGAGTACATCTGACAACTCATCCAAAACTCACACGATTTCGATTTCCTTGTGCCAATGCAGTAGACCAGTGATGGAACACTCATCATGTAACGCAATTTTCGGGACGAAAATTCTTTCAACATGGGGATAATGTGACATCCGGTAATTTTCCGTTACCAAACTCCGTTAGTTCCGTTAAGTCTTGCATACACGTGTCGGGAGCACACACTAGTTGTCGTTGAACGTTGGTGACTTAATAATAATTAATAATGTTAAACAATAATTTCTATGTTGAATATTAGTTGTGATTATGTGATTTAAATATTAATTGTGAATTTTATCGCGTAACGTGGAAACGTGTGTATTTACTTTGTAAATTTTGTAGCTTGTAAAGATAATACATATAATTGTTACTACTAGTTTATATGTTTATTATTCTAGTTAAAAACATTCTAAAAGAGTATTTAAAAGCCTAATCTTTATAAAATACAAATTATAAGGGTTAAAAGGGTAAATATGATTAATTAAGTTACAAAATCAAAAATCCTAACCCTAAACGCTCCCTCGGCCGCGACCTGCACTCCCTCTCCCTCTCCTCTTCGAATTCGACCAAGAACAAGTGAGTAAGCCTCGGATTGGATCGATTTCAAGGTTAGAAGACACTAGAAGCATCAAAGCTTGTTCCTTTTTGCGATTTTAAGGTTAATTTCGTGTTTCTTTCATGTATTTTGTTCTAGCCGAAAGTTTCGTGCGATTTGGATGAATTGGAGGCCGAATGTTGCTTGTTTGTTGATGTTAATGTGTTTATTAGATAGAATGCATGCTAATTAACGTCAAGTATGTAATAAAGTTTGGATTGTGGTTGTTTGTTCATATGATCATCTTTGGCCGAGAGTTTGTAGCGATTTTGGATCGAAGTGATGTTGAATGTTGGTTGTTTAATGTTGTAATGATGCTAGTTAGGTGGTATGCATATTAGTTAACGTCGATTTTGCATGAAAGCTTCGATTTTGATTCATGGTTCATAGGTTACTAAGAATAGTAACTTTATTTTGCATGAATTGATGATTTGATGATGTATGAATGTTATGGATGTGTTTGTGATGATGATTAGATGCTAGGTTGATGATATGAACAATTGAAAAACAAGAAGATGTCTTATAGTTCATACATTGCTAAAAATAGTAACTTTTGGTGTTGAACGTTGATGAATCATGATGATTAGGTGTTGTTGATCATGTTTAGATGTTGTCATGGACTTGAATTGGTATGTAAATTATGAATCCATGAATGTCTTGGATGTTTGATGAAATTGGGATGTACTTTCCCAAAAGGGAAACTTTATTTGTGTAAATTCTTTAATTGGATGATTTGAGCATGTTTGGGATATTAGGATCATGCTAGTGTGTTCATGGATGGTTTCTAAGGTGATGAAATGTGTTGTTTAGGTTATAGGGATGTTGATTTGGTTTGTTACCTGTTTTGGCCTGTTGTGATTCGCATGACTTGTATGATATCTAGTTGTATGATGATCTAGGTAGTACGTGTGGATAATGAAGTGCTATATGTAATCAAGTGGTATGTTGATCATGTATGATAGGGTTTCATGTTGATTCTGTGTACACGTGCTTATGTACTCTTGTATTCTAGGTGACCTTTGAAGGTTGTCTTTCCCCTCTTTCTTTCAAGTTAAGCTCTAAGTTAATTCTTGCGCGTATCAGGTGAGTTCTTGCCCCACTCATTTTACATAATCTCTTTTGGGGGAGATAGCATACTGTTGATCACAAACGCTTTTATATATGAGTGTGTATAATATTAATATAGTGCTGTTTACCATGGAAAGTCCTCACACTTTCGGATTGTTAATATTGAATAGCGGGGAGTTTTTGGGTAGTACTACTGGGTCTGACGAGCCCCACCTGTGCGACTTGAGGTCAAACAGGTGCAATTTTGTCCTAACATATATTCGTCACGACCTGGTAAGTCGTGACGGGAGGCAACAAACGTAACACAGTCAGCTTCGATCGCGAAATCACTATGATTAATATTTTTATGTTAATAGACTAGCTATCTATTACAATACACTACTTATGCTCTGGAAACTGTTGATTGGTTTATATTTTAACGCAAACTCTTGAACTCACCAACCATGTGTTGACTTGTTTAGTATGCTATTCTCAGGTTAAGGTTGCCAGTTGCCTAGGAGCACGCACGTCAGCATTGTTGAGTTGTCTACATTTGCCTTGTTTACAAATTTGGGATTATTTTAATATTAAACAATTGTGATTGGGGCGCGTATATTTTGCGCATTCTCTTTACATACTACTTGTTTTGGGTTTTCTGGTTTTAAAAACAAACGCTTCCGCAGTATTTTAAACGTTAACTCTGGTTTTGTTTATTAATCATATAGAGTCGTTCTTGGTAACTAATGACTAAGATCCTGGTATGTCACGCGCCTCGCGGTAAAACCCCGCACGCGGATTTTGAGGGTGTGACAGATTGGTATCACAGCCATTGGTTATAGGGAACTAAGTTGTATACACACACTAGACTATAACCGCACAGTTGTTAGTTATTTATCGCTTACTCTCCTTACTGTATACTCATTGACATACGCAACACATACTTCGCAGCATGGCATCGTCGTCCAGAAATTTAAGCAAGAGACCTGCACGATCTGAGTCACCTCCTACTTCTCCCGTACCGGATAGGGGATTTAACTGGCCTCGACATTCTTATCCTCCTGGCGAGATAGACTGGGATCAGCCTTTCATACCTCCTGAGCTCGATCCTCCACGGAACTGGGATTTCTACCCCACCTACATAAACCGTATGGCATATAGAGTGCGCGTACCACCAGTAGCTCCTACACGACCTAGGACTAGGTCATCGACCGCCTCTACTTTGCCTACACTTCCTACCTTGAGCATCCCTCTGGAGCAGGCATTTGCAGCCCTAGTAGCCACACTGGACACAGAGCGACAGCGGATTAGAGGACTCACTGATGAGAACTCTGCATTACGATCTGAGATGCGTCAGTTGCGTTTCCAGGTAGAGACGCTTCAGGAGCGACTTTCAATGGCCATTGGTGGACATCATACGTTGGCAGGCAACGTGGTAGCACTTAGTGGGCGCATGGACGCACATGATCACCATAACATAGTGATCGATGATAGGTTTGCTAATTTAGAGGCATAGCTAGCAGCACTTCATATTGCTGAAGCCCCTGCACCTTTGGGGAAGACCCTAATGAGGAAGAACCAGAAGAAGATCCGGAGGAGGAACTGGATGAAGTCCAGAAGTTGGAGGCTTTCTGGCAATTAAAGATGGAAGGAATCTGAGATCGAGGTTTACACCATGAGGTCTCACGATTTGGCAACGCTTTGCCCAGGCATGATCAATCCGCCGATCAAATGAATTGAGCTTTATCAGCGTGGCTTGGTTCCGGAGATACAAAGCATGGTGACTGTTGTGAACCTCACCACTATCCAGCAGGTTATTCGATTGGCTCACAAGCTTACTGACCAAGCAGTGGAGCAGGTAAAGCTACCCAAACAGGGCGCTATGGCAAGCGTGCCTGACAATAAATGCAACTGGGACAACTCTGGCAATAAGGGATCTTTGTCAAACAACCAATCTCATCAACATCAGCAGCAACAACAGCACACTCAGCAGCATCAGCATCCACAGCAACAAAGGAGGTTTGATAACAACCGAAATTCCAATCAGCCATCCTTGGCATCGCAGGGACAAGGAGGCTATGTGGGGAAAAGTCCTAAGTGCAATCGATGCAACTACCATCACACCGGCAGGTGTGACAACTTCCGATGCCAACGCTGTGGTAAAGTTGGGCATGCGGCCAAAGACTGCCGGGGTGAACTGATGAAGAAGCCTCAACAATCACAAGAAACTCCAAAAGGTTGTTTTGAGTGCGGAAAAGAAGGCCATTACAGACGCAACTGTCCCCAGCTTAAGAGGAATGGTAATGGCAACAACAACAATGGGAACAACAGCAACAATAACAATGGCAACAACAATAACAACAACAATGGTAATGGCAACAACAATGGAGCCAAAGGAAGAGCCTTCGTCATTGGCTCAGGTGAGGCTCTAAACGATCCTACAACAGTAACTGGTAAATTTTCGGTTAATGGTTGTTTTGCTACCGTATTATTCGATACCGGAGCCGATAGAAGTTTCGTGTCCACTAGGTTCTGTAGCCTTTTAAGTGATATGCCCTCAACCTTAGAATCTAAATACACCGTGGAGTTAGCTAACGGCACACAGATTCACGTAACGCATATTCTTAGAGACTGCAAGATAGAGCTTGCTGGTCATACATTCACCATAGATCTCATGCCTGTTACACTAGGAAGTTTTGATGTGGTAGTAGGCATGGATTGGATTTCCGATAAACAAGCGGAAGTCATATGCCACGAGAAGATCATACGGATTCCCATTGGTGAAGAAGTCCTTACGGTCAGAGGTGATAGGAGTGGTGCGGTGATAGGCATCATCTCGTTTATGAAGGCACATAAGTTGTTACGAAAGGGTCGACTGGCCATATTAGCACTCGTCACAGATAAACAGGTCGAGGAAAAGAGGATAGAGGATATTCCCGTAGTTCGTGAGTTTCCCGAGGTGTTTCCGGAAGACCTGCCTGGATTACCGCCTCATCGTCAAGTTGAATTCCAGATTGAGTTGACTCCAGGAGCTGCTCCAATTGCGAGAGCACCGTACCGGTTAGCTCCGAACGAACTGCAGGAATTATCTGCCCAACTACAAGAGTTGTTGGATAAAGGGTTCATCCGACCGAGTTCGTCGCCCTGGGGAGCGCCAGTTCTATTTGTGAAGAAGAAGGATGGTACATTTCGAATGTGCATTGACTATAGGGAACTGAACAAGGTTACTATCAAGAATAGATATCCCTTACCTCGTATCGATGATTTGTTTGATCAACTGCAAGGATCAAGCTATTACTCTAAGATTGATCTAAGGTCTGGGTATCATCAGCTGAGAGTTCGAGAGGAGGACATCTCGAAAACTGCCTTCCGTACACGATATGGTCACTATGAATTTTTGGTCATGCCATTTGGGTTGACGAATGCACCAGCAGTATTCATGGACCTCATGAATCGCTTGTGCAAAGCCTATCTTGATCAGTTTGTTATCGTCTTTATTGATGACATACTGATATACTCAAGGACCGAGGAAGAACATGAGAAGCACTTATGTTTAATCTTAGAATTACTTAGACAGGAACAACTGTACGTAAAGTTTTCTAAGTGTGATTTCTGGATACGTGAGGTACAATTCTTGGGTCATATTGTCAACGAGAAGGGAATACATGTTGATCCTGCTAAGATTGAAGCGATAAAGAATTGGTCTGTTCCTAAGACACCGAGTGAGATACGACAATTCCTTGGATTAGCGGGATATTATCGACGATTCATTGAAGGATTCTCTAAGATTGCACAACCTCTCACAGCCTTGACTCACAAGGGAACAACATACAAATGGGGTGAGAATCAGGAAACTGCTTTTCAGTTGCTGAAACATAAATTGTGTAGCGCACCAATATTAGCGTTACCGGATGGTATTGACGACTTCGTAGTCTACTGCGATGCGTCTATTCAAGGACTTGGATGCGTCCTGATGCAGCGGGATAAAGTGATAGCTTATGCCTCTAGACAATTGAAGATTCATGAGAAGAACTATACCACCCATAACTTGGAACTGGGTGCGGTAGTTTTTGCCTTAAAGATCTGGAGACATTACTTGTACGGTACCAAATGCACCATCTACACCGATCACAAGAGTCTTCAGCACATCTTTGAGCAAAAGGAGTTGAACATGAGGCAAAGACGCTGGGTGGAATTGTTAAACGACTATGATTGTGCTATTAAGTACCACCCGGGGAAAGCAAATGTAGTTGCTGATGCGTTGAGTAGAAAAGAGACTGCTAACCTCGACGTGTGCGAGCTTTGCAACTAACGATTAGTACGCAGTTACCTGAACAAATCCAAGAGGCTCAAACAGAAGCTTTGAAAGCAGAAAACATTGGGTCTGAATCGTTAAGGGGTATGGAAAAACAATTGGAAGTAAAAGCGGATGAAATTCGTTACTTCATGGATAGACTATGGGTACCTCTACACAGAAATCTGAGAGACTTGGTCATGATTGAGGCTCACAAGTCCAAGTATTCTATACATCCTGGATCTGACAAGATGTACCATGATTTGAAGGCGCACTATTGGTGGCCTAACATGAAAGCAGATGTAGCTACTTATGTGAGCAAGTGTCTGACCTGCTCGAAGGTGAAAGTAGAGTATCAGAAACCATCTGGTCTACTACAACAACCCGGGATCCCTATGTGGAAGTGGGATCAAATATCAATGGATTTTATTACTAAGTTACCTCGTACTTCTACGGGTTGTGATACAATATGGGTTATCGTGGACCGATTGACAAAATCTGCTGATTTCCTAGCGATAAAGGAAACAGATAAGATGGAGAAGTTAACCCGACTTTATCTGAAGGAGATCGTTTCGAGGCATGGAGTACCGATCTCAATCATTTCTGATCGCGATTCTCGTTTCACATCACACTTCTGGCAGTCGTTGCAGAAAGCTTTAGGTACGCGATTGGATATGAGTACTGCTTATCATCCACAGACTGATGGTCAAAGCGAGCGTACTATACAGACTTTGGAGGACATGTTACGTGCTTGTGTGATTGACTTCGGGAATAACTGGGAAGTTCACCTACCATTGGTGGAATTTTCTTACAACAACAGTTATCACACTAGCATAAAGGCAGTGGAAAGAATTGGTATAGTGGAAAGAATTGGGTGGAAGCCTTACCTGATGCATTGAGTGGAAGCCATGATGTATTCCATGTTTCAAATCTAAAGAAATGTTTAACGGATGAAACCATGGTCGTACCACTGGAAGAAGTTCAAGTAGACGAACAGTTACGTTTCATTGAGGAACCTGTCGAAGTGATGGATCGTGAGGTGAAAACGCTTAAGCAAAGCAAGATACCCATTGTCAAAGTTCGTTGGAACTCGAGACGTGGACCAGAATTCATGTGGGAACGTGAAGACCAAATAAAGCTTAAGTACCCTCAGCTATTCGAAAGGACGACGCCAGCCGGTGAAGGTATTGATTAAATTTCGGGACGAAATTTCTTTCAACATGGGGATGATCTGACAACTCATCCAAAACTCACACGATTTCGATTTCCTTGTGCCAATGCAGTAGACCAGTGATGGAACACTCACCATGTAACGCAATTTTCGGGACGAAAATTCTTTCAACATGGGGATAATGTGACATCCGGTAATTTTCCGTTACCAAACTCCATTAGTTCCGTTAAGTCTTGCATACACGTGTCGGGAGCACACACTAGTTGTCGTTGAACGTTGGTGACTTAATAATAATTAATAATGTTAAACAATAATTTCTATGTTGATTATTAGTTGTGATTATGTGATTTAAATATTAATTGTGAATTTTATCGCGTAACGTGGAAACGTGTGTATTTACTTTGTAAATTTTGTAGCTTGTAAAGATAATACATATAATTGTTACTACTAGTTTATATGTTTATTATTCTAGTTAAAAACATTCTAAAAGAGTATTTAAAAGCCTAATCTTTATAAAATACAAATTATAAGGGTTAAAAGGGTAAATATGATTAATTAAGTTACAAAATCAAAAATCCTAACCCTAAACGCTCCCTCGGCAGCGACCTGCACTCCCTCTCCCTCTCCTCTTCGAATTCGACCAAGAACAAGTGAGTAAGCCTCGGATTGGATCGATTTCAAGGGTTAGAAGACACTAGAAGCATCAAAGCTTGTTCCTTTTTGCGATTTTAAGGTTAATTTCGTGTTTCTTTCATGTATTTTGTTCTAGCCGAAAGTTTCGTGCGATTTGGATGAATTGGAGGCCGAATGTTGCTTGTTTGTTGATGTTAATGTGTTTGTTAGATAGAATGCATGCTAATTAACGTCAAGTATGTAATAAAGTTTGGATTGTGGTTGTTTGTTCATATGATCATCTTTGGCCGAGAGTTTGTAGCGATTTTGGATCGAAGTGATGTTGAATGTTGGTTGTTTAATGTTGTAATGATGCTAGTTAGGTGGTATGCATATTAGTTAACGTCGATTTTGCATGAAAGCTTCGATTTTGATTCATGGTTCATAGGTTACTAAGAATAGTAACTTTATTTTGCATGAATTGATGATTTGATGATGTATGAATGTTATGGATGTGTTTGTGATGATGATTAGATGCTAGGTTGATGATATGAACAATTGAAAAACAAGAAGATGTCTTATAGTTCATACATTGCTAAAAATAGTAACTTTTGGTGTTGAACGTTGATGAATCATGATGATTAGGTGTTGTTGATCATGTTTAGATGTTGTCATGGACTTGAATTGGTATGTAAATTATGAATCCATGAATGTCTTGGATGTTTGATGAAATTGGGATGTACTTTCCCAAAAGGGAAACTTTATTTGTGTAAATTCTTTAATTGGATGATTTGAGCATGTTTGGGATATTAGGATCATGCTAGTGTGTTCATGGATGGTTTCTAAGGTGATGAAATGTGTTGTTTAGGTTATAGGGATGTTGATTTGGTTTGTTACCTGTTTTGGCCTGTTGTGATTCGCATGACTTGTATGATATCTAGTTGTATGATGATCTAGGTAGTACGTGTGGATAATGAAGTGCTATATGTAATCAAGTGGTATGTTGATCATGTATGATATGCTGTTGTGTTAGTATTAACGAGTTATCACCTATAATGTCATCAACGGGTCAACTGGGTCAAATGTGTCTTGTATTTCTTAAACCTTGAGTCTCTTGGTTTGTAGAGCACTTAGGGTTTCATGTTGATTCTGTGTACACGTGCTTATGTACTCTTGTATTCTAGGTGACCTTTGAAGGTTGTCTTTCCCCTCTTTCTTTCAAGTTAAGCTCTAAGTTAATTCTTGCGCGTATCAGGTGAGTTCTTGCCCCACTCATTTTACATAATCTCTTTTGGGGGAGATAGCATACTGTTGATCACAAACGCTTTTATATATGAGTGTGTATAATATTGATATAGTGCTGTTTACCATGGAAAGTCCTCACACTTTCGGATTGTTAATATTGAATAGCGGGAAAATTTTAGGTAGTACTACTGGGTCTGACGAGCCCCACCTGTGCGACTCGAGGTCAAACGGGTGCAATTTTGTCCTAACATATATTCGTCAAGACCTGGTAAGTCGTGACGGGAGGCAACAAGCGTAACACAGTCAGCTTCGATCGCGAAATCACTATGATTAATATTTTTATGTTAATAGACTAGCTATCTATTACAATACACTACTTATGCTCTGGAAACTGTTTGATTGGTTTATATTTTAACGCAAACTCTTGAACTCACCAATCATGTGTTGACTTGTTTAGTATGCTATTCTCAGGTTAAGGTTGCCAGTTGCCTAGGAGCACGCACGTCAGCATTGTTGAGTTGTCTACATTTGCCTTGTTTACAAATTTGGGATTATTTTCATATTAAACAATTGTGATTGGGGCGCGTATGTTTTGCGCATTCTCTTTAGATACTACTTGTTTTGGGTTTTCTGGTTTTAAAAACGCTTCCGCAGTATTTTAAACGTTAACTCTGGTTTTGTTTATTAATCATATAGAGTCGTTCTTGGTAACTAATGACTGAGATCCTGGTATGTCACGCGCCTCGCGGTAAAACCCCGCACGCGGATTTTGAGGGTGTGACAGTACATAAGCACGTGTACACAGAATCAACATGAAACCCTAAGTGCTCTACAAACCAAGGGACTCAAGGTTTACGAAAGACAAGACATATTTGACCGACCCGTTTGACCCGTTGGTAACATTATAGGTGATAACTCATTAATACTAACACAACAGCATATCATACATGATCAACATACAACTGGATATCATACAAGCCATGCAAATCTCAACTATTATCATGCTCATAACATCTAAAATGTTCATTCTTAATCAATCATCAATCCACAAAAGTCCTAGCTTACCTATATAACTCATACCATAATTTTTCCACAAACAGGCCAAAACAGGTAACAAACCAAATTAACATTCATACAACATAAACAACACATTTAATCACCTTAGAAACCATCCATGAACACACTAGCATGGTCTCAATATCCCAAACATGCTCAAATCATCCAATTCAAGGATTTGTACAAATAAAGTTTTCCTTTTGGGAAGGTTCATCCCAAATTCATCAAACTCACACTAAATTCATAAATTCATCAATTATATAGCAATTCAAGTCCATGACAACATCTAAACATGATCAACAACACCTAATCATCATGATTCATCAACATTCAACACCGAAAGTTACTATTTTTAGCAATGTATGAACTATAAGACATCTTCTCGATTTTAAATTGTTCATATCATCAACCTAGCATCTAATCATCATCACAAACACATCCATAACATTCATACATCATCAAATCATCAATTCATGCAAAATAAAGTTACTATTCTTAGTAACCTATGAACCATGAATCAAAATCGAAGCTTTCTTGCATAATCGACGTTAACTAGCATCTATACAATCCAACTAACATAATAGCATCAACAAACAACCAACAACTAACATCCAATTTTAGATTTTCGAATTAGGGTTTCGGTCCTAATGTAAATCCCATAAGAACTTGTAAAAATCCAACCTTTATTGCATACTTGACGTTAATTAACATGTAATCTACCCAACAAACACATTAACAACAACAAACAAGCATCAATCGACCATCAATTGCAGATTTCGCATGGAACATTCGGCCAACATGAAGAATCATCAAAAACATATAAAAATCTAACTTTTAAATGTGTAATAGTTTGCAATTGAAGGTTCTAACTTGTTGTATGCCTTGAAATCGATCCAAATTCGAATGTGAATGCTTGTTCTTGGCTGAATTCGCGATGGTGAGGGTGTGGGAATGAGGGTCGCGGCCGAATGGGTGGGATTAGGTTGGGTTTTGTGTTTTGTTTAATTATTTAGCAATAATTACCCTTTTAAACCTCATAGTTTGTATTTTATAAAGATTAGGCTTTTTGAATAGTTTTTAAACAATTTTTAACTACTAAACACAATTATCATTAGTCACAAATAATAATCATGCATAATTTCCATTTGCCACAAAACACACGAAATAAATATACACGTTCCACGTTACGCGATAAAATTCACAATTAATATTTAAATCACATAATCACAACCAATAATCAACATAGAAATTATTGTTTGACATTATTAATTATTATTAAGTCACCAACGTTCAACGACAACTAGTGTGTACTCCCGACACGTGTATGCAAGACTTAACGGAACTAACGGAGTTTGGTAACGGAAAATTACCGGATGTCACATTATCCCCATGTTGAAAGAATTTTCGTCCCGAAAATTGCGTTACATGGTGAGTGTTCCATCACTGGTCTACTGCATTGGCACAAGGAAATCAAAATCGTGTGAGTTTTGGATGAGTTGTCACATAAGGAAGTGTTCAAATGCAAATCAAGAGAATTTGAGAGAACTTTTAAACTAAATCTAAGTCATTGGATGCTTAAGATCAATGATTTTAAATTTTTTTTGAATAAAAAAATACAGATTTGTAGTTGGATAGGACCCTTTCCAACATAATCTAGAATTATTAATCTTAACCGTCAACAAAAATTTGATTTAATTTAAAAGTTTTCTCAATTTTTTTTATTTACATTTGAACTCTTCGCTATTGGGATCAAATAAGAACTCACTTTTTTGTTAGAATTGTAATAACTAATGTGAGACACAAGTTTTTAATAGCAAAATAGTAAATAACGAAAACATAATAAAAAAGTTTATAAAACAAAAATTAACATAAAAATAAAAATAAAAATAAAAGAACAAATATACTTTCCTTGTTTCCTCATTCATAAAAAAATTAAAAAATTAAAAAAAAATTGTTTTTTACGAATTTTATTTTACAAATATGTAATACTTGATTAACACAGGTGTAAATAATAGATAAACAATTTTTTTTAATATATATTAATATGGTATAGCGTTGGAAAGATATAAAATTGCTGAATTTTATAGTGAATTTTTTTTAGAAAAAATAATGTCGTGAAAAAAGTTATGAACGTTTTTAAAAAAATAGAACACACATGTGACTTGCATGGAAAGAGTATCATTTTAAGTTAAATTACATCTATGTTATATATAAAGAATTTGATAGGGGTAGTTTAAGATATTCTAAAATTAAGAATATTTTACTTTACTCAATGTATAACGTAGAACCACTTTTGAGTGGAAAATAGTAATTGTATCATTATGTATGGATTACTCTCCTTGCATTTAGTTACATAATAACCCTATGCTTACAAACATTTACATAAAAATTTAAATTATTTGCACCATTTTATATTTGAAATTTGCATTACTTTAGGAATTTAGCAACCAATTATTCCACCCTTCTATCGTTGCATTATTTTAGAAACTTAGTAACCAATTATTCAACCTTTCAATCATAATGCAGTAGATATCTTAGATTGTAGTGCACTATTTGATATTTTAAAATTATATTATTTTAGGAACTTTCTTTAGGTATGTGCTTTTCAAACGTGAACTAAAAAAATAACTTTAAACCTTTACATTACACAAAAGTACAATCGTTTACACATGTGTATTATGTTACATGAAAACTATTGTTTTGAAAACATAGACCACATTGTCCTAGTAGTTGTTCCAAAATTAGAACCAAGCATATACATATGTGTAAATACAAAACTGTATAGATTCAAAAACTTTGATAAAATCATAGTTAAATTTGAATTTACAAATTTTACATATACGAAAAATGTAACAATACGCATTAAAAAAATAGATAATCTGATCTGGTTCATAGTATCATTTAGGATATATCCATAATTGTTCAGACTATTACAAATGTATGAATATACAAACAACACTAGTAACTAAAATATCTAAAACTGGATTTTATTAAATCGTGAATAGGCATCATGGATGTTACAAAATAGCTTATTTTGATAAATAATTCCAAGCATCATGGTAAGCAAAAGCGTTACAAGTATGACAAAACCAATTTCTAATGTGGGTTGGGTAAGATAATATTCAAGATTTCACAAATGATTTTAAACACAAAAAACCTAGAAAATCCCACCTTGAACGCTACAAATATGCTCCAAAATCAAATTGATTTGATTTCATATCTCCGTATTCTTCATTATCAAAAAAAAAAACCGAATCTTGATTTGGATGGTTCAACAAAAAGTATGGGGTTTGGTATAATAAAACTTTGAACAAAATCTAGCCGCATCATCGGAGGGCACGTTGCTTCTTATTCCATTACCCTCAACCTTACCGCTACTGCCTCACAAAGTTCCAAAATCATGTGATGTTCTACGTAAGTTTGAAGGAACAGGATTTCAATTTGAACAAGATTTCAAATTGCTTTCTTTCTTTAATGTGGTAAAAAAAAATTGATTTAAAATTGTGATTGAGATATATGTTTTTAATATTTTGGTGAATAAAAAATGTTAAAATTTCTAAAATTAGAGGAGAAAAATAAGAGAGATATAATGATATATTTATAAATTCACCTTAATACGGAACAAATTAAATAAAAAATAAAAACTATATCAATGAATGACTAGGATAAGTTCTCTCAGTTTTCTTGATCTTTAAGAGTTCCGAAAATATACTAACCCCATATACATATACATATATATACAGACACACACATAGGATAAGGATAAAATATTAACCCTCTATTATTACGATATCCATGTTAACTTTTCAAGATCAATCAAAATAACTTTTTTATTAGAATAATATCATTACATACATACAAAAGTATATTCTTTTATGTACATATGTAAATTCATAAGTGTAAAAAAGATTACACTAGTATAAGTTACATTGAGATCTCGTAAATATATATAGATGTAAGTGTAGCTTATAGTAGTGTAAATTTTTTACGTTTACGAATGTACACATATACATAAAAAGAACATATATTTTTATATGTTTAATGATCTTATTCCAACAAAAAAGATAATAACTTTAATTGATCTTAAAAAGTTAACACGGTTATCACAATAATAGAGGGTTAACAATTAATCCTTAATATATATATATATATATATATATATATATATATATATATATATATATATATATATATATATATATATATATATATATAGGGTTAGGATCATTACAAAATAATTTTTTATTTTCAGAACCACATAACCATTGATTTACATAAGTGTAAATTAAGTCTGGTTATACTTAATCTATTTTACATATGTGTATATCAGATATGAATAATAAACTATGTAAAACAACTAAATATCATCAGCTTTAACTTACATTTATGTAAATCAATGATTCGTACTTTACATTTATGTAAATCAATGGTTCTTTTGGTTCTGAAAATAAAAAGTGGTTCTGTAATGATCCTGACTATATATATATATATATATATATATATATATATATATATATATATATATATATATATATATATATATATATATTAAGGATTAATTGTTAACCCTTGTTTATTACTGTAACCCTATTAACACAACTAATGGTCCACAGCAGGCCACATCGTCTGTTAGAGTTATAGTGATAAAACTAGTGGTCCTTAATGAACGTTAAAAATTATTTTTAATAAAAATATAGCTAAAATATACTCAAATTAAAGATATTAAAATTATCTATTAAATGTTGTAATTTGTATAAAAGTTAACACCATACAAAAAAGTTATGAAGATTTTAAAAAATAAGAAGCTTATTAAAAAAAGGAAATTTTGAAATGGGTGGGGTGGGGGTGGAATCGTTACATCAGTGGTGTAACGTGATGTTAAAGTTAGTTACATTGTATAATTACGGTGTAACAGTTTGTTACGTTAGGGCTAGAGGTGTTCAAAGTCGGATATCCGAAATTTCGGATATCCGAATCACTATCCGTATCTGAAAGTTCGGATATCCGAAATCCAAGATTTCAGATACGGATACGGATAGTGATTCGGATATCCAAAATTCATTTTTTATTATTTTTGTTTTTTAGTTTTTTTTACAATAATTAAACATAGCTATTATAAAAATAATATAAAAACCAACTTATATCATAAAAGTACAAATATATACTTAAAAACCTCAATCGAAAGTAAAAATATATATAAAATTTAAAATAGTAAAAAATATTTTTTAGTTTTCAGATTTTCGGATATCCAAAATTCGGATATTTCAGATTCTTGGATTCGGATATTTTTGAACACCCCTAGTTAGGCTAATGAGTTATCACAATAAACAAGGATTGACAAAGAACTTTACCCTATATATATGCATGTGTATATATATATATATATATATATATATATATATATATATATATATATATATATATATGGTAGGGTTATCTTGAGAAGCACAATTTTTCGTGAAGATTCCACAAATCAATGTAAGACACACATTTAAGTCACATGCAAGGCACATGACATTTTCACATTTTTTTTAAAATATTCATAACTTTTTTTCATGACATTATTTTTTCAAAATATTTTCACCGTTAATTTCAGTATTTTTTTTATCTTTTCAATGCGTATCATGTTGATATATTTTAAAAAAAAAATCATTTACACATGTATAAATTAGTCAGTACACATGTATAAATATGGTTATACACATGTGAAAATCCTGTTTTACACATGTAATTCAAGGTATTACATATGTGTACAATGACGTTCCTAAAAAATGAGTTTTTCTTATTTTTAAAGTTTTCTTTTATTTTTTTATAAAAGAGGGAAATATTTTTGTCATTTTACTTTTTTTATTTTTGTTTTATAATCTTTTTTATTATGTTAACTTATTTATCATTTTGCCTTTAAAAAAATATAGCTCACATTGGTTTCTAGAGTTCTCATTTAATCTCTCCTATATATATATATATATATATATATATATATATATATATATATATATATATATATATATATATATATATATATATATATATATATATATAATGGAGGCTTTCAATTGTCAACCTTCCTTTAGTGTGATAACCCGTTAACTAAATCACAACCATTGATTATTATTACATAATATAGATTCTAATCAAATGGCTGAGATTATATGAAGGTATAAAGGTCTTTTTACTTTTCTACAACTTTTAATATGATTTGTTAGATCGTTCAACCATAAAGTCACTCATTTACCATAAGACCACTCTTTTTCAATCATAAAATAACTTCCCTTGATGAACATCATCACTTTCTTCAACCCTCCTGTAAATCTTCAAGAATCGTTACAAGACAATAACTTTCAGATCTGATCCTCTGCTTTCTCTATAAGATGCTTATGCTAATAATATGCTTAGCTTTATTATTCATTCACCATTGCAACTAAAGATGCAAACTAGACATTGCTATTTTTCTTTCTACCAGCCATCACCACCTGCGTACATTAGAAATGCATATGTGTGTATCAGGCGTGTGTGTGTGTTTTAGTCGATTTTATTAAGGGGTTTTATACTTCAATTTTATATGGGTTCTTGTAGGTATGTAAACAAAAATGAAACTTTAACTCTTTAGGTCAAATTAGCGAAGGCTGGACAAGAACAAGAACCCACAAAGATTGATTAAAGTAGGTGGCGTTTTTTAACAGATTTAGGTTTTTAACAAATAGAGGTGGTTTTCTTAATAGATCTAGGTCATGAATTTAGGGTTTATTTTGTTAAAAACTTAAAAAAACTAGTTCATGATTTGTAAGTTTAACAAATCTAGGTCATGGAATTTGGGGTCTATCGGTTACTTCTTTTCATTTGGGCTTCTTTAATGGTTTCAATTAAATAATGATTTTATAGGAATTCCGGGGCTTTTTTACATCGATTTAACAAATTCTTACATCGACGTAACTTATTCTTACATCGATATAATATCATTTGTTATATAATATATTACCCATGTTACGTTAATGTAATACTTTCTTGCACTTATTTGTTACATAATTTCATATTCTTTGAGTTTTAACATGCATCTTGACTTACCCATATCTTTTTATGTGGCATGTAATAGTCTTATTTGAGGATGTTCATATACATGTAGTACTATACGTAAAACTAAAAGAAGGCATTGTCGATCATGTAAAATAAAAAAATTCTCTATAATGTTTTGTTGATATTATAATTTTGTTGTTAATTTGTTGTGATTATGATTTTGTATGGTAATTTCTTCTTGCATATTTATATCAAAATCGGTAATGTTTTCTAGTTTACCTTATAGTAATTGTTCGTTACACTAGTATTTGTTATAGTATCGTAGTTACGGTGTAAGTGTTTATTACATTGATCTTTACAGCATAAGTGTTCGTCACATTAATATAAGTGTTCTTTACCCTAGTCAAAAAAATTTCTGGGGGAAAACTATATTAGAATTAAAGAGAAAAATATGATGAGGTTTTATGGTGTAATTTTTCTAAAAATTAAAAAAAGTATAAAAGGTTACGAATGTATAGAAATCTAAGGGTCAAACCTTTAAAAATAAAAGGAAAGTAGGAAACATTTTTGAAGTTAGGTGGTGATACTTGTCTCTACATGATTCAATCTGACTTTTTATGGTAATTTTAAATGTTCAAATTTTCCCTTTTTATAAGAAAAAGAAATTGGATACATGGAACGATCTTGACCTTCCGATGATTAATCAATGGCCTAGATTGAGTTAGTGGGTTATCGCACTAAAGGTGGGTTAAGATTTGAACTGTCCCATATATATATATATATATATATATATATATATATATATATATATATATATAGGGATCAAATGAAAACTCTCTTTTTATGAAAACTGTAAGAAACGATGTGAGCCTCAAGTTTTCGATGGCAAAATGGTAAATAACAAAAACATAATAAAAAAATTATAAAATGAAAAATAACATAAAAATAAAAAAAATAAATGCACAAAAATATTTCTTTCGTTTCCCTCTTTCATAAAAAAAAAAAGTTTATTAAAAAAACTCGTTTTTTTATGAAATTCGTTTTACACGTGTAAAACCGGATTTACGCATGTGTAAACACAGATTACACGTGTGTAAATAACAGGTGGATGGTTTTTTTTTTTAAATGTACATCAATATGATAGGCGTTGGAAAGATGAAAAAATACTGAAATTAATGAACTTTTTTTGAAAAAATGATGTCGTGAAAAAAAAAGTTATGAACGTTTTAAAAAAGTGAAAATGACATGTGACTTGTATGTGATAAAAAATATGTGGCTCATATTGGTTATTAGAGTTCTCACAAAAAATGATAGTTCTCAAGATAACACTATATATAGGGTAGGGTTATCTTGAGAATTATATTTTTGTGAGAACTTTAGTAACCAATATAAGCCATACAATTTACATCACATGCACGTCACATGTCATTTTCATATTTTTTAAAAAACATTCATAACTTTTTTTCACGCTATTATTTTTTCAAAAAAATTTAGCATTAATTCCAGTATTTTTTATCTTTTTAACACGTACCATATTGATATATTTAAAAAAAAATCATCTAGATGTTATTTACACGTGTAAATATGGTTATACACATGTGTAATACCGGATTTACACTTGTGTAAATCTAGTATTACACATGTATAAAACAAATTTCGTAAAAAAATGAGCTTTTTTATTTTTGATAATTTTTTATTTTTTTTGACTGAGGGAAACGAGAGAAACATTTTTGTGTTTTTATTTCTTTTATTTAATGTTATTTTTTGTTTTATAAATTTTTTAATATGTTTTCGTTAATTATCATTTTGTCATTGAAAACTAATGCCTCACATTAGTTCATAGAGTTCTCACAAAAAAAAAGTTCTCAATTGATTCATCTTCTAATATATATATATATATATATATATATATATATATATATATATATATATAGACACACACACACACTAGATTTAATAAATCCGTGTATTACACGGATTGAATAAATAAAATATTAATATAATAAAAATTAATAATTATAAAATGATATTTAAATATATGATATGACTGAAATTACATATGAGAAATGACTATAAATAATAATATCAACTTTTTAAAATTTTGTTTTTAATTTTTTTTCCAAAAAAATAAACATTTTGTTATAAAACAAACCGTATAAAAATATCATTTTTAAAAAATTTCATATTATAACTCCTAAATTTGATTATTTTTGGTTTTTAAAAAATTGACTTTTTAAAAATACCAATTTTAAAATATTTCCTATTTTTAAAAAAGTTTTATGCTTTAAAAAAAATTATTATTTTATAAAACATTTATTTATTTAGAAATAACATTAATGTATATATATGTATATATACATATATATACATATATATATATATATATATATATATATATATATATATATATATATATATATATATATATATATATATATATATATATATATATAGAGAGAGAGAGAGAGAGAGAGAGAGGGAGAGAGTGTGTGTGTGTGTTTAGGTTCAAATAGTGTAAGAAGCAATGATAGAATGACACGTGGCCAATTTAAAATTTCACAAATGAGGCTATTTTATGCGTATCAAGCATTTAAGCTTGTTAAAATCTAATGTTCTTTCCATTTTGGATGACAATGAAGTAGTAGAGAAACAATTAAATATCACAACTCAAATGAAGATCAAGATTACAGAGCATAAGATCAATACTCAACGGAAGATCACGATTAGAAAGAACAATTAGTTTTTGATATCGATTCAATCAGGTTTATTGTACCATATATATATACATATATACATATATATATATACATATATATATATATATACATATATATATACATATATATATATATATATATATATGTATATATATATATATGTATATATATACATATATATATACATATATATATATATATATATACATATATATATACATATATATATATAAGTAGGGTCAGGATCATTACAGAACCACTTTTTATTTTCAGAACCAAAAGAACCATTGATTTATATAAATGTAAATTACGAATCATTGATTTACATAAATGTAAGTTAAAGTTGGTGATATTTAGTTGTTTTACATAGTTTATTGCTCATGTCTAATACACAAATATGTAAAACAGCTCAATTATCACCAGACTTAATTCACATTTATATATATAAAGTTTACTATACAAAATAATATATTTGTGCCACGTGTACAAAGTAATCACGTAAGAAGAAACATCACGGGTGGAAGTATGATGCAAGCGTTATGATTAATCACACAAAGATGGAATTATCTCGCAAATGGAATTATCACGCAACGATGTATTTTGCGTCATAATTTCATCCATGCTGCGTGATAAAATCACGTAAGTGTAATCCTTCTTATGTGATTATTACTTGTTATTGCGTGATAACCTCGTACGCTTTACACAGACAAACACTTTTTTGTATCTTAACTTTTCCCCATACATATATTATCACAAAACCATTAAATATCTTCAGAAACAAAACAATTAATGTCAACCATTGATCTCTAGAAATTTATTTTATATTTATTTCAATCAAAAGGGTATTAATGTAATTTGACAACTATGTGTTAAATTTTAAGCTACTAAATTAACTTCTCCAAATTAGGAAACTTGGATTTCCTTTCAAATTTTTTTATGTCTTTCTCTGGTTTCAATATTCAACACCAAAATAAAATTATTCAAACATCTCAAACGAGTGAGATTCAAGATTCAAACATTTAAAATGCAGCCTCACATCATCACATTCGTCATTCACCCTGATCAGCTTCATGATGTATTGATATTCAATATTTTCTACAAGCTATGAGAGTGGCCATTTTCTTTTTCTAAAGGGCCTCGGGTTTTTCCACAGAATCGTTTTTGCTTTTGCATTGGTCACATCCCTTTTGTTTTCTTCTTTTATGATTTCCGTTATGATTTTTGTTTAAACTCTATGATAATTATTTGTACTTTATTATATATACTCATACTCCAGTCTCTCAAGTAATTTTATTTGCTTATTTCAGTTTGCGTTCTTTTATATTATCACTTTCTATAGGGATGAAAAGATGAATTATTATTTATTTTTTATCTACTCTTATTGAACATACATAATCTGTTGTACTTGAGCAATTAACTTCAAATAAAAGCAGTACATTTCAATCCAACATCCAATTTCAAAACAAAATATTGAATTGTATGTTTGTGATATGGATTTCCTTCGTATTTTCTTCTGTACAATATCATCTTTTTCTTATTCTCAAATCATTATTGAGATTAGTGCAATATACATATATGTATATTTCATGTGAATATTTACATGTGTATACAAATTAAGATCAATTTAAATGTGTATATTTTCATAAATTGTGTGACACATAATGTAATAAATCTATTCTTTGTGTTCTACAAAAGTGTAAAAATCTATTCCTTTTTAAATCCGAATGTTAAGTTTGTAAACATGTAACAAACATGCATTTTTTTAAATACACATGTAAAAAGACTAATTTTTGGTTTCCACACATATATAGACATATACTAGCTTTAGTAAACCCGTGTATTACACGAGTTCAATAAATAAAATATTAAATAAAATAAAAATTATTAATTATAAAACGATAAACTAAGTCATGATATGACTGAAATTACATATGAGTAATAATTATAAGTAATAAAACAATAATATAGACTTTTTAATTTTTTTGTTTTTCTTAAAGATAAATTAAACATTTTGTTTTAAAATTACGTTTTAAAGTTTTTCATTCATTTTTAAAAATTTACTTACAATTAATAAAATTTATTAAAATTAATAAAAAGTTCTCTTTCTTAATATATTAAAAAAACTAATTATATTATAATGTAAAAATAAATAATATATTATTAGCAATTAATGTGATTATTTAATATGAGCTAAAAGCGGGAAAAGTTTGATGAGAATAAATATGGTGCTAACACGTGGCACCCTCATTACCCTTTTATTAGAGTAGGAAGATTTTTCTTTCTACACACGTGTGGAAGCAAATTAGTCAATTTATGTCTAATTAGACGATTCGATTAAGGATTTATGTGACATCCGGTAATTTTCCGTTACCAAACTCCGTTAGTTCCGTTAAGTCTTGCATACTCGTGTCGGGAGCACACACTAGTTGTCGTTGAACGTTGGTGACTTAACAATAATCAGTAATGTTAAATTGATGATAATTAAGTTAACAATGTGATTATTAAGTTATGCTTATGTGATTTAAATGTTAACTGTAATTTTATCGCGTAACGTGGAAACGTGTGTATTTACTTTGTAAATTTTGTAGCTTGTAAAAATAATACATATAATTGCTACTACTAGTTTATATATTTATTATTCTAGTTAAAAACATTTTAAAGGAGTGTGTAAAAGCTTAATTTTTTATAAAATACAAATTATAAGGGTTAAAAGGGTAATTATGGATTATTAAATAAAATAAAAATCAAAACTCTAACCCTAATCACCCTTTCGGCCGCGACACCTTCAAACACACACACACACTTCGGTTTTCATCAAGAACAAGCAATTCCATTCGATTTTGGACCGATTTCAAGCATCACAACAAGTTAGAATCATCTATTGTAAGCCATTACACGTTTAAAGGTTAGATTTTTACATGTTTTTGATGGTTTTTCATGGTGGCCGAACCCTAGTTCGAAAATCTGCAATTGAAGTTAAATCCTTGGTTGTTTGGTGATGTTATGATGTTAGTTAGGTTGTATTGATGCTAGTTAACGTTGATTATGCAAGAAAGTTTGGATTTTGGTTGTTTGTTCATATGATCATCTTGGCCGAGAGTTTGAGGCGATGTTGGATCAAATTGGATGTTGAATGTTGGTTGTTTGATGTTGTTATTATGTTAGTTGGATTGTATATATGCTAGTTAACGTCGATTTTGCAAGAAAGCTATGATTTGATACGTTGTTCGTAGGTTACTAATAATAGTAACTTTATTTTGCATGAATTGATGATTGGATGATGTATGAATGTTATGGATGTGTTTGTGATGATGATTAGATGCTAAGTTGATGATATGAACAATTGAAAATCAAGAAGATGTGTTATGGTTCATACATTGCTAAAAATAGTAACTTGTGGTGTTGAATGTTGATGAATCATGATGATTAGGTGTTGTTGATCATGTTTAGATGTTGTCATGGACTTGAATTGGTATATAATTGATGAATTCATGAATGTAGTGTGAGTTTGATGAATTTGGGATGAACTTTCCCAAAAGGGAAACTTTAATTGTGCAAATCCTTGAATTGGATGATTTGAGCATGTTTGGGATATTAGGATCATGCTAGTTGTTCATGGATGGTTTCAAGGTGATGAAATGTGTTGTTTAGGTTATAGGGATGTTGATTTGGTTTGTTACCTGTTTTGGCCTGTTGTGATTCGCATGACTTGTGATATCTAGTTGTATGATGATCTAGTTGGTACATGTGGTTAATGAAGTGCTATATGTAATCAAGTTGTATGTGAACATGTATGATATGCTGTTGTGTTAGTATTAACGAGTTATCACCTATAATGTCACCAACGGGTCAAACGGGTCAACTGGGTCAAATGTGTCTTGTCTTTCTTAAACCTTGAGTTCCTTGGTTTGTAGAGCACTAAGGGTTTCATGTTGATTCTGTGTACACGTGCTTATGTACTCTTGTATTCTAGGTGACCTTTGAAGGTTGTCTTTCCCTCTTTCTTTCAAGTTAAGCTCTAAGTTAATTCTTGCGCGTATCAGGTGAGTTCTTGCCCCACTCATTTTACATAATCTCTTTTGGGGGAGATAGCATACTGTTGATCACAAACGCTTTTATATATGAGTGTGTATAATATTGATATAGTGTTGTTTACCATGGAAAAGTCCTCACACTTTCGGATTGTTAATATTGAATAGCGGGGAAATTTTGGGTAGTACTACTGGGTCTGACGAGCCCCACCTGTGTGACTCGAGGTCATACGGGTGCAATTTTGTCCTAACATATATTCGTCACGACCTGGTAAGTCGTGACGGGAGGCAACAAACGTAACACAGTCAGCTTCGATCGCGAAATCACTATGATTAATATTTTTATGTTAATAGACTAGCTATCTATTGCAATACACTACTTATGCTCTGGAAACTGTTGATTGGTTTATATTTTAACGCAAACTCTTGAACTCACCAACCATGTGTTGACTTGTTTAGTATGCTATTCTCAGGTTAAGGTTGCCAGTTGCCTAGGAGCACGCACACCAACATCGTTGAGTTGTCTACATTTGTTTGTTTACAAATTTGGGATTATTTTCATATTAAACATTTGTGTTTGGGGCGCGTATGTTTTGCGCATTCTCTTTACATACTACTTGTTTTGGGTTTTCTGTTTTAAAAACGCTTCCGCAGTATTTTAAACGTTAACTCTGGTTTTGTTTATTAATCATATAGAGTCGTTCTTGGTAACTAATGACTGAGATCCTGGTATGTCACGCGCCTCGCGGTAAAACCCCGCTCGCGGATTTTGAGGGTGTGACAGATTGGTATCAGAGCCATTGGTTATAGGGAACTAGGTTGCATACACACACTAGACTATAACCGCACAGTTGTTAGTTACTCATCGTTTTCTCTCCTTACTGTATACTCATTGGCATACGCAACACGTACTTCGCAGCATGGCATCGTCGTCCAGAAATTTAGGCAAGAGACCTGCACGATCTGATTCACCTCCTACTTCTCCCGTACCGGATAGGGGATTTAACTGGCCTCGACATCCTTACCCCTCCGGCGAGATAGACTGGGATCAGCCTTTCATACCTCCTGAGCTCGATCCTCCGCGTAACTGGGATTTCTACCCACTTACATAAACCGTATGGCTTATAGAGAACGCGTACCACCTGTAGCACCTACACGACCTAGGACTAGGTCATCAACCGCCTCTACTTTGCCTACACTCCCTACTTTGAGCATTCCTCTGGAGCAGGCATTTGCAGCCCTAGTAGCCACACTGGACACAGAGCGACAGCGAATTAGAGGACTCACTGATGAGAACTCTGCATTACGATCTGAGATGCGTCAGTTGCGTTTCCAGGTAGAGACGCTTCAGGAGCGACTTTCGATGGCCATTGGTGGACATCATACGCTGGCAGGCAACGTGGTAGCACTTAGTGAGCGCATGGACGCACAGGATCACCATAACGTTATGATCGATGATAGGTTTGCTGATTTAGAGGCACAACTAGCAGCACTTCAGGTTGCTGAAGCCCTGCACCTTTGGTGGACCCTGATGAGGAAGACCCAGAAGAAGAACCCGAGGAAGCCCCCGAAGAAGAACCAGTAGAGATGGATGAGGACAGTGACGGATCTGATGTAGGACTGATCCTACCTTTTAAATGACTTAGACTATGTAGTGTTTCTTTTCTTTGAAACCTATGTGGGAAGGGTTGTTTCCCACCCAACTGACAAACTTAAATTTTGACATTGATGGAATATTTTGTGACTCAATTGCAATTTATTTATCTTTGATTATTATTTCTGTTATAAATGTTGTGGTTGTGGTGAATGCATTATTTCTTATTGTTTACTATACCTTGATGAGATTAATGTGTTGGATGTTACTCATTATTGTAATTGTGAATTTTAAAGTGAAATATGGACGCACGTGGAAGAGGACGTGGGCGTGGTCGTGGACGTGGCGCCGGAGGCCGTGGAGCCGGAGCCATAAACATGACGCCTGCGGAATTGGCGGCATTAATTAACGAACATGTTCAGGCGGCAGTGGCTGCTGCCCAACCGGGACAACCAGCAGGTAAATGATGACAAGAGGTTAAACTGATTATCCTAGTTATTTGTCTAGGATATCTGACTAATGTTTGGATTGTCAAAACAGGACCACCACCATGTACCTACAAGTCCTTCATGGACTGTAAACCCCATACCTACAGTGGGACGGAAGGAGCTGTAGGGCTTGTAAGGTGGTTTGAGAAGACAGAGTCTGTCTTCGCGAAATGCAACTGCCCGCCTGCTGATCAGGTGAAGTATGCCACCGGGACATTGGAAGGCGCAGCACTTTCCTGGTGGAATGCCCAGGTGCAAATGCTGGGTCAAGCCATGGCCAATGAACTACCTTGGGATGAGTTTAAGGGAATTATGACTGAAGAATACTGCCCCCGAAATGAAGTGCAGAAACTGGAGATTGAGTTCTGGCAACTCAAAATGCAAGGCTCAGAAATTGAAGCCTACACGACTCGAACTCATGAGTTAGCCACTTTATGCCCAGGGATGGTGAATGAAATGCACAAGAGGGTGGAGCATTATATACGGGGATTGGTGCCCGAAATTCAAAGTATGGTAACTGCCTCTAACCCCACTACCATACAACAAGCTATCCGAACAGCCCACAGGCTGACTGATCAAGCAGTTGAGCAAGGTCGTTACCTAACGGGGCGCGGTGGCAAGCGTGCCCGACCAGAAACGCAAGTGGGATGGTTCAAGCAACAAGGGATCGTCATCCAGCAGCCAATCTCAACCTCAACAACAGCAGCAAAGTCAGCAACAGCAACGGAAGTTCGATAACAACCGAAGCTTCAACCAGGCGACTCCCTCAAATCAAGGACCCGGTGGGTATGGTGGAAGACTGCCGAAGTGCAACCGGTGTAACTACC
Organism: Flaveria sonorensis; assembly: GCA_025506505.1. Classification (NCBI taxonomy): domain Eukaryota; kingdom Viridiplantae; phylum Streptophyta; class Magnoliopsida; order Asterales; family Asteraceae; genus Flaveria; species Flaveria sonorensis. The sequence continues at coordinate 2,659,421 of CM046431.1, forward strand.
ACCATGTGGGTCGATGTGATAACTTCAAGTGCCAACGTTATGGGAAGATTGGTCATGCAGCCAAAGACTGTCGGGGTGAACTGATGAAGAAGCCTCAACAATCACAAGAAACTCCGAAAGGTTGTTTTGAGTGCGGAAAAGAAGGCCATTACAAACGCAACTGTCCCCAGCTTAAGAGGAATGGTAATGGCAACAACAATAACAACAATGGTAATGGCAACAACAATGGAGGCAATAACAACAATGGAGCCAAAGGAAGAGCCTTCGTCATTGGCTCAGGTAAGGCTCTAAACGATCCTACAACAGTAACTGGTAAATTTTCGGTTAATGGTTGTTTTGCTACTGTATTATTCGATACCGGAGCCGATAGAAGTTTCGTGTCCACTAGGTTCTGTAGTCTTTTAAGTGATATGCCCTCAGCCTTAGAATCTAAATACACCGTAGAGTTAGCTGACGGTACACAGATTCACGTAACGCATATTCTTAGAGACTGCAAGATAGAGCTTGCTGGTCATACATTCACCATAGATCTCATGCCTGTTACACTAGGAAGTTTTGATGTGGTAGTAGGCATGGATTGGCTTTCCGATAAACAAGCAGAAGTCATATGCCACGAGAAGATCATACGGATTCCCCTTGGTGAAGAAGTCCTTACGGTCAGAGGTGATAGGAGTGGTGCGGTGATAGGCATCATCTCGTTTATGAAAGCACAGAAGTTGTTACGAAAGGGTCGACTGGCCATATTAGCACTCGTCACAGATAAACAGATCGAGGAAAAGAAGATAGAGGATATCCCCGTAGTTCGTGAGTTTCCTGAGGTGTTTCCGGAAGACCTGCCTGGATTACCGCCTCATCGTCAAGTTGAATTCCAGATTGAGTTGACTCCAGGAGCCGCTCCAATTGCGAGAGCACCGTACCGGTTAGCTCCGAACGAACTGCAGGAATTATCCGCCCAACTACAAGAGTTGTTGGATAAAGGGTTTATCCGACCGAGTTCGTCGCCCTGGGGAGCGCCAGTTCTATTTGTGAAGAAGAAGGATGGTACATTTCGAATGTGCATTGACTATAGGGAACTGAACAAGGTTACTATCAAGAATAGATATCCTTACCTCGTATCGATGATTTGTTTGATCAACTGCAAGGATCAAGCTATTACTCTAAGATTGATCTGAGGTCTGGGTATCATCAGCTGAGAGTTCGAGAAGAGGACATCTCGAAAACTGCCTTCCGTACACGATATGGTCACTATGAATTTTTGGTCATGCCATTTGGGTTGACGAATGCACCAGCAGTATTCATGGACCTCATGAATCGCGTGTGCAAACCCTATCTTGATCAGTTTGTTATCGTCTTTATTGATGATATACTGATATACTCAAGGACCGAGGAAGAACATGGAGAGCACTTACGTTCGATCTTGGAATTACTTAGAGAGGAACAACTGTACGCAAAGTTTTCTAAGTGTGATTTCTGGATACGTGAGGTACAATTCTTGGGTCATATTGTCAACGAGAAGGGAATACATGTTGATCCTGCTAAGATTGAAGCGATAAAGAATTGGTCTGTTCCTAAGACACCGAGTGAGATACGACAATTCCTTGGATTAGCGGGATATTATCGACGATTTATTGAAGGATTCTCTAAGATTGCACAACCTCTCACAGCCTTGACTCACAAGGGAACAACATACAAATGGGGTGAGAGTCAGGAATCTGCTTTTCAGTTGCTAAAACATAAATTGTGTAGCGCACCAATATTAGCGTTACCGGATGGTAGTGATGACTTCGTAGTCTACTGCGATGCGTCTATTCAAGGACTTGGATGCGTCCTGATGCAGCGGGATAAAGTGATAGCTTACGCCTCTAGACAATTGAAGATTCATGAGAAGAACTATACCACCCATGACTTGGAACTGGGTGCGGTAGTTTTTGCCTTAAAGATCTGGAGACATTACTTGTACGGTACCAAATGCACCATCTACACCGATCACAAGAGTCTTCAGCACATCTTTGAGCAAAAGGAGTTGAACATGAGGCAAAGACGCTGGGTGGAATTGTTAAACGACTATGATTGTGCTATTAAGTACCACCCGGGGAAAGCAAATGTAGTTGCTGATGCGTTGAGTAGAAAAGAGACTGCTAAACCTCGACGTGTGCGAGCTCTGCAACTAACGATTAGTACGCAATTACCTGAACAAATCCGAGAGGCTCAAACAGAAGCTTTGAAAGCAGAAAACATTGGGTCTGAATCGTTAAGGGGTATGGAAAAACAATTGGAAGTAAAAGCGGATGGATTCGTTACTTCATGGATAGACTATGGGTACCTCTACACGGAGACCTGAGAGACTTGGTGATGAGTGAGGCTCACAAGTCCAAGTATTCTATACATCCTGGATCTGACAAGATGTACCACGATTTGAAGGCGCACTATTGGTGGCCTAACATGAAAGCAGATGTAGCTACTTATGTGAGCAAGTGTCTGACCTGCTCGAAGGTTAAAGTGGAGTATCAGAAACCATCTGGTCTACTACAACAACCCGAGATCCCTATGTGGAAGTGGGATCAGATATCAATGGATTTTATTACTAAGTTACCTCGCACTTCTACGGGTTGTGATACAATATGGGTTATCGTGGACCGATTGACAAAATCTGCTCATTTCCTAGCGATAAAGGAAACAGACAAGATGGAGAAATTAACCCGACTTTATCTGAAGGAGATCGTTTCGAGGCATGGAGTACCGATCTCAATCATTTCTGATCGCGATTCTCGTTTCACATCACACTTCTGGCAGTCGTTGCAGAAAGCTTTAGGTACGCGATTGGATATGAGTACTGCTTATCATCCACAGACTGATGGTCAAAGCGAGCGTACTATACAGACTTTGGAGGACATGTTACGTGCTTGTGTGATTGACTTCGGGAATAACTGGGAAGTTCACCTACCATTGGTGGAATTTTCTTACAACAGTTATCACACTAGCATAAAGGCAGCACCTTTTGAAGCTTTATATGGGAGAAAGTGTAGATCGCCAGTTTGCTGGGCTGAAATTGGTGATAGTCATTAACGGGTCCCGAGTTAGTACACGAGACAACTGAGAAGATTGTTCAGATAAGAAACCGCATGGCCGCAGCGCGAGACAGACAGAAAAGCTATGCTGACAAACGACGAAAACCTTTGGAATTTCAGATAGGTGACAAGGTTTTATTAAAAGTCTCACCGTGGAAAGGCGTAGTTCGGTTTGGTAAGCGAGGAAAGCTAAATCCGAGATACGTTGGACCATTTGAGATAGTGGAAAGAATTGGTCCAGTGGCTTATCGACTAGCCTTACCTGATTCATTGAGTGGAATCCATGATGTATTCCATGTTTCAAATCTAAAGAAATGTTTAACGGATGAAACGATGGTCGTACCACTGGAAGAAGTTCAAGTAGATGAACAATTACGTTTCATTGAGGAACCTGTCGAAGTGATGGATCGTGAGGTGAAAACGCTTAAGCAAAGCAAGATACCCATTGTCAAAGTTCGTTGGAACTCGAGACGTGGACCAGAATTCACGTGGGAACGTGAAGACCAAATGAAGCTTAAGTACCCTCAGCTATTCGAAAGGACGATGCCAGCCGGCGAAGGTACTGATTAAATTTCGGGACGAAATTTCTTTCAACATGGGGATGATGTGACAACTCATCCAAAACTCACACGATTTCGATTTCCTTGTGCCAATGCAGTAGACCAGTGATGGAACACTCACCATGTAACGCAATTTTCGGGACGAAAATTCTTTCAACATGGGGATAATGTGACATCCGGTAATTTTCCGTTACCAAACTCCGTTAGTTCCGTTAAGTCTTGCATACACGTGTCGGGAGCACACACTAGTTGTCGTTGAACGTTGGTGACTTAACAATAATCAGTAATGTTAAATTGATGATAATTAAGTTAACAATGTGATTATTAAGTTATGCTTATGTGATTTAAATGTTAACTGTAATTTTATCGCGTAACGTGGAAACGTGTGTATTTACTTTGTAAATTTTGTAGCTTGTAAAAATAATACATATAATTGCTACTACTAGTTTATATATTTATTATTCTAGTTAAAAACATTTTAAAGGAGTGTGTAAAAGCTTAATTTTTATAAAATACAAATTATAAGGGTTAAAAGGGTAATTATGGATTATTAAATAAAATAAAAATCAAAACTCTAACCCTAATCACCCTTTCGGCCGCGACACCTTCAAACACACACACACACTTCAGTTTTCATCAAGAACAAGCAATTCCATTCGATTTTGGACCGATTTCAAGCATCACAACAAGTTAGAATCATCAATTGCAAGCCATTACACGTTTAAAGGTTAGATTTTTACATGTTTTTGATGGTTTTTCATGGTGGCCGAACCCTAGTTCGAAAATCTGCAATTGAACGTTAAATCCTTGGTTGTTTGGTGATGTTATGATGTTAGTTAGGTTGTATTGATGCTAGTTAACGTTGATTATGCAAGAAAGTTTGGATTTTGGTTGTTTGTTCATATGATCATCTTGGCCGAGAGTTTGAGGCGATGTTGGATCAAATTGGATGTTGAATGTTGGTTGTTTGATGTTGTTATTATGTTAGTTGGATTGTATATATGCTAGTTAACGTCGATTTTGCAAGAAAGCTATGATTTTGATACGTTGTTCGTAGGTTACTAATAATAGTAACTTTATTTTGCATGAATTGATGATTGGATGATGTATGAATGTTATGGATGTGTTTGTGATGATGATTAGATGCTAAGTTGATGATATGAACAATTGAAAATCAAGAAGATGTGTTATAGTTCATACATTGCTAAAAATAGTAACTTGTGGTGTTGAATGTTGATGAATCATGATGATTAGGTGTTGTTGATCATGTTTAGATGTTGTCATGGACTTGAATTGGTATATAATTGATGAATTCATGAATGTAGTGTGAGTTTGATGAATTTGGGATGAACTTTCCCAAAAGGGAAACTTTAATTGTGCAAATCCTTGAATTGGATGATTTGAGCATGTTTGGGATATTAGGATCATGCTAGTGTGTTCATGGATGGTTTCTAAGGTGATGAAATGTGTTGTTTAGGTTATAGGGATGTTGATTTGGTTTGTTACCTGTTTTGGCCTGTTGTGATTCGCATGACTTGTGATATCTAGTTGTATGATGATCTAGTTGGTACATGTGGTTAATGAAGTGCTATATGTAATCAAGTTGTATGTGAACATGTATGATATGCTGTTGTGTTAGTATTAACGAGTTATCACCTATAATGTCACCAACGGGTCAAACGGGTCAACTGGGTCAAATGTGTCTTGTCTTTCTTAAACCTTGAGTTCCTTGGTTTGTAGAGCACTTAGGGTTTCATGTTGATTCTGTGTACACGTGCTTATGTACTCTTGTATTCTAGGTGACCTTTGAAGGTTGTCTTTCCCTCTTTCTTTCAAGTTAAGCTCTAAGTTAATTCTTGCGCGTATCAGGTGAGTTCTTGCCCCACTCATTTTACATAATCTCTTTTGGGGGAGATAGCATACTGTTGATCACAAACGCTTTTATATATGAGTGTGTATAATATTGATATAGTGTTGTTTACCATGGAAAAGTCCTCACACTTTCGGATTGTTAATATTGAATAGCGGGGAAATTTTGGGTAGTACTACTGGGTCTGACGAGCCCCACCTGTGTGACTCGAGGTCATACGGGTGCAATTTTGTCCTAACATATATTCGTCACGACCTGGTAAGTCGTGACGGGAGGCAACAAACGTAACACAGTCAGCTTCGATCGCGAAATCACTATGATTAATATTTTTATGTTAATAGACTAGCTATCTATTGCAATACACTACTTATGCTCTGGAAACTGTTGATTGGTTTATATTTTAACGCAAACTCTTGAACTCACCAACCATGTGTTGACTTGTTTAGTATGCTATTCTCAGGTTAAGGTTGCCAGTTGCCTAGGAGCACGCACACCAGCATCGTTGAGTTGTCTACATTTGTTTGTTTACAAATTTGGGATTATTTTCATATTAAACATTTGTGTTTGGGGCGCGTATGTTTTGCGCATTCTCTTTACATACTACTTGTTTTGGGTTTTCTGTTTTAAAAACGCTTCCGCAGTATTTTAAACGTTAACTCTGGTTTTGTTTATTAATCATATAGAGTCGTTCTTGGTAACTAATGACTGAGATCCTGGTATGTCACGCGCCTCGCGGTAAAACCCCGCTCGCGGATTTTGAGGGTGTGACAATTTAAGTATATACAAATAGTACACCATTTAATAATTAGTATAAAGCTAACAGATAGGGTAGTAGTAAATAAAGTGTTCAATTTAAAAAGGATTTTGCGCTTTACATATGTTATTCTATTGGTTTTAAAGATATTGAAATTTTGGTTATTGTATCAAATACATTAGGTCGTTGTATCTAGTATGTTAAGTCGTTGTGTAAAATATTAGTTTATTACATCAAATATTTTTCATCAGTTGTTATGTGTATTCATCGTTATATTTTACATTTTAGATTATTTCATGTTGTTACTGTTTTTATATATTAAATAAATTTGCTATTATTTTAACATTATCTTTTACAATTAAAAGTACTTCACTAATGTGTTTTTTTAAAACTTATAGTATTAAGACAAACACAATGAGGAGCAGGGAAAAAAAATGAGACATTTATTATATCATTTTGTATTATGTTTTACATATTAGAAGTACAAAAACATGTTATTTCATGATTATATCTTATTAAAATTATTTATTTTAGAAACACATAATAATGTTTAGAAAAACACAATAAAAAAAACACGATAAATTGCATCAAAGACACAATGATAAACAAAAATCATATGAGCTGAAAAAAAATAATTTTTTATTTTTTTAAATAATGATACTGTATTCGTTTTAAGGATAAAAAACACTCATTTTTATGGTTTAACTAATTAATAAAACAATATATTATATAAAAGTTTTGAACATTCAAACAAAGTAGAACTTGAAAGAAATAACAAAAGTGGACGTGTCTAAAATAATATTCTAACAAACTTTTGCTTTACATTTGATCTCAATCACAGATTAAAAAGATTTATAGTTACACTTTATAGATTTAAAACTCTTTTTAATTGAACCATTTTCAAAGATAACATGAATGTGTTATTATTATAAAAAAAAAAACCCAAATATAACCGACATAATAGTGTGCAAATAATATTAAAGTTTTCATATATGTAAATATTATGAAATTTACAAATATGTAAAATTATAGAAGTTAGAGAGAGGAAAGAGGATAGAAAAGAGAAATTATATACGTAATTTATCTTTTAGTAAGAGAGTTTTTTTTATTGTTTTACTCATATGCCCTTGTATTTAGTTTCTAGTTATTTAATTAAATTCATATTTACACCTTCCACCCAATTTAATAACAATTATTGATCAAGTTAATCAATGATTATTATTAATTCTGAAAATAAAGTTGTTTATAAAAAAATCTTATAATATATATATATATATATATATATATATATATATATATATATATATATATATATATACACCTTGAAAATCGTGTTATAAATAAAAACCATGAAAATAAATGGTTACATATATGTAAGTACGTGTTACAAAGTGTAAAACTAAGAGTTACGTATATGTAGAGGTTATGTATATGTACGTACGTGTTAAAAAGTGCACAACTAAGAGTTACGTACATGTACCTCGTACAAGTTACGTACATGTACCTCGTACAAGTTACGTATATGTAAGTCGTTTCGTCATCATAGACTTTATTTGGAGTTTATATTAAAAATATATATAATGACCTTAAAATTAAGGTTAAATTTTACTTAAATATACTTTAAACAGTTAAAAAGTTAAATCATTATAAGTTATATAATTAGGTAGAGGTAGTTTTCACGTTTTTCAATTATAAATATGATTTTCATTTGATCATTCTTTTCTCTCTCTCTATCTCTTTATATATATATATATATATATATATATATATATATATATATATATATATATATATATCTAAAAGGTGAGTATCATTTTAAAACTCTTAAATATGTTTAGAAAAGTAAAAACTCATCTAGGTTTTTAGACCATTTAATCAATAACTCAAACTAATAGTGTCATTTAATAAATAATAAAATATTTTAAGCAATGGGTAAAAATGAATATTACATAATCCCTCTTAAAACTCACAATAGTTTTTCTCTAACTCCTCTCTTATATCTCTCAAAATTGATTCTTTTAATCTACACTAGAACACTTTTTTAAAATTTGTTGTAGATACACCCATTAATTATTGAAACACACTTATTTTCTTTATCTCTCTACCATATACAAATACATATAAAAAGATATAAAGAATGAAAGATGTACCAATAACCTAAATATGTGTCTATATAGCCGATCCCCTTTTTTGCCCTTTATCAAAAAGTCAAAAGTCAATTCCAATTTTCTTTTCCTTAATCCACTGACAACCATATTGCCTTCAAAATAACCTATTTGTTTGATATTTTTTATGCTTTCTTTCTAACATTGACACAAGTATGGGTGCGTGGCCCCAAGTCTTCACCTTTTAATATAGTGTAAAGAGATAAAGGGCTCAAAGTGGTTGGATTCTAATGCATTTCCATCAGGTGATGTCGAATCCATCTGAGGCGAGATCAACCAATATATATATATTTTTTAATTTTTGCATAATTACGTTGTAAACTTTTGTATTAATTACGATGATATTATTATTACCTTTTATCTACACATAACAAAATTACCTATAGATACATATCATTTTATATACAAAGCAATTTAAAATACCCAGTATAGTTTTACCTAAACACATACATCACACTCATAACTTGCCTGAACAAAAATAACATATTTACTTACACATATCATTTATAGCTATATTAGGTGCGTAAGTGAAAATATAATATGAGTTTTAGATATACATGAACTTTACTTTTCCCACACATGTTACATATACACATGCTAATTACCAACACATGAGTTTTACTTTCTAGCACACATAAGTAACGTATTTGCCTACACAAAATAAAATTACCTACACATATCACCTATAGCTACACATATTAGGTGCGCTGCAAGTATAAGATGTTTTTTTAGATACACATGAACTTAATTTACTTTCCTACACATGACACATACACCTACACATGCTAATTACCAACACATGTATTTTACTTTCCAACACATATAAGTAACCTACATGCCTACACAAACAAATTTATCTACACACATCACCTATAGTTACACATATTACGTGCACTGCAAGCACAAGATGAGTTTTTGAATTGGAAAATTCCCATCATCTTCAACTTAGTCGGTTCTCGCTCTTTATAGTAGCTTAGCCCGCTTCGACCAACAATCGATCTGTCAAGTTAATAGCTAATAAGAGAGTCTCACCCTCCCGCGTGATCCTGCAGCGCAAGCATCTATAGATCTTATCCATAAGGAAGATCCTGAGTCATCACATTCTAACAGAAAAGTAACCTATAATCCTACACAAGGTAAGGAAAGAAAGCAGAAATTTAGAGAAATTTAGAAATAATTTAAGAACGGCAAAAACTCATCTTGACCTTTAAATGATTTGATCAATGGTTAAAACTTGCCGTGGCATAATGGTAATTAAAGAGAAATTTAGAGAGAGTAATAATGAAGTTAAGGATAATATTGAGATTTAACACAATCATTCAAAATCATTCCTAATTCACAGTGGCGAAGCTTAAACCACGGCTTAGCTTAAACCACGGCTTAGCTTAAACCACGGCTTAGGGGGGCGGGGGCGAAAGTAAACTATTTTAAGAGGAGCGAACACTATATTTATTAAAAAACTTCTACTATGGGACCGAAAATTTACACTGTCGAGCCGAAAATTAACACTACTGACGGAAAAAAGAGAGGGAACGGGCGCCCCCCGGTCCCTAAGAAGCTTCGCAAGTGCTAATTTATCCCCTCCAATCTCTCTTTATATTGAAAATTACGTTATATATTTTCTTGATTCACTATTTATACTAAGTATTATGTTATTTAAAATTTTAGGTATATAATTACTAAATATTTTTACAGTTATAATAATAATAATATTTATATAATTAACAATAATAATAAAATTTATATAATTAACAATAATAATAATAATATAATAATATAATAATAATAATAATAATAATAATAATAATAATAATAATAATAATAATAATTATATTATTATTATTATTATTATTATTATTATTATTATATTTTATAGGGTCATTTTGGATGTTCAATAATTACAGTATTTATGACTAAATTTGTTTGTTAATGACACTTTATTTAATATGTTTAAAAATATAATTATAGAAAATAAAATTAATTATATGAATTATAATCAATAATAATACTTGGGTATGTAATAATTTTAGTATTTATAAGTAAATTTGTTATATAATGTCATATTATTTAATATGTTTCAAGCAATGATAACAATAATAATAAATATTACAATACTTATTCTAATAATAATAATATATATTTACTATATGTATTTTATGATAGTAATAACAACAACAATAAAATAATAATAATAATAATAATAATAATAATAATAATTATTATTATTATTATTATTATTATTATTATTATTATTATTATTATTATTATTATTATTATTATTATTATTATTATTATTTCAATGTGCATTTTAGGTATTTAACAATTTGATGTTCATGGCTAAATTTGTTAGTTAATGATATATTATTTAATATGTTTCTAAAACTAATTACAGTAATAATATATATAATCATATCAACCATAATACTACTACTAAAAATAATAATAATTAATATTGTAAGGTTAATAACAATAACAACAACAATAATATTTTATAATTAAATTAGTTAAAATTTAATATTTTGTTTTGTCTTGTTATTGCATCAACAACAATTCAATAGTCACTTACCGGTAAATTTTAGTATAATGTTCTATATTTGATAAGATTTTAATTAGAACGTATTCAAGTATTTGTTTAAATTGATTTCACGATCTATCAAATACCATATGTTTGGTAATAATATCATGCCATCATAATATTGCTTAAACATGTGTAGATATTCACAATAATATGAAAACTTATATCATTGAACTCATCAAAACCAAGATAACTTCAACAACTATCATTGAGACGTTCTCGTATACGTTCAAAATTGAATCACGGCGAAACGCGGGTCTAATCCTCTAGTTATATTGTATGTATATGTGAAAAATTTTAGTTGGCATTTGAATCAAAGTTGATGGTAGTGTTTCCTACATACAATATATTACTATATATTTGTAAGATAAAAATGTTTTTAAAATCCGAAAACGGTGAGCATCTTCTTCACATTTGTACGTTGTGAACATTTGAAGCACACGTTTAATATTATGAATTGTAAATTAATGAATATTTAGCCTTAAATAGGTGTAGTGACTTTTCTAATATCAGAACATGAAGGATTTGCTGCTCCTTACGTGCAAAACTATTACATCATTAGTGCTAGATAATGCCATCATCATTGCAATCATCATGTATAGATTATTAATAAGAAAATGTGGAAAATTAAGTGATGAAATATT
>CM046431.1:2676056-2911056 GCA_025506505.1 Flaveria sonorensis
ATTTTATGTAAGTGATTCGTAAACAATAATATAAAAAGTTATATAATAGAATATAACTATAAAATAATATTATCCTATATATGAAAAAAAAAGCAATGGGATAGATAGTTGGGTTACTTGTGTTTGTGGTTTGGTTACATAAGTTTGTTGAGTTATGCATTTTGTCCCCATATGAGTTTATAAGGGTAAAAAGGGGAAGAAGTCTTTTTATTTTGTCATCTGGTTTTTTTGTAGAGAGAGAAATGCTCTTTGTTTTCCCATACCGTCATCGTTTTCCACTTGCATCGCCACCGTCTTCCGCCTACACTGCCATTTTTGGGCGGCGATGTTGGGTTTCCAACCCCCCTTTTAAGTGGAGTAGGCTACGGCGGTGGCGGAGGAAACCACATACACCATTGGTAGTGGTGTCTTCAGTGGAGGTTTTCAGTTTTTAGGGGTGGCGGTGGTGGTGTCGTGGCTGGTATAGGTTGAGCCGACTGTCACACCCTAAATTTCCACAAACGAGGTTTCACCATTAGGCGCGTGACTTACCAGGCTCTCAGCCGATAGTTACACCAAACGAAACATAACAATTACAAAACATAGTTGTTCAATATTATTAGGAAAACCCAAAAAACATAATTTATAACGAATTCATAAAAGAAACATTTGCGGAAGCGTAATAATTCATAATTTAAATGGCGCAAAACACGAGCAACTCAAATAAATGTAATTTGTAGAAACGTTGTTTAATCATTTAAACCAATCAGTGATAAATGCAATAATGAGATGCTCTTAGCCGTGCACACCTTAAGAACCTGAAAGAAACATGCTAGAGTATCAACACAGGGTTGGTGAGTTCATAGGTTTTGATAAACAGTAACATAATCGAAAACAGATCCAGTAAACAAAGTAATATCAATAGATAGGCAGTCTACATAACAAATTATGTTCACAACCAAATCTGACAATGTAAATGTATGCCTCGGTTGTGGCTACCAGACCACAACAACATAAATTAGTGTAGAAGTTACATAATATATGAAGTTCAGAACCGAAGCTGACAATGTAAATGTATGCCTCAGCTTTGGCTACCAGACTACAACAACATAAATTAGGTCAATTAAACACCCGTTTAACGGGCAATCGTGCTAGCGCGACTAGCCTGGTTGGGGTTTGTCAAACCCAGTAGATCTACTCAGAATTACCTCGGTAAAGTACATAAATTAATGGTTCGAAAGTGAGAACTTAAATTGATACAACACTAGTAACCATATGATAATACAGTAATACCGATCAAATGAAAAACATTTTGAAAAGAACATGTTTCTTTTCCCTCAAAAGAGATTATAAGAAAGTGGGGCCGTAAACTCACATCGAATGTACAACAATAAAATAATGCAGAGAACAGATAATTAGATTCCTGAATAACCTGAATTTTATTTAATATATAATTAACAATAATTATTAAATATTAACATGAGAATTGTACGGTTTCGTGTTCACGACAAAATTTACGTCCGACAACCCAATGTACTACACATAAAACTTAAGATTACTACCAAAAATAATATTTGCTCTTATCACCCCAATATTATATTATATATATATTATTATAAAACCAATCACACACATTTACTCATTCATGCACTATAGAATATATATTTATATATTACCATGCCCTTTATTTGCATACACATACCACATACAAATATAAATTACCTAGGAAGAACACACACCCATTCACATGCCTAAACACATGCATTTATGAACCCTCAATGCATGCATAGCACACCCACATGACATGGATGAAAATCCACTTCACAATATATACACGTGCACACCCGAACGCACACCCACACACCAACCACTAATGCAGGCCATGAACCCCAATTAACACACATAAACACACCCTAACAACAGGAACATAGACAATACACACACACCCGATCTCCGCACACACATACATACATTCACATCATTGGGAACATCACACAATTTACAACAGTTAACTCTAACCCAGAATAACACATGCAACGCCCCAGCCAAGGATCACGAGCACACCCACCGTTTAAACCGGGGCAACCAAGGCCAACCCAATCCTAAACCCGCGCAACAGACCGCAACCATAATAATACCACACGAACCGGAAGCATCACATGAACATACACACAACATAGATACATACAAACATTCCCGTACGTGCAAGCATAACCGAACACATATATATACATATCAACCATCGACACACACCACATCATACATACGGTTGCACCCACGTATATATATACACACATGCGAACACACACAAACAACAAGATTGCGAAAACCTGCATCACAGCCCATCCCTAGAAGAAGAAGAACCCATGCCCGCAACTGAAACCATAAGCAAAATCGAACGCTTGAAACAAGCAAGGAGACATACCTTATGAGGGCGAGAAGAAGCTGTCGATACGATGGGGTTGCGGTTGAATGGTACCGTCGAGCGATGAAGGAGAATTGTGGGTGATGATCGATATTGAGGTGACGAGGGGGAGGTTTATGGGCTGCTACGATGAGATAGGGAAGGCGGTGAGGGAGAAAGAAGTTGAGATAAAATCAATTAATTATAAAGATTGTTTTTATATACTTAGTTTATAAGTAGGTTTTAATAACATTTTATTAATAAAATGTCTTCATACGTTTTAGTTGGCTGCTAGTGACGATTGGTTTATTATTATCTTTGATTATTAACCGAAATTTAATAAACGCAACTGGCGGAAAGGTAATCATGCGACAAAAAAATAATTGCTAACGAAGAAATGAGCTAACCGCGGTAATCTGGAAACATGGGGCGTCACATCGAAAATGGTGCACGACATCTATTTGCATTTGTTCTTCCCCAATGAAACCCTAGCACTGCCCTATTGTGCAGATCTACACTTTTAACCAAAAATTATGGTTTTTCGGGTTGGTACCGATGTGGTTTTGCGTGGTTGTTAGTGGACGGTGGCGATGCTCTCAGTGGTGATGCCGGTGCGGTCACTTGCATGTCGGCCTTGCATCTTTGCCTGAGGTATCCCTGATCTCAGATCTAACACGTTTTTTCATGGTGGTGGTGGCCTTTCGCATCCCCTTTGTGGTTGAGGTGTTGTCGTCGGTTGTCTCTGTCCCTTCGAGACGCTGATGATTTCTTAATCTTTTGTTGATGTCGACGATGTTGGGTGTTTTTTTGGTCATCCTTTGACGTCGATGATGCTAAGCGTACGCGTACCTGAGAATGTTGTTCGTTGATGTCGATGATGATGGACACGCCTTCATGTGATACCATTGCTTCTGGTTCACTTGCGATTTTATATGAAAACTAGTGCCGGTTGTCTTAGCTTAGCATCTATTTTCGGTGTGCAGCTACAACCAGGTATTGGTTTAATTGTTGTTATACATGTACTCGAAACTATTGTTTGTTGGTGATATTATCATGTTGTGAGACTGGTGTTCATTGATGTCGATGATGATGATGATGGAAACGTCTTCATTTGAGACTATTGCTTTTGGTTCAGTTGTGATTTTATATGAAAACCGGTGCCATTTGCCTTGGCTTGGCACCCATTTTCGGTGTGCAGTCGCAACCGGGTATCGGTTTAATGATTACTTTAGCTTCGGTTAAAACTCTTAGGTTGCGGCTATGATGATGCAAACGTGAGTTTGAGCCTCAGTTTACCCCAATCTTAAAATGCGCACCAGGTTAAAACACTAGTTACCATAAATATATCATATTGTGTGTACTTCCAAATAATAATGATAATTAATAATCCAACAAACTGCACTATTAATTTGTCAAAATATCAAGACATGTAAATGGAAATTGGTATTCAAAACGGGTCAAAAGGTTGCGTGTGGAATCAATATGGAAAATTAAACAAAAGAGTCTATTTGCGAAGACATAGACGGGGCCTCAAGAGAGCAAAATGAAAATTTAGTTTTGCTAAATGTAATTTAGTTTGAATACTCTACCGTTTTAAATAATTTATGGATTCATGTTTGACTTCACACGTCAACCCAAATCAAGTTGGAGTGTTACATCATGTTTGTAATGTATAGATTCAGGGGGTTATATGTATAGGAGCCTCACATATTATTACCATAACAATAACTAAAGGGTCTATTCAGAAGACACAGACGGGGGCTCAAGAGCGCAAAAAGAAAAATTAGTTCTACTAAATGCAATTGACCATGTTTTGTATTTTAGTTTGAATATTCTAACGTTTTAAATATTTTATGGATTCATGTTTGACTTCTTAGTATTTTATGGTGACACGTCATATCAAGCTGGGTTGGAGTGTTACATCATCTTTCTAATATATAGATTTGGGGTGTTGTTTGTATAGGAGCCTCACATATTATTACCATAACAATCTATTTTAAAAAGTTTAATTACTAAATATAAGAATAACATCGTACATGATAACCAAGTTTTTTTTAGTGTTTTATTAAAGTCATTTAATTTTTTTTTTGTCTTTATGAAGTCGCTCAACTTTCACTAGGTGTTCTAATTAATACTAAGTAATATTTTATTATTGTTAAAACTTTTTAAAATTAAGTTAGGCAGACGAAATATGTATAAATTTTCGTTACTATTTAGTGACTATTTTTGTCCAGTTTAACTTAAATATTACAATTTTAGAACTTTGTTTTTACATTATCGGTTTTTTTCGTCACTATTACCTTCTAAATCAAATTAAATAGGAATATTTTTTTTCACTTATGAGTAATTAAAACTTATATATGTTTCATTTGCCTAACTTAATTTGAAAAATATTAAATATTTGTAAAAATGTTACATAGGATTGAAACGCATAATTAAAGTCGAGTCACTTTAAAGTTAAAAAATACTATGAGTGACTTTATTTAAACGGTAAATGTGCGACTTTGCTTCAAATAATGTGTTATCATAATTAGGTCCACCTATTTGTTTTCCAACAAAGATTACAACCTCAACCGCCTCAAGAGAAAACCTACAACTGGAAAAACACATTGCTCAACACTGATCATTCTTGCTCAGAGTGATACTTGAACCCAAGACCTCCCTATATTTACATGTCATGGATACCTCACCTTAACTACTTGTACTAAAGATCATTGGTACTTTGAGTGACTTTAATGGAAAAGTTTGAAAAGTTGGTTACTATGTGTGAAGTTTTTCCACTTAAATGGTTGGACTTGTGGTACGTTGATATTACCGGATTGGTCTCAACTTTTAAAAATTACATTATTAGTCTCATTGTTTGCCAAATCGTTAAACGAGTAGGAAATAACTTTTCTACTTCTACGCTAAATGATAAAATACATAAAACAAAAATAACAATTATATGGGAACCACTTCCTTTTCAATTAATTATTTTCATATTAATAATATATATATATATATATATAATATATATATATATATATATATATATATATATATATATATACCATATTTATCATCATCATCATCATCATCAATAATCCTTTAATGACATCCTAGGCAAATCATATATCGGTCGTGGACAAGAAAGTTCTAGGTTCATAAGTAATGTCATTTCTAATATTACAAGCGCGTTTTGTTGCATATTGGCTGTGCATGAGAGGGGAACTCCACAGTTAAGTGTGCTCGGGAAATAGCAATCTAGGGATGGATGTCATCCCTAGAAAGTTTTCACCCGAGCAATCAAAAGCAAATATGTGAGCTTCTCGTGGGCAAAACGGGTAATATAGATGGTACCAGGGCACAATGTTACAAATGACATTAGAGTCACTCCTATGCCATTTGGGATGTTGGGCAAACCACATTGGGGATGAGGAGTCCACGGGCTCATCGAGGACGATGAGTCCATATGAGGGAGTGATTTTAACACCCTAGGAAAATCCTACATCGATCGTGAATAAGAGAGATCTGGGTTCATAAGTAATGTCCTGCCCCTAATATCACTAATGTATTTTGGGCGTATTATGTGGATGAGTGGAGAGCTCCAAAATTAAGCGTGCTCAGGTTACAATAATCCAGGGATGGGTAACCTCTTTGAGAAGTTTTCACCCGGCAACCAAAAGCAAATCTATAAGCTCCTCGTTGGAAAAGTGGGCAATATTGGTGGACGATGGGCAAGGTGTTACAATCATCCTTTTACCTCCACCATAGAACCATCAAACTCCAATAGAAATCATATCAGCCATTATCATCCCCTCCTCAATCCAGAACTGCCACTGGCGAAACTCTACAAACCTGTAGCCCAACACCTGAATATCGCCACCGTCGTAGACAACCATTCCACCCCACCACCAGCATCATCCACCACTGCCTTCGATAGCTACTGTAGCACTTCCATTATGGGTTTCAGGAAACATGGGTCTATGATTTCGGCAACGGTGGTGGTGGTGGTGGTTATGGTATAGAGACACGATCATGACGAAGATGGTGAACCAAATCGATATGGGTTTCGCAATTTCTGGGCTCCTCCGGTAGCGGTTGTGGTCGTAAGGGTAAAGAGAGGTGTGGCAGAAGGGGGGATGATGGTGGTCGGGATGATTTTGTGTGTGTGTATCATAAAATTTTTTTATTAAATGAAGATGGGTCCAGACACTTAATGTATTGTTTTAGTTTTTGTTTATTTAATGTTAGGATATACATGTCATTTCACACTCACTTAACAGAAAAACTTAATAGAAGTTAGTATTTAGGATCAAATGTATTACGGTTTGACAAACAGTTACGACTAATAATGTAATTTTTTAAAAGTTAGCACCAATCTTGCAATACAAGCATACCACAAGACCAACCATGTAATTAACTCTTCAAAATTATAGGTTGCAACTTTGTAGCATTTATATGTGAACTTTAACAATTGTTCTATAAAAAAACTAATAGTTAGACCCGCACATTGCCGTAATGTCTTACATCTATATCAATGGGTAAACAATCTCCTACTTTCAACATCAATCATGCCGAAAAAATCTTTTTGTACACTTTTGTTTCTCTCAAAACAATTACATATTTCATCATATCTGGACCGAGAAAATAAAAAAACAGACATTGCTATTAAAAATATAATTTTAATGGTTCAAGGGGGAGCTTAGAATTCATGGGTTCAATCCCTGATAGGGGCGAAAAAGTACTAACTTGATGTTACTAACTTATTAACCACTAACCTGCCGTTCAAATAAAATAATAATATATTAATTAGAAGGGGTTTATTGAATAAGAGCAAAATAGGAAGTATTACATTGAGCACTTCTATTTTATGCTTAGAAAGCTGTAACACGTATCTTTAGAAGAATTTTAAAATTACAATGGAGGCCAAAGAGATGATTTAAATAGTATAGTGGGAGAACCAACTTTTCGTGGCGGGAGACTTTAACGGGTTTTTAACAAAATTAAAATGAAAACATAGATAAAAAACACTTCGTAATGAAAACCTACCATACATGTCGCGTAGCATTTTTATTTCGTTAAAAACACTTCTCAATGAAAACTTTATATAAGAAAAAGCAAAAGGTAACACATGTTTTTCATAGGCTTTTATTTTGTTAAAATAAAATTTACCTTGTCCTACAACACCAATCCCGATCCCGTGGTGGATTATTTTTCATTTAGACCCTTATATTAATTTAAACCGTCTTGATTTTATTCCTTTGCACTTAGACATTTATATTAACTAGTAAAAGTAACCCATGTGTTGCAACGGAACATTGCGTTAGATCGACTAAAAGTAAAAACATAGACAAGAATAAGCACTACGGTGAAGAGATAGAAAATTTGAAATGCATTTAATTTATTTATATAAGGAGTAATAAAATAAAGAAATAAAAAGACTAAAAAGAATATAATCCGTAGTATAAGAAACAAAAAGATAATAGTAATAACATACAAATATGAATTTATACCAAAAAAGAAATAAACAATAAAAATCACCTAAACCGTTCAGAAGATGGATAGTAAGATTTGAAATAATGCAAGCTACACCACAAGCCGCACTAACCACTGAAGCACCTCTAATTTGCTGTAATATTCTTGCATAAAATTTTGAATTAACGTAAAACAAAGTTGATCAAAAAAAAAAAAAAAAAAAATACAACACAAGCCTACAATGCAGACTTGTACCCAAAGCTTCCTCACTTGTTCCTGAGTATTGTAGTTACCAACATTATAATTTGATATATATAGTAATAGGTAAAACACAACTTAAACTATTTTTTTGTTTTAAAATAAAATTCACCTTAAAGTTATAAATCAAACTTAATTCATATAATTTTGTTATAATTATAATTATATAATTTTATGATTTGTTTATTATTTGAAGTTAGTTTAGGTTTATGTTTTAAATTTAAAATTTTAAATATATCAATTTAAACATACCACATTTCACCTTTAATTTATTTATTATTTGATGTTATTAATTTTTTTAATTAATAAAATATTTTAAATATAAAAGTTTATATTAGATTATAATAATTTCGTTTTGGGGAAATCTAGAACGACACTATGCCTAGAGTTGGTTCAATTTCGAGTGATTTACAATCAAGCCACTTTCAAATGAGCTTATTCCAAGCATGATTCAAGACATTTGCTCTTAATAATACTAATTTTTTAAAATTAATATTCAAATTGAAATTTTCTTTTTAATAACTTTAAAGTTTTAGGAAGATATATACAAGCCATATTTTAAAATGATGATCTCTTATTAAAAAGTGTTTTACAGTAACTCGTATTTAATTCTCAATAAATTTAAGTTTTTTATTTATTTAATTAAAATTTTTATACACTTCTCAATGAAAACCCAACATGCACGCTATGTTGTAATTTTATTTTATGAAAAGCACTTCTTAATGAAAACGTTCTATAAGAAAACTTAAAACCTAACATGTGCTTTATGTAGCTTTTTTTTTGAAAATCAAATTTAGCCCTTGTATTAATAATTAAAATACAAATTAAACTCTATTGATTTTATTTCTTTTCTCTTAGACCTAAGATTATAAAATCAAACTTAATTCATATATTTTTCTTATAATTATACTATTGATTTATTTATTTATTATTTCAAAATACCATATTTCATATCTTAATTTATTTATCATTTTGATATCATTTTAGGTTTTTTAAAGCTGATTAATAAATAAAAGATTTACATTTTATAAATGAGCTAAATTAATATGGTTTGCATACTATTGATAGACTAAAAGAGGAAGATATTATAGTTATACATTGAAAAATTATACCTTACACATCAAAACTTATGTTAGGTGTCTTACCAATTTTATGAAATTACAATAGAGGGTAAATAGATGCTTTATATAGTAACTAGTGTGCGCATTGTGGTGATGTGGACAATTTACAACTCGGTACTTGTATATTGAGACATTGTTTCAGTGTATATATTTGTAGCTTAATATAGTTTCATTGTTGTTAAGCTACCATGCCATTGAAGTTCAACGAACCGAGGATCTAATGGGTGAATTTTAAAAAGTTCTTTCGTACATTTTAGTACAGGAAGAAGATGATGATGAAGAAGATAACAACTATGGTTAGTTTCATTGGATGAAATGCATTAAGGGAATAACTGGTTTGATGCATTTGATCCTCAAGTTATTTATACTCCTAAGTTCTCTCTTGATGTTGACTTTTTGAAAAGATTGTTTGATTTGCTTTAATAGGTAGGTTGGTTAGTTTACTTGAAATGAATACTTTCTTTATATCGAAAATACTTTTTGACAAGATTATAATCTTGTCCCAAACACATTATGCATATATTAATGGTAAATTATAAGGTACAATTCTTTGAAGCAAATGAGGGCATAATGAGCACAATTTTTCTAATATTAGAAGTTAAAACTTGTAACTTTTTGTATGCTATTTTAAAATTGTTACCAAATTACAATCTTGCTCTAAAGAGATACTTTATAGATAGTAATAGATAATAAATAGAAAAATTCATGTTGTATTCTCAATCTTCACCCTAATAATTAAACCAAAAATCACATTTTTTTCTAGATTTTGTTCATATTTTCAAAAGTTCGTACATCTCATTTCTTTTTTTTTTATTATTTCTATTTGATTAAATAATATAGTTTTTTATTTTTTTTATTCTTCCATCTATAAACGCTCATAAAATATGATGAAAGATGAACAAGAAATTAATATCATATGAGGCGAGTCACTAAATATAAAAAACTAAAGGCGGGCCTCTTAATCTCATTCTTATGTTGGAAACAGATGAAAACTGTCATATGAGGCACCTAATGTGAATATTCTAATGTTCTAAGATTGATTTTGAAGTCTTAAAATTTTAGTCAAAGTTCAAAAAAAAAATACCAGTTTTATAAGGGAAAACTACATACGAAAGGTTACTAAAGTTCATATATTTGACACTATGGCATATAAATAATTTCATCTTTATGAAAGTAGTGAGTTTAATTTCAAAAAGTAATAAAAAAATTGTCTAACTTAACTATATGTGAATTGTAAAATTTATTAGAAACTAAACTTTGTTCCTGTATGTTTAAAAAATTAAACAATTAACTCACATTCAACCGAGCCAAGTTCAAGACTGAAAATTTTAAGTGAGCAATGCTTGAGTTTTAGAAATTTATACTAGTTGAGGTTGAGTAGTATCGCTAAAAAACGAACTGCTTTCACTAACGGCAAATTCTATTGGGTTACCGTGGGATTTTAATATTTTCATTAAAACTGAATTATCGACGGACTGGTGGGGGAGGGTCTCGAGTGGTGTCTAGTCTAGAGGTCGTGTCTCGTCTTGCTCTCGTTCTACGTCTCGGTCCCGCTTTATCATTTGCAACTGTACTTTTAAGATTGAAGTAACATAGATATCAGTCGGTATAAACATGTTCCAACCAACACACTAGTTCCTACCGACCACCATATATAGTTGTCACCGACCAACTATTGTTGTTGATACACGTCTGCACCAACTTTAAACTTTAGCAATACATTCCAACACTATAAATCCGAAGCAAAACACCAAATTGGGCTCAACGTCTTCGCGAAAGCCCATGGACTCTGTCCATTAGACTTAATCCAGCCCATAACCTAATTATTAATGCCGTTGGACCGACTGTAGGTTTATCAAATGAGTGCTAGTGTGCTATCTTCAAAAACAAAATGGTTCTCTTAATTTTCAAACACTGTTCTTGTTGTTGCACTTGCGTAACCATGCAATCCTCTTTCTCATGAAATTATATTCTAATTCCTTCAAATTAGTCCAACAAATAATAAGAAAACGATCAAGGGCATATGAGCATATGAGCAGATATAATGGGCATATGAGCAAGGGCGGATGTATGTATATTTGAGGGGTAGCTTCCGCTACCCCTCAACTTATTACGGGGAGTGTAAAAAAAAATTTTTTAAGGTTTTATGCAAAAAAAAAAAAAAAAAATTGCGGTTTTACGTTACCCCTAAAATTTTTTCAAACTCAACACTTCCCTCAAAAATTTTAAATTTTATAAAAAAAAAGTCTAATACTTTATAAAAAAAACAATATATTCTATAAAAACATAAAAATCCATTACCCAATAACATAAAAAACCAAAATACCCATTACCCATTACTCATTACCTATTGACCATTACCCATTATCCAACCCAATACAATAATAGGCTGAAAATAAAATTATAAAATATAAAAAAAGAATGCAAGATCGAGCAGCAGTAGTGCCCAGCAACAGCCTTAATCACCTCACCTACAGGCTACCGCCTATGCGCTACGCCACCGCCCACCGTAGTATTGGACCACCCACATGCGCCACTCATTCACTAAAGGTAACAATTTTTAGTTTTTACTCTATTAGACTATGAAATTGGGATTTAGGGTTTATGATGTTCAATTTCTAATAATTTTATGTTACTTGTTATAAAAATTAAAGATTTGAAAGATAAATTAGGGATTTGATTTTGAAATTAAGGGTTTGAATTGTGTTATTTCTAAGTGTAATTTGTAATCTTTTTGTGTTATTTGTTATAAATTTAAGGATTTGAATCTGAATCAAAGAGAGTGTATTTTACGCGAGCTTAAGATTTTTTATCACTCAGTAAAAGAAGATGATAGATTTGCTCGGTTAATCGTGGAAACCGAAAAGATCTTTCTTTTCCTTTGTTTTATAAGATATTGAAGCTAGCATTGGTTTACCGGTTGCAACCACAACCGTTGAAAGATGTTTTCTAAACTGAAGATTAGCAATACGGATTTATGGAATCGAATGGGGGAGTAATATTTGAACAATGCTCTAGTATGTGCGGTGGAAAGGGAAACGTTTAACGAAGTAACGGATGAGGATGTAATGCTTCGTTTTTCAAACTACGAAAAATAGAATAGGAAAATTCTGAGATTTATTAGGTATTTGTTTAACTTCCTTTATTATTGTGTTTTTTTCTTTTTATTTATATAAATGTACGGTAAAAAAAAAAATTACGTTACCCCTGAACTTGTCTTCTAGATCCGCCACTGCATATGAATTAATTCGCCGTTAGAAAATAGTCAATTTGTTGCTAGCACGTTTGAGAAACATGTATAACGTTTATGAAACTATATAAAAATTTATTAATATATAATAACATGCCATGGAGCAGAAGATTCACATTTAAGTATACTTTAACTTTTAAGTACACTTTAACCCACCTCAAGGAAAACCACGAATCTAGGTAAGGAATGCTCATATGGGCACACCTTTCTTTACTTTTCTCATAGAAAATAAAATATTCCAACATGAAAATTAATCACATTGCTTAATATTATTTGTGGTTAATTTACTAGTACTAGGAGAATTCCCCCATGAGGTATGCGGGAATTTGATATATACACAAAACAGTTGAAACCTATTCATGGCCCCATTCTTGCTGAGGAATCGTGAACGGAAGAACATGCATTGTTGCTAAAAAGTGTTTTCAAGGTATTTGTTGAATATGTTGATGCTTCTAGGTCTTGAATAAAACTCCAAATACGCGTGACACAACTATATATTTAAAATTTTATAAAATATAAATTAGAAAAAAAATTATATTTTTTGACACGCATTGATTAACATTGATAAAAGTAAGCACATCACAGTCGTATATTTAAAATCTTGTAAACATAACATTTTAAATATTACAAGAGAACAAAATATTTTAAAAATTAATTATAATATTAAAAAAAATAAAGTAAAAGTTATTGTTTATTAAAGTTTGTTTCTAAGGGCATGTTTAGTATTGCTTATTTTGGTTGATAAGAACATTTGACAAAAGAGACTTATTAACTTATGGCTTTTTAAATGAGTTTTTAAAAAAATGTTTGAATTAGCTTATAAACTAAAATGTTGTCAAATGATAAAAAAATATACTTTAAAAATGAGAGGAGTTAATAGGAGATAGTTGAGTGGTATAATAGGAAATTAGACTAAAGGTAATTTTCTAAAGTTAATAAGTAACCCCCTCCTTACTTTTCAAAACTTTATTTTTACCGTATTTGGAAAGTCAGTTGAAACATGTCAAACATTTTTTTTGACTTATTAACTTCTCAAAAGTTAATAAATAAAAAATTAGAATAAAATAAGCAATCCCTAATATATATATATATATATATATATATATATATATATATATATATATATATATATATATATATATATATATATATATATATATAGGGTTAGGATCATTACAGAAGCATTTTTTATTTTCAGAACAACAAAACCATTGATTTACATAAGTGTAAATTAAGTTTGGTGATACTTAATCTATTTTACATATGTGTATATCAAACAATAAATTATGTAAAACAACTAAATATCATCAGCTTTAACTTACATTTATTTAAATCAATGCTTCTTTTGGTTCTGAAAATAAAAAGTGATTCTGTAATGATCCTGACCTATATATATATATGTAAAATTTGATAGTTTTGATGTATATGTTGTAAGAATTATTTGACTTGGTATGAAACTATGAAAATAAAGGTTGTTTCAGCATTGCAAGAGTCACCAATTAAGATCCTTTTGACAAAAAGATTAGCCTGTCCGCACTTGTTTTAATACAACAAATTAATGCAACTTTTGATGAAGAAATTATGAACTAAGGAAATTGGTTCAAGCTTATGATACAATACAAATGTTGAAAATAAATTGGAGAGTTAATTATTGATCTTTTATTAAATTCAATTAAACTTGTTTTAACGATAAAAGATCATCACCAACAATTGTTGATCTTTTATTTAATTCAATTTGTAAGGATCAATACAATATGTAGATTGATCTCGTAATGAAAACGCAGAATATTGACATTGTGGTTAAGATTGAATCAATTGATGAACATGAACACAAGATGTAAATAACTTCGAGTAGTATTGCTCTCTGATTTGATTACAAATTATAGTAAGTACAAAATCAAGAAATGAACAAAAATCTTACTAATTACATTACAAAACTCCTATTTATACTAAACTAAGAGTTCTCGCGCGAGTCACTAGTTCTCGCGCGACACGCGACTTGATGTTGTCGCGCGAGAAGCAGTTTTCGCGCGGCAACTTATACTTCTCGCATGACTTGATCTTCTTATCTTGATTTGATTTCCCGAGCCTCTAGATTCAACCCCTACAATCTCCCCCTAGGCTCGGTAAATCAATGCTTTTAAAAGTCCACATCATCAACCTGATAGCTGCCTCCATAAGCGTACATCTTGTTGTTCAAGGCCTTCGTGATCGTCCAACCGAACTGTGCTGCTATGAAATGTACAGATTCATCAGCTGCAATTGGACAAGCCTGCAACTTCATCAAATCTTCCTCTCCAAATTTGAGCAAATCCACAGGGTCGGTGACACGGTATTCTCTATCTTCACACTTTATCAACGCGTGACCCGTCTCATTTTCACAACTCCACCCCTTAAGCTTTGACAAGTTGTTAATTGGCAAGGGAGCATGAATAGGGATCTTCTTTGCATATCTTGGATGCCTATACACTCGGATCTTCATTGGTTTGTTTGTGTTTGGATCTAGTCGGGACACATCTTCAATTACCTTAGATTTAGCAGTCTTAAAGTCTTTGAAGTTGGTCTTGTTCTGTTTCCAAATCATACTTCTGATCCAATTGGCTTTGCTATAGTTGCTAGGGTTAATAAATGGAACACGACCCATGGCATATAAATCTCATGCTCGTAGAGTATGAAAGTCGTGTTCGTCTTGGAAATATTCAATAGCTCTACTCTTTCTCTTCACTACATACATCTTCTTCTCTGTATCGTAAGCCCAGCTGATAATAGGTTCTGAGTTCCCGTACCTTGTGAAAGGTTTGGAATGCCTCAGCATATGAATGAAAGCTGGTGGAGGAGGAGCAGCAACTGTTAAGTTCCCGACCTGACGCACAGCACTTTTTCCAGTAACATTAGCTGTCTCGTCAGTCGTTTGTTGATTGCTCGTCTCTCCTACGATTTCTCCCTCTTCAATCAATGTATCTGAAAACAAGTTTTTAAGACTGTTTCAACTATGTCGGTGTACTCTATGCCTTATCATCAAAAATCCCAAACTCTTCTTCTTTCTCCTCAGCAATGATCTTTTGCTGGAATGTATAAAATTTTCTTTCATAGGCTTCTGTAGTAGGGTCTAATGGTATGTACTCAACTGTATCATCGAGATTTGGTCCGGAGACATTTTCAGTACCCGACGATCCAGCAGTACCTGTAGCTGCACCCATATCTCCTCCTTGATCATCATCATCATCATTTCCATTATCATCATCCTCATCATTATCATCATCCTCACCATCATCATCCTCATCATCATCATCCTTATCACCATCATCACTTGAATCATAATCTATCAAGTCTAAACCATCATCTTCATCATCTTCTGGGTTAGGAATGGGCATCATATGTTCAGGCTCCACAAACACCTCTCCAGTGTAAACTACAGGTTGATCCTCAGTAATCATAGGTATATCAGTGGTAGGTGACTCTTGACCAACATCAGCAGTCTCTGTTGTCTCTTCTTGAACAATAAGATCAATAGGATGCTCTGTAGTAGGAATAGGATCTTCAGCAGGTTCAGGACCAGCACGTTACTATCCACTACTTTCTCCAACTTCTGTGGTCTGTTGTGTAAACTGAAAAGACACATGAGAAGTGAGATCTCTCAGATTTTGCTCTAGGATCTGAATATAGCTGAAAATGAACGTTTGCTGATGTTCAAGACCATTGATCCTTTCATCCTTCTCAATCAATTGCCTCTGCAACTCATCAATCATTTTTGTCTTCTTCAACATCTCTCTCTTCAAATTATGTACACGTTCATCAAGTGTGATACGTGTAGGTGAACTAGTTGAAACACTAGCACCCTGTCTAAGCTCAGGAGGAGTGTTGATGAAGTCTTCCATACAAATGGTCTCCTCATTCACTTGTTCTCTAGGAGGTGTGCTCAACACATCAACAATAGAAGTGGGAACATCAGATGGTGTCTTAGTTGGTGTAGCCTCACTTACTGTGACTGGAGTCTCAGTAACAGTAACATCTTCCTCAATTGGCTCAGTGGTCACGGGTGTCTGACGTTTTCTCAACACGCCACGTCCTCTACCCCTACCACGAGGACTTTCTCCTGCTCTTCTCGCCATACTTTTCCTTCTTCCCCTAATGACAAGTGTTTCTTCAGGAATAAAATCAACATCACGGTCCTTAGTAGTACGTTTTACTAGTGTTTCACGTACTCTGGGACGTTTTGCAGTACATACGGTACGTTCCCAATCTGATCACTATCGGTTTCACTTTCACTGCCCGTAAACCATAAATCAATCTTAGCATCTATATCAGTTCCCCTTGACTATGAACTCTCAGGGACATCTTCAGGCACAGTATTAGAAGGGCCAGCTTGTTCAGCTTGTGTGGCCACTTCTTCAGTCTCTTGTGCATCTGGCTGAAAACCCTCTACAAATCTTCCTAGTTTGGCAAAATTAATCCCGTTCCAGGCATTTTCTCTAGCCCCCATAAGATAAGTGAAAATATCCTTCTTCATCACCATGACAGCATAGGTAGATGAGTTGGATACTACTAACTCAGGATGAGCAGCATTTACTATAAGCTGAATGAATCGTGGGTACATCACAAACTTCTTCCCAACAGTTGCTATCACATTCTTCTGTAATTCAAAAAAGATTGCCTTGGATATGCTGAAAGGGAGTTCATCAACTAAAGAAATCAGCAGGGATCCAAACACCGCACTTAGACTATCCATGCCAGCCTTTAGATTGCTAAGGCAATGGATAACTACATGAAATAAGTACTTCCAAAATGGTGGAAGATACTTCTTCTCAAAATATGGATATCTATGATCATATCCCATCCTCTTAAGGCAGTCTCGTACTACATCATCATCTATCTTCACTAGTGAGTTGGGTTGATCTTCAAGCAATAATACACTGTTGATCACTTCAGCTGTGACAACAACCCTCTTCCCTTTCACAGTTGTAGAAATACAGGGTTTACCATCCTGATCAATCTCATTAACTGCCGTCTCCCAAAACTGATCGATAACATCAGTGAAAATAGTGGGATTATCCGAAATGGTATAATGAATCCGAGATGACTTCAACCCATCAATAAGTGATCTAAACAGGGCTTTGTCATCCGGTATATCTCCCAGATACGCCATAGCATTATGGTTTTTATTAAAAACCAATGGACGTGCCATCTGAAACATAGAACAAACTTAATAAGAACAAAAATATTTCAAACATGAAACAAAAATTCAAATCGAAAACAGAAATTCACACTTAAATTTTTTTTGAAAAATGGAACTTCTCGCGCGAAAACATCAGCTTCTCGCGTGAAAGCTTTAAGTTTCAGTCTTAACTTTTCAAGCGACAAGATAGGTTTTTGCTTGAAACTGACTTTGACTAAAAGTCAACTTCTCGCTTGACAAGTCAAATCTCATGCGAATAGTTCTGTGCGAATTTGAAAGTTCTCGCCTCAGTTCAATTTTAAGATACTTTTCGCATGCGAAAACTCTGTGCGATTTCAGAATTTCATTTGTTCAATTTTTGAGTGTTTCAACCATTAAAACTTGTTTATTAGATGTCGCCTAAGTGATTTTAAAGGTTTAACATGTTTAATTTGTTCAATTTATCATGTATTCGTCACATTAACTTTCGGTCAAGTAACAAACATACTTAAATCTAAACAAAATCATCTATATACCTTGTAAATCACTAATAAAACCCAATGCGAGGTAGATGGACACTATAATCAAAGTTTAACAGGTTTCTACACTTCGAATTTTAAGAGAGAAATTTCTGAAGTTTTCGTGCGATTAGTGTGACTTTTTGCACAACTGTTGCACTTAAAGTACTCTGACTTCTCGCGCGAGAAGTCAGAGTTCTCGCATCTGAGACTTTTCGCACCGTTGAACTTTTTGCATGTTTTTGAACTTTTCGCATGCGACAAGTTCATTTGATTTTTAAAATTTTCAACTTTTTAATTTTCAATTTTCAATTTTAATTAACTTATTACGCCTTTTGATTTATTATGAAAAAGATTATGTTTAACTAAGTGTTTACAATTATTCTAACACCCTTAATTCTGTAAAAGATATAAAATTAAAACAAGAAGAAAAACATATGTAAACAAATAATATTGACTAACTAATTATTTACTTAACTATTTTTGATAAATTTTCAAGTACAGGATCATATTTCTTAGAAATCGATCATTACCATCATCCAGCTCTATTATACATGGAACTGGTTATGTTGATTGTTAATATATTATGTCCAGTTTAAACTTAGACTTCAAGTTTACTTAGACACATAAGCTGTGATATTTATCATGTTTTGATTAAATTATATGTCTTCAGTGTGTCCAACAATCAAAAATCCTGTAAAACCTTATCCAACTTCAAGACACTTTCGAGATTTCAAGTCACCCCAATTTGACATAAATCTTTTACTTCTGATCAGCTTTTTCAAAATGAATTTTCTAATATAATATCTATTATGAGCATAACTAGCCCGAGAAACGTTTCTGAACACAGAATATTAACAAGTTTTAGGACTTATTAACAACCGGTCGGACTTATGTTTTTGCCCTCGCAAGACGTTCAGGACTTACATGCCCTATCTTTTGATTTTGCCTCCTGTGTCAGAACATATTCTCAAAAAGAAAAATATTTATCATATAGTATGTATTTCTTTGACATATTTTTTATTAATGTGCTCATTGGTATCTTTTATTCCTATACGGCCTTTTGGCTTCTTTTTGCTCTTTTTGTTTGTTTTCTCTTTTGTATTTTGATTTCATTTGTATATCTATTTTTGTATTTTGATTTTTATATATATATACAATATCTAAAAGAAACTGGATCAGAAAGTAACTGGCTTGAGTATGACCAGACTATAACTCTCAGTCTGTTTTAGCATGGAATCAGAGTTACCACAAAACCTTGATGAGTTATCCATTTCAGTCATAGATAGTTACTTTCAGTGCATCACAAAACATAGTGCTTTTAGTTCTTGAATGTCCAGCCTATCAACATATCAAATATAATCCAAGTCAGTTTCTTGTAAGCCTTAGGATGCAACGAATCAAAATCAAAAAATGTACTAACTCTTGAAAATTTAATTTTCTTAATTTTTTAGAAAACCAAAATTTTTTGGTATTTTTCTTCAAGCTATTTACTCCCCTTGAGAACAAAACCTTTTTAAGTATTTTCAAATTTTCTCCCAATAAAATTATGATTATCTAAACAGAAAATAACAATTTTAACCAAAAATAAAGAAAAATATTTTGTAAAGGGTGTCAGAATAAACGTTAACCAAAGTTAATCATGCCCAAAGATTTAACTAAAAAGTCAAATCTGGAATGATCAAACGCCTTAGTAAACAAATCGGCAATGTTTTCATCCGTGGAAATTGATTCCAAATGGATAAGTTTGCGTTCAAAGCAGTCACGAATGAAATGCATGCGGATGTCAATGTGTTTGTCTTTGAATGCTGAATTGGATTCTTCATAATGTTTAAAATTGTAGTATTATCACAAAAGATTTTAGTATCATAAATGCTTAGGCCATAATCAAGGAGTCGTTGTTGAATCCAAACTATTTGTGAACAACAAGTTGATGCAGCCACATATTCAGCCTCTGCAGTTGAAGTGGAAACTGTCTGCTGTTTTTTGCACTGCTATAAAATCAACCTATTACCAAGAAATTGACAACTGCCAGTAGTAGATTTCCTGTTCAAGTTACATCCTACATAATCACTGTCAGTATAAGTAAATAAATTGAAATCATAATTTTTAGGATACCAAAGGCCGAGTGTTGGTTGACCATTGAGATACTTAAAAATCCTCTTGACAGCTTTCATGTGAGATTCCTTTGGATTACTTTAATAACGTGCACATTGAAAAACAGGAAAAACGATGTCAGGTATGCTTGCAGTAAGATACATCAGAGATCCGATCATTGATTGATACATGTGTTGATCAACATCTTCTCCCATGAGATCTGGAGTCAAAGTAGGACGAGAAGACATAGGAGTAGGAGCTGTCTTGGAGTCTTGGAATTTGTATTTGTCTAGGATACTGTGAATATACTTTTTTTGATGTATCAGTATTCCCTTATCATCTTGTTTAACTTGAATACCCAAGAAAAACATCATTCTCCAAGAGAACTCATCTCAAATTTTTTCTTCATGACTGCTTCAAGTTCCTTGCACAAATCATCATTGGTAGATCCGAAGATAATATCATCGACATAAACTTAAACAAGAATAAGATCATCACCGGTCTTCCGTATGAATAAAGTTTGATCAATGGCACCTCTTGTATAACCATTTGCAAGCAAATGTTCAGTGAGAGTGGCATACCAAGCTCGAGGTACTTGATGTAATCCATAAAGTGCTTTGTCTAACTTGTAAACATAGTCAGGATAATCTGGATCTTCAAAACCTAGTGGTTGACAGACATAAGTTTCTTCTTTCATTTCACCATACAAGAAAGCAGTTTTGACATCCATTTGATATACTATGAAGTTCTTGTATGAAGCATATGCCAGAAAAATTTGTATAGCTTCTAGTCTTGCAACAGGAGCGTATACTTCTTCATAATCAAGCCCTTCAATTTGATAGAATCCTTGAACAACAAGTCTGGCCTTGTTGCAGACAATCATATCTTTTTCATCCGTCTAGTTCTTAAAAATCCATTTCGTACCGATTAGCAATTTACCCTTTGGTAATTCACACAGATGCCAAACATTCAGCTTCTTAAATTGCATCAGTTCGTCCTACATGACTTCTGCCCAACTGTTTTCTTTTAATTCCATTTCAATATTCTTCGACACAACTTGTGATAGAAAACATGAATATAAACATGTATTTATTGTTCCTGATTGACTTCGAGTTCGGACACCTTGTGATAATGGACCAATGATTTCATTTGTAGGATGGTCTCTATGAATTCTCAACTGTGGAATAGCATCTTCAGAGATAACCTCATCTAAGTTAGACATGTGAACAACTGGTTCGTCAGCAGTGCTCCCTCCTTCAGGTTGATAAACAATATCTTTGTCTTGAATATCATTATTAATAGAAATATCTTCAAATGGTACTTGAATTGTATCAATTGGATCAACTTGAGTAGAAGAGGAACTTTGATCAGAAACTTATGGAGCTTGTTCAACAACTGAATCATAATGAGGTAAATCCATTTCAGAAACAGAAGTTGGAATAACTGTATCACTTGAAGAAGAAGGTATACCTAAAGATATTTCTTTTACTTGAGGAGTCATAGATCCAATATCATCAGCAAAAATATTTGGAATTGAGGATGTCAAAGGTAGATTAACAGTAGAAACATTAGATGGTTGATTAAATGTTTCAAATAAAGAAGCATAATCATAAACCCATGAAGGTGCAGAACCTGCATCTGTTTTGTTAGATTCATGCCAATCAATATCAAATGACTCAATTATTTATTTTGATCTTTTATTATAAACCTAATATGCTACTTTATTGGTTGAATATCCAACAAAATAACATTCATCAGCTTTTTCATCAAATTTTGATTTAGACTCGGATGTGTTTAACAAAGTACAACAACATCCAAATGTTTTGAAACATTTGACTTTGGGTTTATGTTTGAAAAAGATTTCATAAGGAGTCATATGTTGTTGTTTGTTGATTAACACACGATTCTAAATATAACATGCAGTACTAACAGCTTCAGCCCAAAAGAATGATGGTAATTAGGCTGCTAATAACATAGTTCTGGCTGCTTTAATTAAAGTTCTGTTTCTTCTTTCTGTAACTCTATTTTGTTATGGAGTTCCTGCAGAACTGAATTGTCTTGCTATCCCCTTTGAATCACAAAATTCATTCAATGTACGATTGTAAAGTTTAGTTCCATTATCACTGCGTATGCATTTGATTGTTTTGTTCGTCTAATTTTCCACGAGTGTCATGAATTTTATTAGCAAATGAGGTGTCTCATTTTTGGTTTCTAAGAAGAAAACCCATGTAAATCTAGAAAAATCATCAGTAATGACTAAACAATAAGCACGACGTCCCAAACTCAAAACACTAACAGGACCAAATAAATCCATGTGTAATAATTGAAGAATAGAGTCAATTTTGGTATGAGCAATTGGTTTATGAGGAAGTTTGTGTTGTTTGTCTTTTGAACATGACAGACAATGTTCAATTAGTTGAAATTCTTTCAGAGGTAGGCCAACAACATGATTTCCTCTAACCAGTTTGTTCATAGTCTAAACATTTACATGTCCAAGACGATGATGTCATAACAAAGTATCGCTTTTCGAGGCCTTAGATAACAAACATGACGCAGTTACAAAAGAATGTGTACCATTCATGTCTAGTAAATACGTGTTGTTGTCTCTCGAAGTTCTTAATAAAATCCATTCATCAGGAATTACAAAGCCAAGTTTTAAAATAAGACATTCTTTTTCAGTAAAAAGTGTTGAATACTTTTTGTCACAAATTTGTGAGACACTAAGTAGATTATGTTTTAGTTCCTCTACAAAATTGACATCTTCAAAACTTAACACACCATTTGTCATTGTACCTTTCTTTTTAATCTTACCACCTTTATCTCCTACAAAGATAACATATCCTCCGTTGTAAGGTTGTATGTTGTTTAACTGAGATATATCACCGGTCATGTGTCTTGATCAACCACTATCTACATGCCAAACACTATTGATAGCTTGTCTTGGTTGTTCCTGCACATTTGAACAAATTTATTCATTTTTAGGAACCCAAGCCATGGCTGACTTAAGCTCTTTGTTTTCATCTAAATATGATACATTTTGCAATATCATATCTCTTTTGTCATTGAAAACACATTTATCAACAACAATAGGCTCAGGGGATTTGTCTTTAACTTTCCATCTTTAAACTTGTTTGATTGGTGGTGTGGTGGAATTGTTAACATCAACTTATACTGATTTTACTGTTGACTTTTCTTTGTTTAAATCAGTATTGTTTTTAGCAAAAGAATTTGACTCCTTTAAGTTTCTTTTCAAATTTGCATTTACAAAGAAACATTTTTTATTGTTTGAAATTGAATTATGAAATCTATGTTTGCTTGTCAATTGATGTTGATGATGACAATTTCTAGCCTTGTGATTTGGCTTTCCACACACATAACAACATATTTTATGATATGTATTTGACGCTTGTATGGTTTGCACGAACTGTTTTGGATAACTTCCACAGTTATCATAGAATCTGGCCTTAGTATGTCCTTGGCATTTTGATTCTTTAACAGTCTCTCTTTCTTTTTTCTCGTTATGAATGGTTCGAGATGATTCCGGAGGAAATGAGGTAATTTTCCTAGCTTTTAGATTCATTACCGATGCTGATGTAGCATGAATTGTAGCTTTATCATTATGAATCATCTGTACTGGAGTATGACCAGTGACTTTCAATCCTGTTCTACAAACATCTTGTTTCACAGAGTTAGCAATAATAGAAGATTTATTTTTAAAGAAACTAGCATTGGTTTTTTTAAAAATATGATCCTCCTTATCAACGTTGCCTATAGAAACAAATCTGTTCTTGAAATCAGTTTTCAAGTCAGATATGGATGTTGTGACACGTTTACTTTCTTTATTCTTAAAGTTCATTTATTATTCCCTTTTCTTTTCTTTATTTGACATTTTTAAACAGACATTTGAATCAATAAAAACTGTAGATCTTTCATTTATGATAGATGATGAATTACATGATTATTTTTCATTACAAATCTTATTTTCCTTAAAGTCTATTTCATCATCGCTCTCCCACTCTTCAACCAACCCTTCTATCTTCACACTTTCTGCAAAACAATTATCATGATTAATATTAATTTCAGTTTTTGTGACAGGGTCAATAGTCCGTGAAACATTGACTGAAGGTGTGAAGTCTGTGTTTGGTTGAAAACCTAATCCATAGGTCTCTTCATCATGAGTTGTAATTGATGAAGGTAAAGATATATAATCATGATTAATTGGTGGTGCAATGTTAGCATAGCCAACTCCACTTTTTCCAATTAATTTTCTATGTCATCTGAGACTTGATTATACCTTCAACCATGTTCGATGAAAGCTCAAATTTTTCATCAACTATTTTAGCAAACATGAGTTCACTGTTGAGTTTGTTAATTTCTAAAGATAGTTCATCATTACATGTTGTCAAATCTTTTATATTACACTCTTTATCATGAAAAATTAGTTTAGATTGGTAAATTGATTTATTTAAACCATCTATCTTTTCTTTAAAAATTTTCTCATCAGATTTATATTTACGAGCTTGATATTGAAGTTTTTCAACTTCCAAGATCAAGTGTTCGTTGTGAACTCTATATCTATTTACCTTTTCTATGCAATTATCAGAACAAAGATTAGAATGTATCTCTTTAACTTCCTCTGGCTTCTTTGTCTCTTCAGGTACAACTTGTACCATGAAAGGCCTTTAGCACCGTCTTCTCTTCTGCTTTGATTGCTGGAGTGATCTCAACAGGATTTTTCTTGTCATCACATGCAGATGCTGGAGTGAACTCAATAGCATTAACAGATTCTTCAGTTTTGACTGGAGTGTTCTCAACAGTCTTTTCTTTCACCTCATCTTTCTTCTGATTGACATTGGTTGAATAAGCTGGAGTCAACTCAACAACTGTTTTCTTTACTTCTGCAACATTCATTTTCAAACTTTCAACCTTCTTCACTTCCACTTTCTCAAACACTCCTTCTAACAAATCTTCAGACACAATCTCAGCCAACACATTCTCTTCAACTCGATCTTCATCACTCTGAATTTCTGATAACAGGGCAGTAGAAAGCTTCATACTAATAACTCCATCTGGTCGGACCAGTCATACTCTCCTTCAGTCTGAGATACCAGTGCTTTGTTATTAGAGGTACTAGCCTTATCTCCTTTAGTTTCAACCTCCACCATTACCATCTTCTTTCCATTATCAGCTTGAACAGACCTTCCTTTAGTGCATTCTCTAGCAAAGTGACCAGGTTTGTCATAATTGTAACATCTCAAGTTTGATTTGTCAAACCCGATTTTGCTAGAGTTGTTTAAACCAAAAACTTTCCTCCTGGTTCTCCTTGCAAAATTCTTACACCACCATGGCCATCTGATATTTGATGTCATTCTCTTCTACATCATCTGGGTTAACTTGTTGCAAATCATCAACCATGATGTTGGGTGTATTAAGTCTTCCAGCAGAGAAAGCTTCATAGCTGTTCATGAATGATGTAAATAAGGCAAGGTGTTCTTCTGCTATCTGAATTGTCTGCTTGTTAGGTTGGGAATTGACAACAAATGCTTGTTGTACAGGTTGAGATAATTGACTTTGAGGATAGGATGGGATAAATGGTTGAACTTGAGGCAAATATTGATCCCTGACAGTTGAATGACCTGATGCTGATTGTTGTTGTTGTTGACACAACTGGGAGTAGCTGACATAGTAATTCGGATTACTAGCCATTTGGCATACAAAGCAGATGCTTCAGCTCCCATTGTGTTGATATAATTGGCAGCCCTTTGTTTGTCATCCATGTCATAGGACTTGATGGTTGATATTAGATCGCTCAGAGATAGGGTAAACAAATATTTGGTTCTCTTGATAGTAGTGCAGTTGTTGTTCCAGCTATACGGTAGTGAGTTCAACAACTTCTTGTTGACTGAAATGTTCTCTAGTGTAATTCCTACACTCTTCATTTTGGTTATGAGTTTGACGTACCTAGACATCTGGGCTTCCAAAATTTCACCAAGAATATGATTGAACAGATTGAACTCTTGGCTAAGCATGTCTTTCCTGCTTTCCCGCATATCTTTGTTTCCCATTATCTGCTCTTCCATAACATCCCATAAATCTTTTGCCTTCCTGAAGTCCTTGAATTTCTGGGCTATCTCAGTTGTAAGCGCCATAGTGATGGCAGCATACGCTTTGTCATCAAGTTCCATCTTTTTCATATCTTCCTCATCCCATAGATGCTCAGGCTTCGACACTAAGTCTCCCTTGTCATTAGTGTAAATTGGAATGTATGGACCCTGTTTGATGGATCTCATCATCCTGGGTTCCGTGTAGATGATATGGTTCTCAAAGCGATAGACCCAATCCAGATAGTCTTCCTCGCTGAGAAGTCGGGGAGGCTTCGTGCTTGTTCCGATCTCATTGTCGAGATTGAGTTTAGCAGTAATGTGCTTCATATTTGTGATCTTTCAGATTTTGAGATCAACCTTTTAAAAAAAAAATCTTCAAACTTAAAGTTTTAGCGCGAATACCCAAGTTCTTGAGCGAAATCTAACAAATTTGCGCGCGGAAAGTTTTTGTAACTGAATCTTGCGAAAACAATGACTTCTCGCTCGAAATGAATCTTTTTGTAACAAACATCTGCGAAAACTAATACTTCTCGCGCGAATACCAACTTTTCGCACAGAATCACCAACTTTTCGCTTGATCCATTTGCGCAATTTTCAAAGATTTTCAACTTCAATTTTTCACCAAATTGATTAAAGTTTGATTAATTAAACGTTCAATTAGTGATTTAGGTTCAATTAAGATCCTAGTTGTCTCTAATTGATTCAATCAAGCTTAATTAAGGTCAAAAACATCTTCAAATCTTCAAATGCCGAGATTATTAGTTTCACCATCTTCAAAAATGATCAAAGTTTGTAGAAATCAAGTAGATCTTCAAGAATAAGGTTCAAGAACACTCCAAAAGTCTCACTTCAATCTTCAAATCAATCGATCTAGAGCAACAAGGCTCTAATACCAATTGTAAGGATCAATACAATATGTAGATCGATCTCATAATGAAAACATTGAATATTGAATCAATTGATGAACATGAACACAAGATGTACATAACTTCGAGTAGTATTGCTCTTTGATTTGATTACAAATTACAGTAAGTACAAAATCAGAAAATGAACAAAAAGCTTACTAATTACATTACAAAACTCCTATTTATACTAAACTAAGAGTTCTCGCGCGAGTCACTAGTTCTTGCGCAACTTGATGTTGTCGCGCAAGAAGCAGTTTTCGCGCGGCAACTTATACTTCTCGCATGGCTTGATCTTCTTATCTTGATTTGATTTCCTGAGCCTCTAGGTTCAACCCTTACACAATTAAACTGGTTACAAAGAAATTACGAATGAATATGATCATCAAGACTTTATCTAAGAATTCTTACAGAGAAAGTATAAAAGAATCTTTTATCATGTGCGTATTAACTACCATTAATAGCAACTATACCTCTCAGTGCTAATTACTTCCAAAGCAATAACTTATGTAGTAGTTTTACGTTTGTCAACACCAACTTCTTTTAGCAGTAACACATCATCATCATCATCAACAACTGTCCTCTTGATCAACAATGATTACTTACGTGTTAGTTCTGTTGATCGAGAAACAAGTTCTTACCGACTAAACAAGTTTCTGCTAAATTACTTATGGATAGATCATTACAATCGATACACATCAACAATGACCCTAAATAGTTCCCTTTTAGCTTTTATTTAAAACAATCTCTAGCTTATTGTAAAGTTGAATTCTAAATTTTTCAACATATGTTTATAACATTCAATGTTGCAGAAATTTAAGACGTAGTAATGCCTTTGTTAACATATAACCAGCCTTTTCATGAGTATTAACCTATTAACCTTCGCTACTTTAAGTTGATGACATTCGTGATAAATATAACATCCCATTGGTATGTTTGGTCTAATGATACATCTGTAGTTGACAAAGCTAGAATATATTCTAATGATGCTTTCCAACTAACTAGATTTCTCAAAGCTTGAAATGCATAACCACTAATAGATCTCCATCTGTCAAGATTGCATGTAAAATAAACATCTACATACCTAAGAAATATACTTTCATCAACATGATCATTACCAAATCGGAGCCTAACATCCCTAGTACCCTTCAGGTACCTAATAACACCAATAAAATAGTCTATATTAGGCCACGGTACACACCATCAAATACATGAGGCTTCCAACTGCATTGGTATGATATACCCACCATATCATCTACTTTAGAATTTGTATGTGGAGTTTTCTTGTTTGAAAACATAGAGTGTTAGCTATTTGGAATTGTCTTTGCTTCCAGCCTAGCTTTAAACAAAGGAGGTTTTAACTCCCAACCTTGCTTTAAACAAAGAAGCTTTAACTCCTTAGTTACCATCCTTGAAGATTTCCTTATTGTTATTAAAAACAAGAATCTATCGTATTCCTTACTATTCTCCTCCACTAGGCATCACAAGAACTTTTACACTCTCATATCCATTATAAGGTCCATCTGATAAGGTCCTCTCTTCTCATCTTTGATTTGGGGTAAATCTTTTTGAAATGACATCCTATCTTCTCATCCTTGTTTTGGGGTAAATCTATTTGAAGTATTTCAGATTGATATGTTGCATCTTATTTTGAAATTTGATTTTAATTAGGCTACTTTCTTTCCCTTGAAAATTTTAGGGCCGTAATCAAACTGAATAGAACCGAACCGAAATAAGTATTGTTCATGTTCTTTTGTTTAGCATCGAACTTGTTCACGAACAATAAGCAAACGAAATTCTTGTTCGTGTTCGTTCATGAAGTAAAACAAACAATTGAACATATATATTTAATTATAATATAGAAATAAATATTTTTAATCTCAAATGTTAGACATGTCATCTTAAATAAATATAAAGTTCAGCACCTGACATAGTAATTATAAACATACCTATCTTAAAACAAAGACACAAGTTAGAAATGATAATTATAAACATAATTACCTCAAATTAATGCATCAACCACTAAATTTGTAACGAGATACAAGCTTCAACTACTAAGGTTTCTACTCTAAAATTTAGGGTAATAAACTAAACATTAAAGCCAAAAATATATAATCAAATTTAATGAACAAACATATACAAAAAACATAAAAGAATATAAACAAACGTAAATGAACAAACCTAACAATCATATTACCAAATGTTCATGAACATGACATGTGTTCGTGTTTGTTTATTTAAATAATTGAACAAAATTTTTTGTTTATGTTCGTTCATTTTTAGTCAAATGAACGTAAACAAACTTCTCGACGAGTAGTTCAAGAATTGTTCGTTGAACATTTTGTTCTTTTAAGGCCCTGAAGATCTTTATTATGATCCGCCCCTCACAAATAAATCCTCACCATATGTTTTTCTAACATGACTACTTCTCTCCAATTCCTTGGATTTCATGGTTGCATAAACTTCCTTCATGAATAGGTTATCTCTCTCATATATTGAAGCTTCAACAAAATGCTTATATGATTGAGGTCACAAGGTTAAGAAAATGACTCCTATATGTTCTTTATCTAGTACAATTTCTGTGTTTTCAAGTTACAATATGAATTTATTAAACTCATTAATATGATCAGCAAACTTACCAGGGCCATCTAAAATGAATACATGCAACGTACCTCTTCTTGAGATATAACCTATTTGCTAAGAACTTTTACATGTACATGCTTCTAATATGCCCAAACTACTATTGTAGAGGTTTACTTTGACTCCTCTCGTAGTATTTTTATCACCACTTAAATGCTTTTAATAACCATGTTTAAAGGTTCCTAGAAAAAGCAAAAGAAAAAAAAAGATTCTTTTGTTCTGTCAACAGTAACTACCATCAATAACAACTAACCCTATCGGATGAGTCATCACTAACTACTTCTTGCTGATAGTTGTACTCCATATCAACAATAACTGTCTTTGATAATAACTCTAATTCTATATAAAGGCACCAAATTTTGTACAACACTATTCGTCAGCACTAACACACCAACAACTTTCCTACTCGTCAACAAAACTTGCATGTTAGTTCTCATCGAAAAACCAAGTTCCGACCGATCCACAAGTTTCTGTTGAACTACGTTACCACTAATGTATTTTTAACGCAAGACTCCATGTGGACAACTAGTTAGAAACATAAGAAATACATAATCCTTACGAATGATATTCATCATGAAAGTCACTTTTAATAGTAGTCTTTGAACCTCTAAATGAAGGTTTAAAATTTAAAGGAAATTAATACATTTATTAAAAGAACATCTATATATATATATATATAGGAATGGGTTCATGTGAAAACCTTTAAATATTATAAAAACTCTTTAACCCTATATTCAACCATTGATTTAATATAAATAATTATAGATGCTTGGTGAAAATGAGATGAAGGGCATTTATGTCTTTAACTCTTTACTGGTTGTTTTATTGCTATATGGAAGGTGAAAATGAGATGAAGGGCGTTTATGTCTTTAACTCTTTACTGGTTGTTTTACTTTCTGATAAGCTTTTCATGAGATGAAGGGTATTTATGTTTTTATATTCAAAAAACATAAATCCTATCAAAACCACCATCATAATTTCTCGTCCATTCAAATTCAAAGAATCCACCACCAAACCACCACCACCACCACCACAACAACAACAATCACCACCACCACCACCACCACCGTTCATACATCAACTGATTTCTTCAAACATCCCCACCACCCTCCACCATTATAATACTCGCAACCCTCTTCATCGACC
Source organism: Flaveria sonorensis (assembly GCA_025506505.1). Lineage (NCBI taxonomy): Eukaryota > Viridiplantae > Streptophyta > Magnoliopsida > Asterales > Asteraceae > Flaveria > Flaveria sonorensis. The sequence continues at coordinate 2,707,088 of CM046431.1, forward strand.
CCAAAACCCCTCTCTTCTCCCATCAGCTAACCCATTCCAACACCACCACTATAACACCACGTCCACCACAACAACCACTGGTTCCATTCCATATATATCTCTCTCACATTGAATTTTTCCAGATCCACTTCTTGATCTAGATCTAGAATGATGACGAAGGCAACACTAAAAGCATTCCAGATATAGCATCAACTTTCAGATCCGGTGTTAACTAAAGTTTAAAGATACAAACCCGGTTCCAAATCAAGCATCAACTTCCAACTCCGGTGTTATCCAAAGTTCAAAGATGCAAACCTAGGTAGCATTTTCTCTTGTTCTTATGCGTTTTCATTTAAGGATTTCTTAAAATATTTTTTAAGAGTTTTTAAGACCTACTTGAATATTGTTAGTAGTTTTTTTATTCGTTCTAATTTTGTGAAAAAAGAAGGTTTCTTTACACAAAGTTACTTGTTCAATTTTTCCCCTTTCAATCTTTGATTTTTATATATTTTTTAAAGAAAGAAAAATTGTTCATAGATGGGAAAGCAAGGAACTTACTGTCAATATGGTATGTTTTGATTGTGAACCAAAAAGAAAAACAATAGAAACTACTGCTTTATTTTTTATAGAGTAGCAGAAGACCTACAAGAAAAAATGTTGCGTTTCTTGAGTTTACAGTGGTGTACATTGGATTACATTTGTTTACACTGAAAAACATTAGTGGCGTAACTACATTGGTTTACAGATTAGTTTAGATATTGGTTTACATTAATTTACATTGTTTTACAGATTGTTTTACGTTGGCTTGATTTCGTTACAGTGGTGTAGTATTGTTATTTTAGTTTACATCGTTTTACATATTGTATTTTTTTTTAAATTGCTACAATATTTATCATTTCATTAGGTCATATTTTTGTTGGTTTTCATATATATTTGTTTGATGTAACTCACTGTAAGTAATCACAAATATGTTGTAATTCAGTGTAAGCATTAGAACTTTACACTCAAATAAACATAATGTAATTATTTGCAACTTATTGTTTTCGTTACATGAACTTTATTGTAACAAGCTATTGTGTTTATGATGTTTATACATTTATGTGTATTTTTACGTTTAATTGTGGGTATTTCTGTTGTTAATACACTATGTTTCATCGTTATAATTCTGAAATTTAGATATTTTTTGGTTTATGGAATGTATTTTTTACAGGAAGGGTGATGGTAACGATGATGCTTCAGATCAAGATATGTTTAAAGTTTGAATCTGCATTTGAAAAAGGATGTGAATTCATTTTGTTAGGTTTTATTTTTGTTGGTTTATATATATGTTTTTTCGTTGTAATTTATTGCAAGGAATTGCAATATGATGTAAGTTACTGTAACTATTAAGATTTGTAATCGAATGAACATGGAGTAATTTATTGTAACTAACTGTTGCACTGTGTTGCATCACTATAAAAGACTACAACCATCATGTTAGTTGTAAGGCCACGTTCCCGAGACGCTTACAGCTGGACCATCATTGCATAAAATATTTAAAACAAACATTACTTTTGCAGCGGAATTTAGAAACTTTCATTAATAATTAAAACATATTATCATATTACATAAATCGTTTACATAACACAATACAACGTCATATCAAAACGTCCCCAGTAGCGTATGCATCCATGCCTGCAACTCATCAGCATCAATAAAATATCTGCCAACTATCATGCATACAAAAAGTCAGTGACGCTGAGTGAGTTCTAGTTTTATAAATAAAATACTTTACTTTGTTAGAACATAACCTTCACAATCGTATGCGAGCACACATCATACGTACACGTTGATAATATTTATTATTATCTTCATTATTGTTCATTACGTACGTTTCATACTTTCATCATTATCTTTCACTACAATCTGGATCCTGTCTCATGCAATACCCCCGACTCATCTCCGAAGACCGATACTGTGCCAGGGCCTGAAAACAAACCCCCGACTCATGTCCGAAGACCGACACAGTACCGGGGTACGTGACAAGGATCCCCTTCGAGTCACGAAGACTCCCTTCGAGTCACGAAGACTCCCTTCGAGTCACAAAGACTCCCTTCTACGTTCCACTTTTCATTATTATTATCTTTCACTTTGTTACATAATACTTTACGCTCAAACAAACATCAAACCACGTAAAGCCATACATCATACATAACGTATAATAAAACATAATACATACGTTTTGAAAACCGTTTAACGAAGAAAGACAACACACCAAACACACAACATAAACCACAACACAACATCACGCATAAGCCACCACATCCCAACGGGACCTATCTCGAACATCACCTCTTAAGGCCCCTAAAAAAGCCCTAAGTCTAAAACGAGGCACATAAAACATTCTAGGCGCATGAGCAGAAAACTCTAAGTATAAAAGCTCCTGGGCGCATTAGCACTATTTGGGCGCATGAGCCCTATTCAAGCGCCTCAACACTTAGTCGCATGAACAATTCTAGGCGCATGGGCAACACTTGGTCACCTGGGCACTATCTTGGCGCATGGCCACTATTTAGGCGCACCACCTGGGCGCATCAGCACCCTTGGGCGCATGAGCAACACTTAGGCTCATGGCCAACTTTTAGGCGCATGAAGGATACTGTTTGGGCGCATGTCCCCTGTTGGGGCGCATGACCCTGGGCGCATGAAGACAGTTGGGCGCATGGGAACATTCTGAACATCTAATCTGCCAAGAACACACCCGAAACATTTCTAGCCTAACCCAAACACAGATCTAGCATACTAAGGGCATCTAAACATTCTGACAACAATTCTAACCTCAAAACAAGCATCAAAACATAAAACCACATAATACCATACGAACCACAACAAGCTGAAACATACGGTTATCTTTGAAAAACCCTTTTCCCGGTATGCATAATAGCCCCAAACACTTTAAAATCTGTAAAAGAGGGGTCCAGAAACTCACCTGAAGCAGATCTTCAAACCAGGTACTTCCACCTGCGATTTCAGCTTCAAATTCCCAAGAACAACTTCTAAAACATCAAGAACTTCGGTTTAGGACTTAAAACCCAACTGAAACCGAACTCGTGTTTAAGAGAACTCACCTTAGCAGCTTCTTCTTCCTCTTTCTCCAAAAACCCGAGCCCTTTCACCCTTTTTCTGCTTTGGCCGAGGGCCAAACGCAGATCTCTGCTTTTAAGCTTTTAAAGAGGTGGCCATACCTCTTATATTATTAAAATAATGAAGTTTGTGCACTTTTGCACTTTGCCCCTTTCAACTTGTGCCCATTTACTTTTCTTTCCGGATACTTTTCTTTTTGTTTTCTTTTTAATAAAATTCGGGGTGTTACATTAGTACAGTGTAACCCTTGTGTTATATTAGTGTAACCGTGGATGTTAAATCAATGTAACTTTTAAGAACTGTAGCGTAACTCTTTTGTTACATCATTGTAACATTTTTACTAAAATTTAAACACAAAAAATTATAATGTAATATTACTTTGATTTGTCTTGTAATATAACTTTGATTCTTGTGGTGTAATATTTAGTCGTTTATTGATTTTACCATTTGATGTTTATCTTTAATCAGTTGCTTATCAATTTTAAAATGTTTGTTATAGAAAAAGTTTGCATTGGTTTGACCATAAAGAAGCTCTGATCATGAACAATATGGCTACCTTCAATTTATTTTTTTATATTAAGTATAGTGTTTTGTTTATATAGATTTTGTTTAACTTGTTAATGACAATACATCATGTCAAGATTTATATAAAGATTCGGATTTACATTTGAAAGAGATTTTAACCCATTTCATTAGATTTTTTTTTGTCATTTTTATATATGTTGTTCAATGTAATTCATTGTAACTAATTACAAAATGATGTAATCCACGATAATAATTAGGATTTACACTCAAAGAAACATGATTTTAATTCATTGTAAAGGTTCTCGTATATGAACTTTATTGTAACAAACGCTTTGTTTTTTCTGATGTTTATAAATATAAGTATGTTTTTAAGTTTAATTCTGGTTTTTTTTTGTTTTGTCTACACGTTACAGTAATGTAATAAGTAACGGTGAAGAATAAATTTTTAAAATTTTCAAAACTATATTGGATTTAAAGAGAAAAATAAGATGAGTTTAATAGTGTGATTTTTATCAAAATATAATAATATATAAAAAAGTTATATAAGTTTTAAAAATAAAGAGGGTACACTTTTATGAAAAAAAGTAAATGGAATCTTTTGAAAATAGGTGATGGCATTTGTAGCAACAAGTTAAAAGCTGACTTTTATGATATTAATAAAATATCAAAAATGCCCTTTTTATTAAAAAAACATGAATACTTGTCATCATTTTATGTTTCTAAAATATAATCAATAGTCTACAAATAGTTAAAAGGTTCTTACAATAAGTTAGGGTTCTAATTTGAACCCAACCATATATATATATATATATATATATATATATATATATATATATATATATATATATATATATATATATATAAGTAATATTCATTAACAATAATCCGTTGTTTGTTTCTAATTAAGTCTTAGGATCGAAAAGCGTTGCTGTTTTTTACAATTCTCGTATCATAGAAAAACAAAAGAAAAGTAGTTTATTTCATTAAAAAAATAATCATCAACATATGCTTATTTACCATGTATTAATTACTTTTTTAGGTATGAATCACGTGTGGTAGATAGCTTATATAAAAAAACTATTCATTTGTTTTACATTATATATTCAGTGTACTTGGAAAAAATTTGGGATGAGTTATTGAAACTTGAAAGTGGCTTCTTGTTCCATACTTGCATTTAGTTATCAGGTTTATATGGTTGATTGGCACAACATATATTGAATGGTAGGGAGTAAACAAATCGAATAAACTTATTTCTATAAATAATGAACATTAACAAGAATTTGTGTTTAGTTAGGTGTTTGTCAATCATGCGTTTGTCTAATAAATTCAAAACGAATAAACATGAATAAGGACTTGTTTGGTTTAGCATAATTTATTTATAGGTGTATTGAATGGCATTTATGTGTAATTTTTTATTTTATTTTTTTGCATTTTCATCTGCTATTGTTGATATTGTCATGGTGTTTTAGCTTATATGCTGTAATTTAAAATAATCATTTATATCTAATTCTGACATTTTAGACGTGTTTCAAATATCAAAATGGGGGAGGGTTTCCTTGGGAACCAATTTTAGTTCGAGAACTAGAAAATTCATCTCCTTTAAAATACAAACGTCTATAAATTTTTCATACGTTATTAGTTTTTTAAAGAATTGCACCATTATAACTAGAAATACTATATGGTGCATATTTTTCAAAAATATATTTAATAATATATGAAAAAATTGCAGAAGTGTTAAAAAACAAACTAAGAGAAGTTCTCTAGTTCCCAATAAAATTGATTCTCCAAGGATCGTCTTCTATCAAGATCAAAGATTTAGTTTATTTATTTATACGAATTCTTTGGTAGTTTGGTTTCATAAAAAAACATTATATAATTTAAAAGAACTCTCTAGCTTGGGTTCTATAAATACCCAACTCTCTTTCTCTAAGAATGCATCAATCACCAACTCCTTTAAATTTCAATGGCTCATAAGTGCGAAATGAAGCTTCTTGGGTCTACTGGAAGTGCATTTGTCACCCGAGTTAAGTTTTTACTTAAACTCAAGTCAATCGAGTATGAATACATTGAGGAAGATCTGTGTAACAAAAGTGAACTCTTAATTACATCTAACCCCATTTTTCAGCAAGTACCTGTTCTTTTTCATGCATCAAATGAGCCCATCGTTGAGTCTCTCGCCATAATAGAGTACCTTGACGAGATCTAGCCTGACGTCCACCCTCTCCTCCCTTCTGATCCTTCAAGTCGGGGTTCAATGTCGAGTCTTGGCCTACACATTTGACACTCTGGTATTGTATAATACTAGTCATTTGATTTTCGATTCAACTAACACATCCATGTTGAAAAAAAAAAATTAATGGCATATAAATTAAACATGACTACCAAATAACTAGGCGGGATGAAATAACGACTTACAATATCATATATCTAAATCTTGATCAACCCAAAAAAAACAATATCACGACACTAAAAAGCACCCAACTTAACCGCCCATACTTGTTATTAATTTTGAACATGAAGGATTTTGTCGATCCTTTGTATTCAAAATTAATAACAAGTATAGGTAACGTGTCTCATATCCTATTGTATAAGTAGAATTTTCTGAGTATGTTTGTTAGTCACGATGACATGTAATGTTATAAATATGTGTTCTTTATCTCACCTAATCTATGTCATGTTTGGCCAAAACTTAACTTCTCTTTTCAGTTAAACTATACATAAAAATTTCTACTCTATACAATAGAGCTTTCTTATTATTTATAACACGATCACATAAACCATGGAGAAATCACAATTGTAGTTGCTAAGTTGTAGCTTTTATTGTGGGAATTCTTGTTTCTCAAATATATCGAGTTTGATATGATAACTTTTTATTTGTTTGATCATTTTATATTGAATTTTTAACAAAATTTTACACAATTTTGTGGTTAGGTAAACATTTATTAAAACACGTGTTAGATGATCACCATATATTGATGTTAAATTGCTAACAGTTTTACCGATGGATGAAAGAATTCATGTTAACACAAGAGAATGTGAGAAGAGAAGAACTAAAAACAATAATCATTGGAGGATCTGTAATGCTGGAAGACGCATTCGTGAAGTTGAGCAAGGGAAAGGCTTTTTTCGGTGGAGATGATATCGGTTATCTAGATGTTGTTATAGGATCTTTTCTGGGGTGGATTAAATTTTATGAAACAGAATTTGGTTTTAATGTGATTGAAGAAGCAAGAAACCCAAGACTTACACAATGGGGAAAGAGTATGTGGTCACATGAAGTGACAAGGAGCGTGATTCCAAGTCAAGAAATTCACATGAAATTCCTTAACATGCTTCAAGGCTTGTTGCCATCTATGCCTGTTGTTGTTACTGCTTGATCGGAATAAACTTTTCCGTTTTCACCACCACAATGTACTAAATAAATGTCAAGTATCGTCATTACATACGATTATGTTTGAAGTATGTATTTGACTTTAATATGTTTTGATAGATCAAAATAAATTATCCTTTGTTGCATGTGCTCGGCTAATCCTTCATGATGAGTTGAATGTTTTTTGTTGAATTATGGCTTTTGTGCGAACATTAGTAGAAATCTATATCTTTATCTGTAGTCTGTATTTATATTTATATTTATAGTATATAATGAAAGGAGGTTTTGAGAGACGTTTGTAAATTATTTTCGCGCCTCTGTTTTAATAAAATATGTAAATTAAAAAAAATCAATTTGACTTTCTTTTTTTACTAAAATATTTTAAAACAAACATATTTCCATATACATATTTCTATTTAGTTTTAACTATTCATTTTATCAGCTTATTTATGATTCAATAACTTTACTTTACGTATTTATGTTTTAAAATAATTTTAAAAGTGATTTAGTTTTTAAGTATTAGTAAATAATATAATTACCAACCATTTTTTTAGCGATTTGATTTTAGTTTTATTTTTGTATTTTAACCCTTAATTTATTTATAATTAATCTGAATGTTACTTTTTCTTTTAATGAGAATTCTTTTAGTTCCACTTAGTTAAAGCTGTCTCTTTTCATTTTAAAGATAACTGTTTTATTATATAAAATACTTATTTATATGAAATTTCAAAGATATATTATCTTTAAAATCGTTTTACGATCATCATTCTTAAGTATTAATTATTTAGCTTACTATTATATTTATTTGATATATGTAATACACAGGTTTCTAAGTAAGTTATATAATACAACGATGTTTAATGATTATTATTAATTCATAGTTAATTAAAGGCCATTTTTTTTAATTCACTGTGACATACTAATATATAACCATCTTCCTTTGTTTTTTGTAACATTTTGGAACGATCACGTTCTATTTTAAACTTAGTGCCGGTCCACGGGTAAAAATGAAGTGAAGCTAGGGCTTGAGGCCTCCAGTTTTCTAGAGCCTCCAGTTTTAGTCGAAGGCCTGGCCTTCGTTGAACCGATTGAACTCTGAGCTTCGAAAACTAGGTCTCAAAATGAAAGGGGGAACTTAGGAGAGAAAGCTTAGGAAATTGAAGGATCATCGTTTATTGAAAATGAATTATAATTTGTTACTTTTTTGTTACACTTGAAGGTAGACTAATTGTGCTAATCGTTGACACAGATATATTGCTTTTTTGGTTCGTATGATAATTAAGTGGATGAAGAAGTTATGGTTTATGTCTTAAACTGTGACCATTTTTTTGATGTCTTTGGGACATGTTTTCGCCTTGTTCGGTGATTTTGATAAGCTATTGTGATGTATCTTGATGTTTTCTTGATGTTCTTTGTTGTTGAATTGATTAAGATAGTCACATGAATGATGAATGGAATGAGCAGATAATCTGTTTGTCTTGGTTTAGTGAATGAAGGTTGTAGGGATGAACAAGGATTAGATAATTTTTCTGTGAGTTAATCGAATGAATCATTCCTAGATTTCAATTCCATGGATCCGAATAAGACTCTTTCATTTATCTTTAAAATGAAAACTCACACTTTGATTTTCTAAAACACAATAGATCATTTGGTATGCAAAATTCCTTGAAACTAATCTTGTTTAAAAACATGTTTGGTTGATAAAGAAAAAAAAATACAAGAGAGTTGTAGTTTGTTAAACACTTAAACTCATTAAGCCATAAACAAACTCATTAACATTTTACTTATTTTAAGTCTATTGAACAATAGAATCATTAACATTTTAATTATATTAACTACGGCTGCAAACCAACCGAATATTTAGTGAATAATTCGTGAACTGTGCGGCGGGAAGTCCGTTTATTTTCGTTCGCTTAATAAATAAACGAACATGAACAAGAAAATTTTGCTCGTTTAGTTAAACGAGTGAATATGAAAACTGTTGCGTTCGTTCATTTATGTTAATAAACGTTCCATGATAAGGTACTTATATTTTAGGAAGAGTTTGAGTAGCTACATATAGGGCCTAAAGTGTATAAGCTAGAAAGTTGAAGTGTTGTAACCATTGAGAGGAGATTGTTGTTGTCGCTATATATTCATCGTTATTCATCCCCAGTCATTCATCATTTGATTAGGGTTTCTTCGTATTGGAAGGAAATAATTCATGCACATTTCCAGCTCACCCATCTATCTATTTCTTTTGATTGATTGTGTTGTCTTTTGTCAAGGCTTTTATTTAGGCTGATCTTTTCTTTCTTTGGTGTATATAATCTGCACCGTGTAATGTAGAAGAGATACATTGAATCAGCCACATTTTGATTTTATTATGGTATCAGAGCGTTGTTCCACAACATGCTCAAACAAAACCCAAAAAGCCCTACACTAACCGACCACCATCCATGGCCGGCGACAAAGAAAAGGAATCGAACGCGACCAGCAATGCTGCCGCAGACCACACTTCACCCTTCTGATTACCCACGACAGTTACATGTGATGAAGCCTTAAATGACAGGAATTACCTTGATTGGGTTTCAGAGATGGAGACCTTTCTGTTTGTAAAAAACAAGATAGGCTTTGTTGATGGAACTCTACTAAACCCGGAGAAGACACGTCCAGAATATATGCCATGGCTCCGTTGTGATGCCATGATCAAAGGATGGCTGACTACAGCCATGGAGAAGGAGATTAGAGTTAGTATGAAATATGCTAACTCTGCGGAAGAGATATGGAAGGACTTGCAGGAGCGTTTCGGGAAGGAGAGTGCCCCGAGGGCATACGAACTCAAACAACTTCTGATGACAACGAAGCAAGATGGCTCCTCTGTGTCAGCATACTACACCAAACTAAGAACACTCTAGGATCAGATATATGCAGTTTTTTTTATTCCCAGATGTTCTTTTACGGGTTGCACATGTGGCTTGAGAAAGAAGATGACCGATTCCAAGGATAAAGAGAGGTTGTATGAGTTTTTACTTGGACTCGACAATGAATATTCGACCATTAGAACCTAAATACTTGCTATAAAGCCAATACCCAACCTGGGAGAAGCCTATCACCTTGTTTCAGAAGATGAGCAATAAAAAGTGGTCTCTATGGGCAAGAAAGAAAACACCGACACTGCTTCGTTTCAGGCATTTGTGAAGAAAGACGGGCTGCTAGCACACACAACCGAAACATGTCCAAAAGCAGTAAGAAGCCTGCTGATGAAAAGGTGGAGCATTGCGTCTTCTGTGGGAAAGACAGGCATAACCATGACGAGTGTTTTAAACGAATTAGGTACCCGAAATGGTGGTCGGGAAAGGGGAATACGGAGAAAGGAAAGGCTAAGGCCGGATGCGTTGATACGATACAAGCTGCGGGTGAACCAAGACAAAGTAGGGCTAGCCCCATACCGGGCTTAAACGAAGAACAATACCAATAATTTTTGCACATGTTTACCGCTAAAAATGCGGCTAATGTCGAGGTCACACAACCTATGGCTAATATGGCAGGTATTTTCGACAAAAGTAACGGGTGGGTTGTTGACTCGGGTTGCATTGAGTACATAACCCATAACTTAAATGCTTTTCATGAGAAATTGAAATCATTACATGATCTACCAGTCACCATTCCATACCAGTCAAGGGTAGAGGAACATGCAACTTGCCAAACAGGTTGAGGATTAAAAACATTTTATATGTACCCGAATTCACTTGTAAAATATTATCCGTAAGCCGATTAACCAAAGATCTTCGTTGTACTGTAATGTTTTTCCGGATTTCTTTGTCATGCAGGACTTGAGTTCGAGGAAATTGATTGGAACAGTTAGATGCGAAAATGGTCTATATCGGATGAGGATGATTAGAGGCGAGAGGGTGGCTATGGCTGTTGGAAGTAGTCTTTGGCATAGACGCTTGGGGCATGCAACCCACAGTAAACTTTCTTGTTTGATTTCATTTCCTCCAAGACAAATGATGAAACTTGTGATTCTTGTGCTAGAGCAAAATTTACTAGACTACCGCTTCTTGCTAGTTTTATCAAATCAAAGGAGTGTTTTGAACTTTTACATTGTGACATATGGGGTCGATATTGTACACCCTCTCTAACCGAAGCCAACTACTTCTTGACTATAGTTGATGACTTTAGTCGATCAGTGTGGGTGTACCTTTTGAACGGAAGTCGGATGCCAGTGATTGCCTAATTAGCTTTCATAAGATCTGTCACACCCTTAAAATCCACTAACGGGGTTTTACCGTCGGGCGTGTGACACACCAGGATCTCAGATAGCACCAGTTACACCAACTCAGTAATTTGCAAAACGTCACATTTAAAATCAGACTTTTAAGGTAACCATAAGCGTTTAATATTTGCGGAAGCGATTTGAGAACAGTAAATCAACAATAAATTGTGCCACATGCGTTTAAACAATAAAAGTCAATAATGTTTGATAAAATGAACTGATTGAGTTGTAATGTATGCCATGAATGCATCCCTAGCTGAGTCCCTAACTTTGTGCATTCCTGTGACCTGAGAAAACATGCTAAAATGTGTCAACATAAAGTTGGTGAGTCCACAGGTTTAAACAACAAGTAATGTGTTAGAAAGCATTTCATATGGTTTAGTATATAAAGCATATCGATAGGTAGCTAGCCTATAATCAAGTTACTTAGTGTTTCAAACCGAAGCTGACTGTGTGTGTTTTATGCCTTTCCACCACGTCTATCACAGACCGTGGCAATTGTTAGGTCAATTACGCACCCGTTTGACCTCCAATCAAGCTAGCGCGACTAGCCCGGGCGGGGTTTGTCAAACCCAGTAGTACTACTCAGAATCACCTCGCTAATCCCATTACTAACGGTTTGATACTGCAAGGACTTTCAAATGTGTCTACACTTCGCAACAGGCGATATCAATAATACTAACAACAATAACAAGAAATAGTGTTTGCATGTTTTCTCCCCCAAAAAGGAAAGAATGTAAAACGGGGCCGTGAAAACTCACCTTAAATGCACAGCAAAAAGCAAACGAAAGCACAAAGATCAGAGTTTCCGGTTAACCTGAACGCCATTTAATATATATATAATTAATATTAAATACCAGCAATCTGTTCGTACGGTTTCGCATTCACGATTCGGTTACGGTTATCAATTTCCCAATCAAACGCAAGCACGGTCAAAACTGTATAAAACCCAATTATTCTCATGTATACTAATTTATGTGTATGGATAATCGTTTGAGATAATATAACCCAACCGATAACATGCACATACAATATATATTACCTATACCGAATATATATATATATACACACCACATAACATATACTATACACTCATACATATATAATATATATATATTACATACACACACACAAGTACACACAACCAGTAGAAACCCACGCAAGTCATAACCTTGCAATCAATTCCCCACACCATGCACACATAATTCAAAACCCAAACACACACAAACATATATAACCACACACTGCCATATGCATTCATACGTACCTATATATACTCCTAGCACTCAACCATGCATTCATGCGCATCAATGACCACATGCATACCAAACCACATGCCTACATACATACAACCACGCCATCCACGCATAACTCGCATGCAAGCAGTGTACAAAACAGATTCATACCATCACATCTAGGTGTATGTATATGCATATATACACACGCATGAACCCACTGCGATTTCCACCCACATATATACACCAGAACATGCATACGAAGCAAATATATAAAAATCAACATAGATACATACACACGGTAGAACTCATGCACGATGAACACACATACATAACCGGGCGTGCCTCCAATGAAATCACATGAAACCGTAGATCGAAACATCAAAACCGTAACGTATAAAATTAGAATAATAATAGTCGAATCATACCGAACGAGATACGGGACAGATTTGCTCACCGCTCCTGATTGCCGGTTCACTCAATCAAGAACGGAGGTGTTGCCGGGGTGCACTGCTGCGGGGAAGAGCGGCTATCGAGACAGGAAGTGGCGGTCGAAGGGAGAGGATGAGAGGATGATCTTCAAATCGAACGAGCGACGGCAGGGGTTGGTTAGGGTTTTGGAAGTGTGGGAACGGGATTGCTGTTGAGGAAAGCCGATGGAGGAGTGATTTAGTATAAGAAGTGGTGCAATTTACTCTTCTGGTCCCTCAAATTAAAAGAACTTGCAATGCAAATACTTAAGTTTAGTTAACATCGGATTAATATTTATTAATAGTTATAAACCAAAATCATAATTATCTAATAATATTGGGATTGACTTAATTAAATTACCAGGCATGAGTTGGATACGGTGACGAGGTTAACCTGACAATACGGGTTGTCACATCATCCCCTTGTTGAAAGAATTTTCGTCCTGAAAATTAGAACAAAGAACAGGTTTAAAGGTGACTAGAAGCTTGCATTGGATACGGTTCCTGGAATATCCGAAACGAAGCCAAACAAAAGAATGTAAGAATTTCGGGTTTCACGAGAGTTGTGACATCATCCCCTTGTAGAAGGGAATTTCGTCTCGAAATTTAAAAGAAAAAAATATCTTAAGAGTGATACCTTAAGAAGTGGATGCCAGATCTTTAAACAGTTGCGGGTACTTCTTTCTCATCTGTTCTTCGCGTTCCCAGGTAAACTCTGGTCCACGCTTTGAATTCCACCTAACGCGCACAATCGGAATTTACTACGCTTTAGGGTTTTAACTTCTCGGTCCATGATCTCTACTGGTTCTTCTATGAAGCGTAACTGTTCATCAATCGCCAGTTCTTCTAAGGGTACAATTAGTGACTCGTCAGCTAAACACTTCTTCAGGTTTGAAACGTGAAACACATTGTGGATTCCACTGAGTTTTTTTTAGGCAAATTCAGCTGATAGGCTACTGGACCAATCCTCTTGATAATCTCAAATGGTCCTACGTAGCGAGGATTTAACTTCCCTCGTTTCCCGAACCGGATTACACCTTTCCAAGGTGAGACTTTCAGAAGTACTTTGTCCCCAATCTTAAATTCCAATGGCTTGCGGCGTTTATCTGCGTAACTCTTCTTTCGGTCAAGTGCCACTGCCATTCGATTACGGATTTGCACGATCTTCCCTGTCGTCTCGTGCACAAGCTCAGGACCAGTAAGTTGGCTTTCTCCAACTTCCGCCCAACAGATAGGTGATCGGCACTTACGTCCATACAGTGCCTCAAATGGTGCAGCTTTGATTGAAGTATGATAACTGTTATTGTAGGAGAACTCAACTAATGGTAGATGAGTTTCCCAACTGCTGCCAAAATCAATCACACACGCACGTAACATGTCTTCCGGTGTCTGGATCGTACGCTCACTTTGACCATCGGTTTGCGGATGATACGCGGTGCTCATGTCCAACCGCGTCCCCAATGATCGTTGTAAAGACTGCCAAAAATGTGAAGTGAATCGGGCGTCACGATCGGATATAATGGATACTGGCACACCATGCTGAGAGACTATTTCCCTTAAGTAAATCCTTGTTAACTTGTCCATTCGATCCGTCTCTCGGATGGCCAGGAAATGTGTGGATTTCGTTAAGCGATCTACTATAACCCAAATGGTATTGCATCCGCTGGGAGTCCTCGGTAACTTTGTGACAAAGTCCATTGAGATCTGCTCCCATTTCCACACTGGAATCTCCGGTTGCTGAAGTAGACCGGATGGTCGCTAGTATTCCACCTTAACTTTAGAACAAGTTAGGCATCTGCTTACGTAGGTGGCAATCTCAGCTTTCATGTTTGGCCACCAGTAGAACTCCTTCAGGTCTTGGTACATCTTGTCCGAACCCGGATGAATTGAGTAACGTGACTTATGGGTTTCATCCATTACTAGCTCTCGTAAATTCCCATACTGTGGTACCCAAATTCATTCCATGAAATACCAAACTCCATCAGATTTAACCTCTAATTGTTTTCTATACCTCGCATCGATTCGGCTTTCAGGTTCTCTTCCTTTAAAGCTTCAAGTTGAGCATTACGGATCTGATCAGGCAATTTGGTGTGGATGGTAAGTTATAATGCTCGAACTAGTTTTGGCTTAGGGGTCTCCTTTCGACTTAGGGCGTCGGCTACCACGTTAGCCTTACCCGGATGATATGTGATTACACAATCGTAGTCGTTCAATAGCTCGTCCCATTGACGCTGTCTCATGTTTAACTCCTTCTGTTCAAAGATGTGCTGGAGGCTTTTGTGGTCAGTATATATGGTGCACTTGGTACCGTACAGGTAATGCCTCCATATCTTGAGTGCAAATACAACAACTCCCAACTCTAAATCATGCGTCGTGTAATTCTTCTCATGAACTTTTAGTTGGCGGGAAGCATATGCGATTACCTTCTCGCGTTGCATTAGCACACAGCCGAGGCCTTGAATGGAAGCATCACAATATACCACAAAATCGTCTGTTCCCTCAGGCAGTGATAGCATCGGTGCCATACAGAGTTTATGTTTCAGAGCCTGAAATGCAGATTCCTGCTTGTCACCCCACTTGTATGTAGTGCCTTTATGAGTTAACATCGTGAGAGGTTGAGCAATTTTTGAAAACCCTTCGATGAATCGCCGATAATAGCTAGCCAACCCAAGAAATTGTCGTACCTCAGTCGGAGTCTTGGGCGTAGCCCAGTTCTTTATGGCATCTATCTTTGCCGGGTCTACATGTATTCCCTTCTCATTGACCACATGACCCAAGAATTGGACTTCTCGCATCCAGAAGTCACACTTTGAAAATTTAGCATACAATTGTTCTCGTTTCAGCAGTTCTAAGGTCAGTCTAAGGTGTTCCTTGTGTTCTTCTTCATTCTTTGAATAAATAAGAATGTCATCGATAAAGACAATGACAAACTTATCCAAATAAGGTTTGCACACTCGGTTTATGAGGTCCATGAAAGCCGCTGGTGCGTTGGTTAACCCAAATGGCATAACCAAAAACTCGTAGTGGCCATATCTGGTTCTAAACGCTGTCTTTACAATGTCCTCATCTCGAACCCTCAGTTGGTGATATCTCGACCTTAGATCTATTTTGGAGTAAAAACTCGACCCTTGAAGCTGATCGAACAAATCATCAATGCGCGGAAGAGGGTAACGATTCTTAATCGTCACTTTGTTTAATTTTCGATAGTCAATACACATGGAAGGTTCTATCCTTCTTCTTGACAAACAAAACTGGGGCTCCCCATGGTGACGAGCTAGGTCTGATAAACCCTTTATCCAGCAATTTCTGTAATTGCGTAGACAGCTCTTGCAGCTCATTTGGAGCTAGTCTGTATGGTGCTCTCGAGATAGGTGCGGCTCCAGGTACCAAGTCAATCTGGAACTCGACTTGGCGATGCGGTGGGAGACCAGGTAGATCTTCAGGGAAAACCTCGGGATAATCATGTACAATGGGAATATCTTCAATCTTCTTTTCCTTGGTTTCTTTCTTTGCGACCATAGCGAAGAACGCTGTGCGAGCCTTGCGTAAGCACTTCTGGGCTTTCATGTAAGAGATGATACCAGAGACTGTACCACTCTTCTATCCTTGAACTAACAAAACTTCGCCACTAGGAAGTGGTACACGGACGACCTTCTCACGACAGATGATCTCAGCTTGGTTCTTAGATAACCAGTCCATACCAACAACCACATCGAAGCTACCAAGTGTGACAGGCATCAGATCTATTTCTAACTCATGTCCAGATAATCCTAGTTTACATCCCTTAATGATATGAGTTGCCTCGATCAGTTTCCAATCAGCTAATTCTATGGTGTAACTAGGTTCCGTATCAACTAAAGTTACATCAAGAAGTTTGCTAAACTTGGTAGAAATAAAGCTCCTATCGGCACCAGTATCAAATACTATAGAAGCAAAACAGCCATTCAGAGGAAACGTACCAGTAACCACATTCTGATCATTCCTTGCCTCACCAGATCCAATCACAAAAGCACGACCCTTAGCATTGTTTCCATTATTACTCTTATTTCCATTCTTCTGCTGTGGACAGTCTTTTCTACAGTGGCCCTCCTTGCCACATTCAAAACAACCCCTATGTGTTTCTCCTTATTGTTTCTGTTGATATTGTTACTTAGTCATCAGTTCTCCCCTGCAGTCTCTAGCAATATGACCCGTCTTGTCACATCTTTGACAGCAAAAACGATCACACGGTCCATAATGATGGAAGTTGCATTTGTTGCACTTCGGGTTCTGGCCAACATAGTTACTTGATCCTTGACCACTGTTGTTGTTATTCTGGTTGGTGTTGGTGAAGTTTCGGGATGAATCAAACTGCCTGGCTTGTTGCTGAGGTTGATTTGTGTTGGATGGGTTACTAGATGTACCATCCCATTTCCATTTGTTATCAGATGAACTAGTTACAGCTCCACGTTTAGGCAGGGTGCCTTGAGCCACCGCCTGATCAGTAAGTTTGTGAGCCAGACGAATAGCTTGCTGAATAGTGACTGGGTCAGCAGCTATGACACTGGCTTGAATTTGAGGAGCTAACCCATCAATGTACCTTTCTATCCTTTTGTAGGCTGGGGTCGCCATTTGAGGACATAAGGTAGCCAACTCGTGTGAACGAGTTTTGTACTCCTCTATCTTGGATCTAACCATTTTTAGATTCCAAAATTTTGTTTTCAGCTTCTGGATTTCATTCTTGGGACAGTATTCCTCTTTATTATCTTCCTCTGGTGTTGGTTCATCAGCAATTTGTAGTGCCGCTAACTGTCCCTCCAATGTAGTCATCTGGGCCTCCAAGTCAGTTATCCTGAGTCTAGTCTCGGTGCCCTGAAGCTCTACAGTATCAACGCGTCCGGTGAGCTCGACGACCTCACGAGCTAGAGTGTAATGACGGTTAATGGCCATAGATAGCCGGTCCTCTAAAATCACCACCTTCAGGTAAAGCTGGTGCATCTCGTGTCGCAAGGCTGAGTTCTCATTAGTGAGAGATCGAATGCGTTGTCGTTCGGTATCGAGTGTGGCGACTGTGGCTGCTAGTGCTCGCTCATGTGAACAAGATAAAAAAGGGAGGGCAGGCGTAGCAGATGCCGACGCCGACCTAGTCCTTGGTCCACTAGGTGCTGGAGCAAGAACACGCTCCCTGTAAATCATACGGTCCACGTAAGTAGGATAGTGGAACCAATCCCTAGGAGGATCTCGCTCAGGAAGTGCGAATGGCTGGTCCAGATCCATCTCATCAGATGGATAGGGAAATCGGGATGACTCCTTATCCCTATTAAGAGGAGGAGGAGAAGAAGTGTCGGAACGCACACGCCTCTTACCCAAGGACGCAGAATGCGAAGAAGAGAGTGTCATGTCTGCAGTCCACGTCATAGAAATGAGTCCGAGCAGGTAATACATCAAGCAAGTAAAGCTCAGTAATCTATGTGTGTGTAACTAATGCGATCTAGTTATAGTCTAAAATGCAATGCATATGAATGCTCATTTTAGTTCGCTATAACTGGGGCTCTGATACCAATCTGTCACACCCTCAAAATCCACTAACGGGGTTTTACCGTCGGGCGTGTGACACACCAGGATCTCAGATAGCACCAGTTACACCAACTCAGTAATTTGCAAAACGTCACATTTAAAATCAGACTTTTAAGGTAACCATAAGCGTTTAATATTTGCGGAAGCGATTTGAGAACAGTAAATCAACAATAAATTGTGCCACATGCGTTTAAACAATAAAAGTCAATAATGTTTGATAAAATGAACTGATTGAGTTGTAATGTATGCCATGAATGCATCCCTAGCTGAGTCCCTAACTTTGTGCATTCCTGTGACCTGAGAAAACATGCTAAAATGTGTCAACATAATGTTGGTGAGTCCACAGGTTTAAACAACAAGTAATGTGTTAGAAAGCGTTTCATATGGTTTAGTATATAAAGCATATCGATAGGTAGCTAGCCTATAATCAAGTTACTTAGTGTTTCAAACCGAAGCTGACTGTGTGTGTTTTATGCCTTTCCACCACGTCTATCACAGACCATGGCAATTGTTAGGTCAATTACGCACCCGTTTGACCTCCAATCAAGCTAGCGCGACTAGCTCGGGTGGGGTTTGTCAAACCCAGTAGTACTACTCAGAATCACCTCGCTAATCCCATTACTAACGGTTTGATACTGCAAGGACTTTCAAATGTGTCTACACTTCGCAACAGGCGATATCAATAATACTAACAACAATAACAAGAAATAGTGTTTGCATGTTTTCTCGCCCAAAAAGGAAAGAATGTAAAACGGGGCCGTGAAAACTCACCTTAAATGCACAGCAAAAAGCAAACGAAAGCACAAAGATCAGAGTTTCCGGTTAACCTGAACGCCATTTAATATATATATAATTAATATTAAATACCAGCAATCTGTTCGTACGGTTTCGCATTCACGATTCGGTTACAGTTATCAATTGCCTAATCAAACGCAAGCACGGTCAAAACTGTATAAAACCCAATTATTCTCATGTATACTAATTTATGTGTATAGATAATCGTTTGAGATAATATAACCCAACCGATAACATGCACATACAATATATATTACCTATACCGAATATATATATATATATATATACACACCACATAACATATACTATACACTCATACATATATAATATATATATATATTACATACACACACACAAGTACACACAACCAGTAGAAACCCACGCAAGTCATAACCTTGCAATCAATTCCCCACACCATGCACACATAATTCAAAACCCAAACACACACAAACATATATAACCACACACTGTCATATGCATTCATACGTACCTATATATACTCCTAGCACTCAACCATGCATTCATGCGCATCAATGACCACATGCATACCAAACCACATGCCTACATACATACAACCACGCCATCCACGCATAACTCGCATGCAAGCAGTGTACAAAACAGATTCATACCATCACATCTTGGTGCACGTATATGCATATATACACACGCATGAACCCACTGCGATTTCCACCCACATATATACACCAGAACATGCATACGAAGAAAATATATAAAAATCAACATAGATACATACACACGGTAGAACTCATGCACGATAAACACACATACATAACCGGGCGTGCCTCCAATGAAATCACATGAAACCGTAGATCGAAACATCAAAACCGTAACGTATAAAATTAGAATAATAATAGTCGAATCATACCGAACGAGATACGGGACAGATTTGCTCACCGCTCCTGGTTGCCGGTTCACTCAATCAAGAACGGAGGTGTTGCCGGGGTGCACTGCTGCGGGGAAGAGCGGCTACCGAGACAGGAAGTGGCGGTCGAAGGGAGAGGATGAGAGGATGATCTTCAAATCGAACGAGCGACGGCAGGGGTTGGTTAGGGTTTTGGAAGTGTGGGAACGGGATTGCTGTTGAGGAAAGCCGATGGAGGAGTGATTTAGTATAAGAAGTGGTGCAATTTACTCTTCTGGTCCCTCAAATTAAAAGAACTTGCAATGCAAATACTTAAGTTTAGTTAACATAGGATTAATATTTATTAATAGTTATAAACCAAAATCATAATTATCTAATAATATTGGGATTGAGTTAATTAAATTACCAGGCATGAGTTGGATACGGTGACGAGGTTAACCTGACAATACGGGTTGTCACAAGATGATCAAAACCAAATTTAATAAAATGCTAAAAGAATTCGATGTGATAATGGAGGCGAGTTTACGTCTAACCGAATGATGACCTTCTACAATGAAGAGGGAATGTAACTTGAGGCCACATGCCCTCACACTCCGCAATAGAACGGAGTCGTCGAGCAAAAGCACCGTCACCTACTCGAGACCGCAAGGGCACTTAAATTTGAAGCAAAGTTGCCATCAACCTTTTAGGGAGAATGCATCTTGACCGCGGCTTATATTATAAATAGGCTTCCATCCACGACTATTAATAATAAGACCCCTTATGAGATAATTTATAACCAAAAGCCTAATTACGACCACATGAAGGTTTTTGGTTGTTTGGCATACTACCAGAGCATCGAAACAAGAGGCGACAAGTTTGAAGAAAGAGGGAGACCCGGGATATTTTTAGGATATCCTTACGGGACAAAGGGGTACATAGTTTTAGACATTAAAAATAATAAAATGGTGGTTTCGAGGGATGTGAGGTTTGTTGAGGATGCTTTCCCTCACAACAAAATCAACACACATCTCGAAGAAGAGGAAAGGGAAATATTTGAACTCCCATCCTGGCACTTTCATGATCATATGGAACCAAAAACCATTGATATGGAAGAAACAAACACAATAGAAAGCAACTCTCCCCATGAAGACAACATGCACATGCAAGGTCATTTTGATAATGAACCAAGTCATGGAACCAGCCCGATGGAAGAGAATGGCCCAACCAATGATCTTGGCCCAATTGATGATGAAAGAGAAGAGCCCAGTAATATTCAAACAGAAGAATCGATGCAAGCACAGCTTAGAGAAAGAAGAAGCCGTACTCGACCGGCTCGCCTCAATGACTACATTGTCCATCTCCCTCCGTCCATAGACCAATCGCCTCCCTACTCCGATCATAATTCCTCTACGGTACACCCTATTGCAAATTTCATTTCCTATAATAAGTTCACAAATTCTCACAAATCTTTTTTAGCGGCCATCAGTTCTAACGATGATCCCAAGACATTTAAACAAGCTGTGTAGAGTCCCAATTAGAGAGAAGCTATGAAACAGGAGATTCGTGCACTTGAACAAAATGGTACGTGGACCCTTGAAGACTTGCCGGAAGGGAAACATGCCATAGGATCGAAGTGGAAGGTATACAAGTTGAAGTACAAGCTGAATGGACAAATTGAGAGATACAAGGCAAGGTTGGTCGCAAAGGGATTCACACAAATGGAAGGTATCGATTTCCATGATACTTTCGCCCCGGTAGCCAAACTTGTAACCGTACGAACTTTGCTCACTTTAGCTACCAAAAGAAATTGGGTTATCAATCAACTCGACGTGAATAACGCCTTCTTGCATGGAGAGTTAGATGAAGAGATATATATGAAGATACCACGAGGATTTGAAAAGGGGAATGAAAACAAGGTTTGCCAGCTTAGAAGATCTCACTATGGTCTAAAACAAGCTTCGAGAAACTGGTACCAAAAGTTCACTACTTCTTTGCAACAAGTTGACTTCAAGCGGTCTCAAGCCGATCACTACTTATTCATCTTCAAATACGAAGAATCGTTCGTCGCGGCTCTCATTTACATAGATGACGTGATACTCACCGGAAATGACGTTAAGAAGATTGAAGAAACCAAGGCTTTTCTTGATGAAAGGTTCAGCATCAAAGATCTTGGCCTCTTAAAATACTTCTAGGGGATTGAGATAACGCGTAATCGAGAAGGTCTAATCTTGAGTCAACGAAAATACATACTTGACATTCTTGAAGATAGTGGGATGATGGTTGCCGACCGAGTGCCTTCCCCATGGAGCAAAACACAAAACTTGTGAGGAATGATGAAGAGATTCGAGCCGATGCCAATCAATACCGTAGACTTGTAGGGAGACTACTTTACCTACATGCAACTAGGCCTGACATCACCTACTCCATCAACATTCTCAGCCAATTCGTAGGAGATCCACGGACAAATCATATGAAAGCAGCCATGAGGGTGTTGAGATATTTGAAAGGCACTCCGAGACAAGGCATACTTCTTCCTAAGGAAGGAGGGACAAATCTGGTCGGGTATATCGACTCGGACTGGCTCAGCTGCCCCGATACAAGAAGGTCCAGAAATGGTTACTTGTTGCTTTTTGGAGGATCCCCGGTGTCGTGGAAATTAAAGAAACAATCGGTCGTGTCTCGCTCCTCAGCTGAGGCTGAATACCAATCCATGGCTACAACCGTTAGCGAGATCCTTTGGTTGCGATGGCTCTTGAAGGAGCTGGATATTGAACAAATAAGGCTACACAACTGTTTTGCAACAATCTGGCTGTTAAACACATAGCCAACAATCCGGTTTTTCATGAACGGACGAAACATGTTGAGATTGATTGTTACTTCGTAAGAGAACGAGTCGAGTCAAAGGAGATGGAACCGCTGCACATTGACACCAAGTCTTAAATTGCAGACCTGTTTACAAAGCCACTGGGATCACGACAGCTGGGATTATTGCTTGGCAAGTTGGGCATCTATAACCCGCATGCTCCAACTTGAGAGGGAGTATTAGAAGGAAATAATTCCTGCACATTTCCAGCTCACCCTTCTGTCTATTTATTTTGATTGATTGTGTTGTCTTTTATCAAGGCTTTTATTTTGGCTGATTTTTTCTTTCTTTGATGTATATATTCTACACCGTGTAATGTAGAAGGGATGCATTGAATCAGCCACATTTTAATTTTATTACTTCATGTTTTTATGATGTGCTACATCTTAATTTGTCATTGTCTTGGGTTGATAAAGTTTCTTTATGTTAATATTTGATGACTAGCAATTCATTATTGCTAGTACGACTGTTAATTAGATCGATTATAGAATAGTTAAGGGTTGATTTTTATTATGCTGGTTCACGATTACTACTAGTTTTGATTATCTGTTGTTACCCTTGATCTTATTTCATCCCAAGCTTCTGTTAAATCTTTCTTGTTCCAAGGTCATGTGTGCCTTCGCTTATTTCAAAGTGTAGTTTATTTTAACAGCAAATGTACGAGTTGTTGGCGATAATTTCTAACCGATTTCATAAGTTGGTGAAGTTTGGTGACCTAAGTTGACAAGTCAGTCAAGTTGGTTTAATATTCAAATCTAGTTTGTTCTATCTATTTGATTAGAGAAGTATGGTTTGTTATTCTAGATAAAGTTCAAGTCATATTAACTAGTAGTCATAGATAGATAAGTATTACCTAGATTATATAAACCCATATTAGGGACTTGGGGTGAGTTATAATTAAGTTTTTGAGATATTTTTCTAAGTTATGATAAAGTGTTTGAGAGTTACTCAAATAACATGTTCTTGTGTTTGATTCTGTGGACTTGACAACTTATTTGTTTCCCAACTACAATTGTACCCTCAACCCTCTCAGAAAAAAACCCACAACTAGAAAAACCTACTAACTTTCAAAAAAATGATAGCTAAAGACTAGGCTAATTGTATGCATGCCCTCGAATAAGAAAAGTGCAAAGAAGGGTCATGTGACCATAACCATAGTGTAAATAATTTGTTAAATTACATTATGACATAAATAATTTTCCTATTTCATTTTGTATTTTTATAAACAAACTTCTAATTTGTAGTCATTTTGATGAAAGAATAACCACATAAATCATAAGATTTAGTTTCCGTTTGATTGTTTTAGTGATTTTTTTATTTAATTACTTTAAAAATTAGCAATCTAAACGAAAAATAATTATACAAACATGTCATTGCTATTTCTATTAGCATTTACCAAACGTCTCTTTTTTCTTTTTGCCGTACGAGCCTGCTAAATGTTTATTTATGCATATATTTATTGTTATTTACTTATTTTTTAAGTTTTAGTTAAATGTATAGATAACTTCATTCGGTAAAGTTAGTTAACATGTTATCATATTCGATACAACTAGTAACAGTTCGTTAACGTTAGAATGTTAGTATGCTAAATAATAATATCTTTTATGAAAGGGACCTCGATTTTAAATTTTGCATTTAGCCCTCAAAGAGCTTGAGCTGACACTCATCCAAGAAATTTTGCATTAGGATGTAAACTAATTCAGATTGATTCATTTTTTTCTACAAAATTCTTAAGTTTATTTAGTAGAGAGTGTTTAATTTTATATATTTCCTTAAAACTTTCTTTTGTTCAAAGGATAGTTTATTTTATTTTAAACTGCTAATTCAGACATACTTTAAACGTATTTCTAAATCAATATCAATGTCCATCATAGGACTAACCACTTGGTTAGAAACATATTTACAAGCTACAGAGATGCCACTAGGCTACAAGTCTTTTGGGTATCGGTTTTCTTATATAACTAAATACCCTATATATTCACATTTTTAACAAGTGTGATATGCCATCCTTAAAGAATTATAGACAATTCGATTTGGTCTTGTCTTGGTTGGTTTTTACCCTAAAATCCAAACCAAATAATAAAATATAATTTCTGAAAAACTACAAAATGAGGTTTTGCTTTCATTTAGTTATTACCCTAAAAAATTGTATGTTTAGAAAATTGGGAAATAGAAGAAAGCTTACTTATTATTCTTTGGGATCTTGTGGGTGCTAAATTTTTATAAAGATGGTACCCATTTTGTACACAACTTGGGTTACATTTGAAGTTAGGATGTCTATAAGTACCGGAAAGAAATAACTTAACTAAGTGTATCATCTAGTGAACCCCAATGGAGATTTGACCCATCTCTCAAACCTGAATTCATCACTTAGAGTATTGTTTTCGAAGTCAAAAGTTCCTTAACTTTAACAAATATTTTATTTATTACAATCGAAAAAATATGTCCAAATGTTGAGCCTTCATTCTATATGTAAAAACGCTTGAATCAATGATTTAGTAATTACTTTTGAGGGTTGTACCTTTCATATTTAGTCTCATGCTATAAGGGTGCATGGTGTGGGAGTAGAGGTCCTGCCGGACCAGTGGGAACACCGGCTCGGCCTAATACCTTAACTATTTACCATAACTTAACTATGACACAATTTCGTAATAAATTATTGTACGAATACAAGACTTCTTTATCCAATACTTGAACTCGTTCCAGACTCCTTTATGCGTGTAATTGTACTTGTCCAAGACTCCTTTATCAAAGTCTAGCAACGAATGCAATACTACTTTATACATTACTTGCAAGACTCCTTTATACGTTATTCAACTATAGAGAACGTTATATGTACCATCTCTATCATATGCTTTATATGTACTTTATACCTTACATTACTAAAGTACACATCATACTTTATATGTTACCATCACAATCTTATTTTACACTTTACTTTCACATACACACTTTATGTGTTACTATCACATTCATACTCTATACGTTACTATACTATACAAACTTCATACATTACTATCATAGGTATACTTTGTATGTTACCATCACCATTGTACTGTACACATCTCACCTTTTCTTTACATTAGATTTACAATTTTAAACTCGGTTATCCCATAAAGGTAAAAATTAGTTTACAAGGCATAATCAAAATACTTTAGCATATACTTTAACACGTACCTATTCATCATTCAGTTTGTTTATAAATAAATTTATCAAAAGCATGCACCTAAGCCCAAAACAATAAAGATAGTGGTATTTAGAACTCACCTTGCATTTAGTTATCAATACTGTAAATTGAATTGTGAGATGAAAATTAGAAGAACAACTCATGATATGTGGGCTAATGTGCTTGTTTTTTGGCGGGATAAATATGAAAGATTTTGTAAGCTGAGAAGTATACCATTGGGCTTTATATGGATTGATATTAGTATAAGGTTGGGCTGCTTGAAAATAGGTTGTAATTTGGGCTGGTGTTGTGCAGATGCTAAATGGGATTCTTTGGATCGGAGTGGGTGTATGTTTTGCTGGCCTGAATTAAGTTGATATGGGCCTACTTGTTCAGAACCAATTAGCTGGTAGATCACATAGGTGTCATTTTATTTTGGATGAGCCTTATATGGATCATATTGGATTATGATAGGGGGATATGGGTGTTGCTCATGATGTATGGGTTATATTATTTTATTATGGGCTGAATATTATCTGGTGGGCTTGGTATTGTATTTGTTGGGTTGCTCTACAGGTGCATATTTCGGGTTTTGGGCCGTACCCGGTCCCGGGTACAAACCGGGTTGGGCCCAATCGGGTTTTTTGTACCCGGGTATTGGTGAACCAGGGTACGAACCCGGGTCGGGTTCACATTCGGACAAACCCTACCCGATATACCCGGTTAGGGTAGGGTCGGGTCCGGCTCGGGTCTAAAACCGGGTACAATTCGGGTTTTGTTAAAAAATACAAGTGTTTAGGCGCATGGGCACCCATGCGCCTGAACAGTGCCCATGCGCATGAGCACTGTTCAGGCGCCTGAACACTTGTGATTTTTTAAAATTCTTTTAATCAATAAAAAATAAATAAATAAAATAACATAAATTAATTGTCATGTATTTCTATAATAATATTAAAACAACTTAAAAATACATAAAATGAATCAATAAAAAATACCATAAAACTTTTATTTAAGTTATCGTCTAATTTTATTTTCTACGAGATGCTTGATCAAATGCTAATTCTTCATAAGATATGCCAGAAGATACTCCTTCTTCTACCTCTTCATCATGTACTTTAGCTTCGAGTGTAATTTCGTCTTCGAGGCTTGTTTGGTCTTGTATACGATCCATTGCGTCTAAGTGATCCTTTAAACAAATGCACATCTCCACTGCTTCCGGAGTTAGTCTTGTTCTCCGTAATGATATTACCCTGCCACTAAGAGAAAAAGCAGATTCCGAAGCTACCGTAGAAGCTTGGACGCTTAGTAAATCACGGGCCATAGCAGAAAGAATCGGAAATTGAGATTCTTTTCCTTTCCACCAAGCCAAAATATCGAATGCACGATAATCTTCGGTAGTCATAGTGGAAATAAAATCCGTTCCACTATATCTACCGAGCTCACTTGTTGGGGTGTTACCTCTTTGTCGTTTAGCCGTCACATCCCGGACAACATTCAACATAGTTAAAACTGGGTCTTTAACCGAGGTACTAGCACTTGAGGTTGATTCGCTTGGCATGGTTATGTTTACGTTAGGCCCATATCTATTTAAATAAAAATTATAAATTGTTTTCAAACTTTCATTAAAATCTACTTTTGCCTCGTTTGAAAAATTAGGGTTTTCGTCATGCATATCCAAATTGTCATTTATCTCATCTATCAAGCATTCAACCCCCGCAACATTTAAAAACAGATTTAAAGCGGCGGCACACGTAAAAACGGATGGTAACTCCTTAAAATATTTTTTAAATTTTCTTTCATTGATTCTATCATTTGACTAAACATATTATTTTTATTTTGAAAATTTTTAAAACTTAAAGCCATATAATATAATTCTTGAAGCACCGAATAACTAGTGGAATAATAAACCCCCGATAATTTTATTGTTAAGTTTTTAAACACCTCAAGAAACTCGGATAGACGTTAAACATTCTTCCAACCCTCATCCGGAAATGGGTCGGCTTCACCATTATCCGAAAGACTATTATGAAAAGCTTTCAAAGTGCCCTTTTGTTTTAAAGCACAATCAAACATATGACAAGTCGAATTCCACCGAGTAGGTACATCCCAATTATGACCTAAAAATATAGATTCCGTATCCTTACAAAGTTGTTTATAATCTTTATATATTTTTCTACTTTTTTTAAAAATGTCATGTAACATAAATCGAAAAGCTTTAATAAAGTTATCAACATATTCCACGGATAGCCCATCTTGCACTACTAAATTAATAATATGTGCAACACAACAAGTTTGGAAAAAATCACCGTTTGCAATCGGAAGATATTTTAATTTTAATTTTTCAACCGCGGTTGTGTTGTTGGAGGCGTTATCAAATGCAATTGAAAAAAGTTTATTTTGTAACTTAAAAGTATTTATTACATTATCTAAAAAGTAAAACAAAAATTCTCCAGTGTGTGGATACGGAAAAAGTTCAAATGCAATCGTACGTTTCATCATTTGCCATGATTTGGGATCCACCCAATGAGCAGTGACGCAAAGGTATGATTCGGGTAAACCGTTTGGAGCCGACCAAACGTCACTAGTTAAGTTTACACCGGTATTTAAATTTTCAAATAATATAATTAAATCATTTTTTGCTTGTTTCCATAATTTAAACAATAACGTCTAAGTGTAGTACGACTTACGTGGGTGTAACGAGGTTGAAGCGTCTCTCGAATTAAGTTGGTCAACCGAGGATTGTCGAAGTGACTAAAAGGCAAAGCTTCTTGAATCACTAACGTCGCCATTCTATCTCGAACCGTATTAACATCGTAATTAAAGATTCCACCGTCTCCACCCAATTGTGTTTGTTGCGAATCCGGATTACTTTTCAACGACTTACAAAACTTCTTGCTAATGCGTTTGCTTAAAGTCGTGTTAGAATCTTTAGCTAGCAAAACTCCACAAAACTTGCAATGAGCCTTTACAGACCCGTCACTCAACTCAACCATATCCCAATTGCACCAAACATCCATGTTACGATTGTGTGCAAGAACACGAACGACGGTTGGAGAGTTGGACGAACCTTGACCAACGAAAGATTGTGACTGAGCCATATCAAGATTGAAGAGAGTGAAAGTGTAAAACGAGAGTAAACGAGAGTATTTTTTGTGTTTTTTGCGTATGTTTTTTGCGTTTTGGACTTGGGTACTCAAACATATCAACCCACACCTATTTATACTAACTTATAGGGCAAAAATTGCCAAAAAATGGTCACAATTTGAAGGTAACGGCTATATAGCCGTTAAAAAAGGCTAGTTTTTCGAAAAAGAAAAAAAAAAGGTAATACCCGGGTTGGACCCGGGTACAATCGGGTCGGGTATTGTCCGGGCCGGGTCGGGTTCGGGTCGGGTTCTAACAAAAAATAAAAAACTATACCCGGTTCCAACCCTACGGTTTTTTCCGGGTCCAAACCTGGTACACCCTATACCGGGTCGTACCCGTACCGGGGTCCGGGTCGGGTCCACCGAGTCGGGTCCGTACCCGGGTATTTTGCCCATCTCTAGGTTGCTGTTAGAGGTGGGAAAGAAAAACGGTTCGGAAAAAAACCGCCAAAAAAACCGGTCCTGTTTGAATACCGGTTGGTTGCCCAACACCAAATCCTGTTCAAATTAAAAAGACTGGTTTTTTAAATAATAAAAACCGGTTCAGAATCCTCTGCTTTTCGGACGAACTTCAGTTCAAAAGTCGTGTGGCTTTCGCCCAAACCAATAAACCTTTCCAAAACCCTAACAATGGCGGCTTCAGATCCCCTTTTAATGAACATGTGTATGTTTGATCCTCTTTACATTAAAACTTGTTAAAGTCTTTGAACAACGTCATCAAATTAGATCTAAATTATTAGCATGCAAACTTTATACATAAAATCCTCACTTTTTTTTTATCAAAAACTCAAACACGAGGTTGAAAAAAACAAGATGATGGAAATGGCACCTTCCAAGCCTTTGAACCACTGCAACACACCACCCCACGGGCTACCGCTCGTCTAAAGCTCAAAAAGGATGAAGAAGCTTAAGCTTGGAACTTTCTCTCTCTATACTCTCTTTGTAGATCATGTGAAGATGATGAAGAAATGAGAAAGGGAGCAGTTCCTATGCTTTTAGGGTTGCCCCGATATAGAAATGTTTAATTTTGGTCCTATACAAAATCCTTATGAAACATTATAAATTCTCATCTTTCTCTTCTACTTTTAGGTTTTAGTTTAATATTGTTCAATGTATAAGGTGGTTGATAGAATGAATCTATTGCAATGCAATTAACACTCAACTATAGAAAAGTATAGTTGTGTATGAAATGTTCTTTATCTACAAGTCAACCACCACTCTCACGTTTTGGTAGTAAAAGGCGATAGGCGCACTCGATCAAGGGACAAAAGATGAGCTTTGGACATAAGTGCAAGGCTTTTAAAAAATGAGGGCTTTTACGTTAGTTTAGACATGATTCAAGCTATTTTTAGATGTTTTGAAGTAGTTCTAGATGTTTTAGACTGGTTTTGTCTGGAATTCTTA
Organism: Flaveria sonorensis; assembly: GCA_025506505.1. NCBI lineage: Eukaryota > Viridiplantae > Streptophyta > Magnoliopsida > Asterales > Asteraceae > Flaveria > Flaveria sonorensis. Next base: position 2,737,843 of record CM046431.1, read on the forward strand.
ACTAAATATGAAGATGGAGTAGAGACATTATGGACTAGCAAGCTCAACACGCAGCTTTAACTGCAGAGTTCACAATTGTAATTTTCTTAAACAACATGTGGATTTAGAGTTAATTGGTTAGATTTATTGAGACTTCCATTTGTAATTTGTTTAATGCAGTGTACATGTTCATACATGCATATACATCTTGACATCTTGTGTATACTATATACTTAACATATAGGGAGTGTTACATCATGTTTCTAATGTATAGATTTGGGGTGTTGTTTGTATAAGAGCCTCACATATTATTACCATAACAATTTATTCAATTGAATTACTAAATATAAGGATAACTTCGCAGAATGGTAACCAAGTTTTTTTTAGTGTTTTGTTAAAGTCACTTAATTTTTTTTTGTCTCTATGAAGACACTCAATTTTCACTAGGTGTTCTAATACTAAGTAATATTTTTATTATTGTTAAAATTTTTTAAAATTAAGTTAGGCAAATGAAACATGTATAAATTTTTGTTACTATTTAGTGATTATCTTTGTCCAATTTTACTTAAATATTACAAATTTAGAACTTTGTTATTACGTTATGAATTTTTTTTCTTCACTATTACCTTCTAAATCAAATTAACAACGAATTTTTTTTCAAGAGTAATTAAAACTTATATATGTTTCTTCTGCCTAACTTAATTTAAAAAATATTAAATATTTGTAAAAATGTTACGTAAGTTTGAAAAGCATAATGAAAGTCTAGTGACTTTAAAGTTACAATACTACGAGTGACTTTTTTTTAACGGCAAATGTGTGATTCTGCTTCGAAGAATATGTGTTATCTTAATTGGCCTCACGCATTCGTTTCCCAAGAAAGACCGCACCCCCAACCGTCTTAAGAGGAAACCTACAACTAGAAAAACCCATTGCTCAAACCTGAGTATTTTTACTCAGAGTAAAACTTGAAGCCAAGACCTCCTTATATTTATTGGTACTTTTGAGTGACTTGAATGGAAAAGTTTGGAAACTTTGTTACTATGAGTGCAGTTTTTCCAAATATGAAATAAGAGTTAATTACATGGTTAGTCCTTATGGTATGTTGATATTGCAGGATTGGTCCCAACTTTTAAAAAATTACATAGTTAGTCTCATTGTTTGACAAATCGTTAAAAACTTGGTCCTTAGAGTGGATAGACGTTAGCTTTTAAGGTAAAATGAGTAGGAAATTACTTATTACCTAGATTTTAGGGGGGTTCCGTTTTACGAATGTAGGTTAGAGCTTTATGATCATTTGAGGCAGCTTTCGGTGGTGATTTGCATAGACTGGAGAAAGTTAATGGATAAATTGTCAATACAAATTACCATTTTGATTATTATTGAGCTATTAACAACAGACAAGAGAAATGAGAAGATGGATTAGTGCTCAATCGCAATGAATGAATGGCCTCGAAAGTAGATGGCGGTTTTGTTTGGTCACGTGTGTGCTTTAGCATTTGTATTATAAGCATCATATGTTATACTTTATAAATAGAATAAACTGGTTAATTTTTTTAAATTTAAGCATGACTTTTTATATGAGTGTATTAATCCATATGTATAATTATCATTCTATCATTCTTTTACTTTTATTATAAAAGATATAGATAAATATTAAAATTATTAAACTCACAATATGCCCCTAGAAAAATATTAGTATTATAGTTATTATAAATATAAAGATATATATATATATACAAATATATATATATATATATATATATATATATATATATATATATATATATATAAAAGTTATATACTTAAATATTTAAATAAATTAATACTTAATTTAAATAGTATTTAGTTATAAAAATATAATTAGTAAATATAAAATGTCAAGCTAAATAAAATTTAATGGATAAATTTACCATATTGCCTTTAAAGTGTCTTAAAATCTTAATTAATATTCTATTCTACCTTTTTTAAATGTCTTGCACTACTTTGTACATGTTGCTTCAAAACTTGTATGTTTGGCAAAATTACATCTTTATCCAAAAAGATGTATCGTATAGTAGTATAGATATAATTATTTAAATAAAATAATACTTAATTTAAATAGTATTTAGTTATAAAAATATGATTAGCAACTATAAATTTAAATGTTATTATATTATTATAAATAAAATAAAATTGAATGAAGTGAATTAAATAATATCACATTATTAAATAATATTAATAATGTGTATTAAATAATACAATAATTAAAATAAGTTAATTAAATGGAGGTAAAAGTGAAACTATTGCATAAAGCATTTGTACTCTATGCTTAAAATGTTGTATAGGTGTTTTACATTTTGAATAAAATTACCATATTATCCTTCTAATATGTATTATATAATAGTATAGATATAGATATAGATAGATTGTATCTTATGTATTAAATAAAGTAATTGTTATTAATTTTAGAGCATCTTAAAATACCCATCTCATATGCTTTATATATTAGTATAGATTAACTAACTTTGATTAACACAACCAAAACATATCACAAGAACAACTACAATTCTACAAACTCAATCGTCGCGATTCACTAACCAAGTGTCGTATAAAAATACAATACATCAAAGTTAAACGAGATAACCGAACCGTAGTCCCAGTCGCGCCTTCGATACACATACCAAGCAGTAGAGGCCCATTTTTTTTTTCCTTCTTTTAATGATAATCCATTAATCCCCACGATTTCTCTTACAAGCCCAACCGAGCCCACCATAAGTCCATAACTAATTGTATAATTTCAGCCTACTCGTATTTTTAGTGCAATCCAACTTAATTTATTTGAAGCCCACGTGATCCATTGTTGCTATTTTGCTACTGTAAAATCTTTTGGCCTTCAATTTTCTTTCAATGTTTCTTTTTGTTCCTCTTGAAGCAAACCACCCACAGCATCAAGACATCATGAACATTTCATGTCCTTTCTTTTATATGTATTTAATTTAAAGTTAGTATTAAATCATAAATATTTTTTAAGCTTATATTATCTTTGTAGGTTTTGTTGTCTAGGTTCGTATTACGTGCACATTTTGCATGTCATCGCTACAAAAGTTTGAATCGTTGAAAGATGGAAGAGAGAGAAAGAGAAGGAGAAAGAATGTACGTTACAGATCCATCAATATCGTTCATTTAAATTCCATTAATTCGTAAAACATGTACAATAGTTTATGCGATTGTCACTATTTGTGATTTTTAATTAAACTTGTGTATATAAGGTGATTCAAATTAAATAGCAAAAAAAATTTCTCTAAAGTGTATGATGCACACTGGGCAATTGATGTAATCGTTTCAGTTGTTAACATTTACATAGTTACAGTTTTGTAATCAGTTAGAAGTTACTAATAGTCAGGAGAGTAACTATTACTTATTGACCGATAATAATCCATACTTTTAATTTAGCCGATAATAATCTCAACTTTCACTTTTGTTACCAACAACAGTCTCGTTAACATAATTTTAAAATTTTTACGCTTGATTTGCACTTGATTTCATTCACAATAATGATTATGAATGAAATGAAAAACATACAAGCTAAATCTAGTCTAAAATAGATACAAATTGAGTGTGAATGTATGATAATTATACTACTGGGATTACCATTAGTAACAAAAGTAAAAGTTGATATTATTATCGTTCAAATTAATAGTACGGATTATTATCGGCCAATAAGTAATAGTTTGGATTATTAAAAGAAAGAGGTTCAAATACAAAATGTATCTTTGCTACAAAGTGTGAGAAGAAACAATGAGTCAAAAAAAAGTCACAAAAAAATTATATCTCATAATCTAAATCGAATTTCAAAAAAGTAATTCCGAGCTTTTATTCCCCAAATCGTCCTCACTAAGAAAAAAATAAACGAAAAATTAAAAAAATAAAAAAATTAACTTTTTTTATTGTGTCATTTATGAAAGACGCAATAACGTCACTGTGTCATTATGAAAGACACAATAACGTCACTGTGTCATTATGAAAGACACAATGACGTCATTGTGTCATAAAAGACACAATGAATTTTTTTTTATTTTTTTCTGAAAGAGGACGTCGAGAGGAACAGAGACTCCGAAGTACTTTTTGAAATTCGATTTAACTTGTGAGATATAATTTTTTTTGTGACTTTTTTATCCTCATTGTGTCTTCTCACACTTTGTAGCAAAAAATACTTTGTATAATAACCTCACCCAAAAAATCCAATTTGTCTATATATAATATCAAAAGTAATCCTATTTAATTGAAGTATAATATGTTCTGGAAATTTTAAACATGACCCTTTTCTAAAGGTCTAGTACTATGTGACAACGGTGTGTCCATCCCATTTACTTGTGTGTACATATGTCTAAATCTATAATGGATTTTAACTGCTCATCTAAATCATTTAAATGACGCATCCAAACTAGCTTGTGTGTTTGTAGAAGCTAATTAGCTACACGAATGAACACGAATATACCTCTTGTTCATATAACACATAAATGTACGTGTGTTGCCTCCTCTTGAGAACCATTAGGAATAATATCTAGGTCGTTGATCTTCAAGATAAAAAAAATTACTGTGATGGCAGTATTAAAAGTAAGTGAAAGTCTAAAATTATAGTGTGTGCAACATTGGATACATAGTGTGATAAAGAGATTTCACGTGATAATATTACAATAAGTAAATTAAACTCCAATAGTATAACGTATGTATTAGATATTTCACCATATGTGTTGCCTATTACACTTTAGCATATGCTTTGATGCTATACTATATGTGTTACATTTGATACTTTAGTATATACATTGTTGAATAACTGCATTTGCATTCTTAATATAACGTATGCAATGATGCAGATGATATCTCTATAGCGTGTACGCCACTACATACACCACGTGTGTTACTGACAATACTCGTGCAGTGTGTGCAGAGGTATTTCTATAGTGTATGCATTGTTGCATGCTTCTTATATGCACTAATTCACTATGTTAACGATGATGTATGTGTTATTTTTATAATTCCTGTGAATGCTTGAATTTTTTTTAAAGAAATTTCGAAAAATCTCACTCCCTATTTAATCGGATAAACGCCTTGTAATATGGTGGTCACAAAATGCTGATGCAATGTTTTAAATTATCTATTTATCTAGCTGTATTTTTATACGCCCTTGATTTAGCACATTTTTTTAAAAAAAAATAAAGATATATCAATAGCATGTTTAAATTAAAGAAAGAAAATGTTTGATTTTATTGTAAAATCTTTTAAGAAAACTAAACACATATAAAAGTTCATATTTAAAGAACCAGGAAAATCATTAAACATAAAAAGTTGTAGTTTTTCATATTTTTACCTTTTAATTACCCTTAAATCAACGGTTTACAATTATTCTCATAATTTTTAGGTTATTCTTTTTATTTGATACTTAAAATTAACTTTACTTTTTTATGTATTTATATATAGAATTTCCAATTATTTAATATTTATGTGTAGTATTTTTAATGACAAACAAACACACTCATCTAAATATATATTGTTTATCACGAGACTTGAACCTATTCGATACACCACGCTATAAACTCCTAATGTTTGATTTCTTGTTGGATTAAATAAACACAAGTACACAACATTGTCATCTTGAGGTCAACTCTTATTAGAAGCCAACGCATTTTTTCCGTAGATAATATATTTTATCATCATTCATTTTAGATAGTGTATTATTGATGATTTTTATTCACTAGATGATATATATTATCACCATTCATTTTAGATAGTGTGTTCATTGAACATTTTTATTCACCAACAAAAGAACAATATCTTTTTTATGCTAACCGTGAAATTCTTTTTTACATTAACCGTAAAATTTTAGTAGGTAAGTTTGTTTAGTTATACTGTTTATATTTCTTTGATAATTTTATATTTTAATTGGTATATTGTAATACAAGTTACTGGTTAAATCTGTTGCAATAATTACTCATTAACTAGAATTGACTAAACATAAATTAAACAAACATATATAATGCAAACATAAATGCTAATAAATATAAAAAACAGAAAAGAAAATTATCCTAATAAAGAAATGAAACAAGTATTTCTTCAATTTACACCACATCAACAAAAATACAAAATTACAAATTAATATGTTTATTGAATTATTCAATTCTATAACCTCCCTTATTATTTTATTCTTGCAAATAATAAATAAATCATGAAATAAAACCCACAGTATCCCACTGTAAACAAAACTTACAATGTTACAGTTACACCCCCTCCCACCCCATGTGTAATGTTTCAACTTTCAACTTTTCATATTCAATCCGCAACCCGACCCGATTACCCACCCCGACAACTTCTGCAACTCATGACCCACAATTGCAGTGTCTTCCATTCATTCCAATTCCTATAAATTTCAATCATTAAACTGCAGCCATTGATGATGTCTTGTTTTGAACAATCTCATAATCACCACCTTCGTCGTCGTCCTCGTCGTCCTCGTTATCGTCGTAGTCGTCGTCATTTAGATCAGCATTCTGGTGATCTTCAATACCTTTAGGTTCATTCACTTTCGACTGTTGTTGTTGCTGCTGTTGATGTTGTAGTTGTTGTTGCTGCTGCTGGTATTGGTGATGTTGTTCTTGAATCATTGATGGAAGCGGCCATTGCTGCTCCGGTCGAGCCATTATTGGGGCCATCTGGGATTCAGGTTTTATACTGAGCCCCAAATTATTATTATTATTACTGTTACTATTACTATTACCGCTGGTGTTTGCTTTTTCTCGGTAAATGGCATCCAGCTGGTGGAAATACGGGCAAGTTTTCGAATCCTCGGGTCGTTTCTTGCTACTTTCTTTCACCTTCTTGTAGTACTTGTTAATGTTCTCCCATTTCTCTTTACACCGTTTCGCGTTCCGGTTGTACCCGAGGTTCCTCATCTCCGCCGATACCTCCTCCCACAAAGGCCCTTTCGGTCCGCCTTCTTGGTATTTTGTGTCAAGAGATGTTCTAATCTGGATGAGTGCGTTAATTTCCGCCTTCGGCCATCTTGATGGACTCGGTTGTGGCACTGTATCTCCTCCGCCACCGTTGTCGTGACTCTTCACTGCCAACGGTGTCGTAGCAGGAGCTGGTACAGATACAGGCACCACAGGTGTTACAACTGGTACAACCAAAGTCAAAAAAAATCATTAAAAAATAATCATTTGATAGTGAAATTTACCAATTTATGGATTGTGATTGTATAAATTAGATGAATGATTTCACACCTGCTAAGGCCTGTGTTGCTTGCTGCGGTGGTGGCGGTGATGGTTGCGATAGTGGTTGTGGTTGCTGTTGCATTGGCGATGTCGGTTGTGGTGGCGGTGGCGGTGGTGCTACAACCGCTACCGCCACCTGTGGATGGTTCTGCTGCTGTTGCTGCAGCAACTGCATAGCAGGAATTTGTGGGATCACTGCAGCAGGATTCTGATCTGCAATTTTCTGCAAGAAAGCTATCACCGCCGCGTCTTTGGCGGCGACGATCGATCTTTCTTGCACCAGCAGATCATGTTCCCGTTTCATCTTCGCCATTTCCTGCATCCGCCAGGCCTCCTCCCTCGCGGTCCGATCGCGCTCTCGCCTCTCCAACGTCTCGATAAACTTCACCTGCAACTCCTCCTGTTTCTCCACCACCTGCTTCATCAACCTCCCAAAGAACTCCTCCCACTTCCTCTTCCGACTCCGCCGCCCCTCCTGCGGCGGCACCTCATCGTCGGAAGACGTCGAAGAACCCGAATCCGACGAGTTCAGCTGCGAAAAAGAAAACCGACCCACCGGATTCACGTTCATCGCCGGCATTGCCACCGCCGGAGCTGCAACGGAGATCGGATCCACCGGCGTTACAACGGTAGAAACAGATTGAACTTGCGGTGGCGGTGGCGGTGATTGGTGGTGGTGGCCGGCGGCGGCGACGGTGGTGGCTTCTAGAGCTTCTAATTGATCAAAAAACTTGTAGGTTTTACCATCGGACTTTGAAGATCTACCTTCTTTAATCCTCTTATGATATTTATAAACATTCTCAAATTTCTCCTTGCATTTCTTCGCACTTCGATGAAATCCAAGTGAAGCCAATTTCCTAATAACATCAACAGTAGTTTGATAATTTAATAGAGATGAAACATAATTCAACTGGATTCCAATTCATTCAACCGGAAAACGACAGATCTCGTTTTCCGGCAGAACAGATTCAACAACAAAACTAGGGTTCATGTGTAACCCAAACAAAAGGGGTAAAAAAGAATGAGTGAATTACCTTGAAACTTCTTCCCACAACGGACCTTTAAGACTCGAATCACGAAACGCAGTATCCATATCTTGCCTGATTTTAAGCAGATACAGCGTCTCCTGCCTCGGCCAGCGGTTGCCGCCGGAGGTCCGACCGTCGTCGGTTCTTCCTTTTTCGTCTTCGCTGAAGCCGCTGCTACCGAGGTCAGCAGAAGTACCAGCTCCAGCAGCGGCCGCTGCAGGAGCGGCCGCGGATGGAGCTGCGTGAGGCTGAGCCTCAGCAGCGGCTTCGCCGGAGTTGAAAACCTCCGGCAGCATCATGTGAAAGAGAAGACACTGTGGTGATTGATTAAAAAAACAAAAAAGATGGTGAATTCTTGAGGGTTTTATGTAAGATTGGGGGTGTATGGTGAATTTATTAATTTATTTCGGTGGGGATCTGATCTGCCTGTCAATTTTGCACTCAAAAAAATGAGAAAATGAATTTAAAATATTAAATGATAAATAAATATAAATAGATGATAAATAAAGAAGTGGCAGTAAATGTATTGAAAATAAATATAAATAGCTGGGGGAATCTTTTGGAATTATTATTATTTTATTTCTTTTTCTGCTTGTTTAAGAAAAGGTTCAGACACCACCACAAGGGTCACTTTGGTTTATCTGTCAGTAAAATGGCACAGATAGATAACTCCTAACTTTTCTTTTTATATGTGATAGAAATATAGTTTGGTAAATAATATTGAGACAATTATAGATGTGGTAGGGTTGCTTTGATATATTATTATTTTTTTAATTGTTTATATATTTCTAAAAAATATTTACTTTCAGTATGGTCATGTTGATTGTTGAGTATTATTGTATTCCATTCTTAGTGAATGATTTGATCCTAGTCGGTATATTGGAGTTGAGGGTTTTCCTTAAAATTGTCTCTCTATTTTTTTTAATAGGAGTAAGGTTTATTTATATTTATTATTCACAGATCGTTGTTTTGTTAGGAATGAAATGTTATGATTATGATATAATATATTATAATAAAAATAGTAATTTACACTCTTTAATTTAAGACTTGTTTTGTGGTGATGGGGACAATATTTTCTCCCAAGTTGGATGAAAAGAACATCTACTTGATTAAATCAGGACATCAGAATATTAGTTTTTAGTGTAGATAAATTTTTTTCTCGTTTTTTTCAACATAGCTCTTGACTTCATGTAAATTTTCAAAAGGTGTTTTTAATTTAACATGAGTTTTAAGCAGAGGCGGAACTACATGTACGGGAACGGGTCAAATGACCCCGTTGATTTTTGAGCAGTTAGTGTAACCATATAATACCGAAAATTCGAGTGAATCAATAGTTTTTCAGAAAGTGAACCCTTAAATATTATTAAGTTCAGAATATAACTACTAATTTGACTTAGCTCACTAATAATCTGCGCGCTAACTTATTCCTCGCGTCCCTTAGGTCTCGATTTTGACCGTTACAAGGGTTTGTTTTTAAAACACCTTTTTAATAAGTAAAGTTATTTTTTACCTTTAATTATAAACATTTTAACCCTAACGTACAACCCTCCCCCCATCGCTGATTGTTGCTGCTGCTATCTTCGGTCCTCTACTCTCCTCACCCATATGCAATTGATGTTGCTGCTGCTCACTTCGACCCTCCCGGCTCCCCACACCACCCATCGATCGTCCATCGCTGATTTGTTGTTATTGTTGTTGCTTACTTTGATTGCGATTTCCACTTCATTGTTTCAATGTTATCTTTTAACTTTCTTTGTTTATTTAATTTTTATTTAGATTAGAAATTTTTCTAGGTGGCTAATGGCTAGATTTACACTTCTTTCATTGAGTTTAGTATCTAGATTTGTGTTTAGTTTTTGTTATTTTGTTTGATTGAGTTTACTATCTAGATTTGTGTTTAGTATCTAGATTTAAACCCTAAAACCTTGTTTGTGCTTTTCTTAATGATCAATACTTTAATAGTAGTTAATTTGTAGTTAAACCCTAGAACCTTGTTTGTGCTTTTCTTAGTGAAACCAAGTGAAAATTAGATGTAGTTAACTTATTGGTTGATTTGTCATTCATTTGGATATTTAGAAATCTAGGATGTAGTTAACTTGTTTGTTAAATTGGGTATTTCATTATATTCCGACCCGACCAGATCCGATCGGACAACCTAAATAAATTTATATTGTTTCGTTACAATCAAATCAATGAAAAAATAGTGATCCTTTAGAAAAATATTCCAGGCTACCACAGGTTTTAAGTTTGATTTTTATTTTTTCATTTGACAACGGTAAAACTCTATTTGAAAAGAAAATACTATTTGCACATGTTTAAATGACTTAACACCACCTTAACCATAATTAGTTGTTAGTCTAGTTAGCTCGTTGTATCATACAACCATACACCAGAGGTTAAAGGTTAAAACCATCAAGTGATTTATATTAATTCTTTAGTATGAGTGTGAGGCATATTTTTGAAGATAATTTTTTACAAAATATGATGCATGACTTGAGCATTGCTTCTTTATATATATACTAGTTTTAGCAAAACCGATACACAGGTTTAATAAATAAAATATTAAATATAATAAAATTTTATTAATTATATAACGATATTTTAAGATAATATTTAATTGAAAGTATTATAATCAGAATGAAAATTTGTTTCAAAACAAAAGACTAAATAAATATCATTTTTGAAAACTTTCTTATCATAATTCACAATTTTATTTTTTTGTTTATAAAAATTTTATTTTTTAAAAGCACTAATTTTAAAATATTTTATATTTTTTAAAAAGTTTGATGTTTTAGAAAAAATTCTTACCTTCTAATTAATTATCTTTAGAAATAACATTAATAGAAAGATTTTTTTCTTAATTTATTTAAAAAGTATTTTAATTTAAAAAAGATTTAAATAATATTATTAGCAATTAATGTGATTATTTAATAGTAGAGAGAAGCAGAAAAATTTTGGTTAGGAAGAATGTGGTGCTGCCACGTGTCCCTCCTAGTTACCACATTCCTTCACGTGTCTCTCATAGTTACCATTTTATTATAGTAAGAAGATTTTCTTTTCGTTTCTTAAGCACATTAAACAACTTTCATTTGAGAGATATCAATACACTATGTTTAACTTTTAACATGTTGATACATTACTTTTAATATATTAGTACATGCCTAAATACTTTTCAAGCTATTTTTGCACACTTTTAACAATGATGTGGGTATATTATGCGTTGGTGCATACATATAAAATACTTGCTCTTTATTATAACATATTGATATAGGTCAAGTTCAATGAACCATTAGACTTAAAATTTGTTTTATGTTTATGTTTATTAATTTAGTAAACCACTGAACATGAATAAATTTTATTGTTAATTTAATTAAACAAGTGAACAATTACCTTCTACTTTAGATTAAACTTGTAAATAGTAACTACTAAATAGTAATCAAGGTTTATATACGTTCCACCCAGGTCACTTGGTTTAAATTGCACAACAATAACCTCTTAACTTAAGTGATTTTTCTTTTAAATTTTAAAAACTGTTTAAAATAGAACATGTCTCTTGTTGGAAAATTTACTAAAAAATGAATTTTTCTATGAATTCTAGAAAAAAAATAATTAATCTTCCGAGCCACAGAATTAAAAATTTATGGGTTTATTCTCCTTATAGGTTCATACTGAAAATGGCAATAAGATTGGTAAGATTCTTTAGTTATGTTTTGCTCGAAATCCTAGCAATGACTGCTATAAGTGTAAGATAAAGTAGCAATCTGACTTTTCTCAAGACCCTGTGTAAACTTCATATAATCATTTTATATTTGAGAAGAAGTTGCGAACCCAAGAACTATATTCATACGGGTTAATTTTTTTGATTTTGGTGTCTCGTCAAGAGTGGTATATTTCAGGTCGCGAACTGGGTTAGAAGCATGTATACATACCTTAAAAACTAAAATAACTAGTAGCAGCAAACTTTCCTAACCACAACTATTGAATAACCAACACAACTAAATCAAACAACAACAACATATGGACAACATATGGGTTGTTTAAGTTTATTTCTGATAAATGACTATTCTAGTTTGGTTTTGGTTATATGTGGTTTGAAGGAAAACATAACGAAACTAACACACTTGATGGAACCACTTGGGTTTTCCAACAAGCCTTACAAGGAGCTCTAGAATATCTGAATAGTTGTTTAAAAACAAGTTACATTTACGTACTATCAGTGCCACTATTGGCATATTGTCGGCAATGAAACAAATAACGGACTAGTCATTTTACTTTAGGCATTATTTTTAATTATTTAATTTAATTTTTTTCAAAAAAAGAATTAAGAAAACTCATGGTAACCATTCAAGCCAATGAAATAAGTAATATTATCCGTGAGCATATTGAATAATATAATAGAGAAGTAAAGAATGTAAATATCGGTACAACACTTCAAGTAAGTGATGGCATTGCTCGTATTTATGGTCTTGATGAAGTAATGACGAGTGAATTAGTAGCATTTTAAGATGATACAATAGGCATTGCTTTTAATTTGAAATCAACTAACGTTAGTGTTGTATTAATGGGTGATAATTTGCTTATGCAACACAATAAAATTTTACGAGGCAATTCAGATTTTGAAACCCATTTAAAACTTAAGTTGGTGAAGAGGATGAAAGAAATTAATAAGATGTGAATTATGGATGACATGTGATTAATTACTTATCCTTTCACACAAATTGTTTTTGTGGGAGTCACTATAAAAACAATTAGTGAGTGTCACTCGAGTTTTGATTACATAGATTGTATACTTCATGGGATCGAGTGACACCCTAGCCCAGACGCTAGGTCCGCCCTACTGACAAGATAATCACACATGGTTTACATGTTTCTTTTATAACAATCACACATTATATAATCGCGTGAGATATTACAAAGATAATCGCACACATTTATCCAATTTGCTCATATATCTTAGTAAAAGGCGATTTTCAATAAATATAGCATATAATATAGAGGCACCATTTAGACTTTTAAATGGACACTCACACTCTAAATATTAAAGTGACTTTGCCTTGGTGTATTTCAGTTTTGTCACTTTTTACTGAACATTATTTACCGAAAAACTAGGAATGTTAATAAATAATAGAACATTTGAACTTTTGCACAAAGGGCAAATTGAGGGATATAATATAGCCAACCAACTAGGGTCCCAAGATCCGGTTTTAACAACTTTTTCTTTCAATCCATGAGTTAAACCGTCGGTAATAATTGTAACCATTATAAAATATAATCAACCCCTTATATATAAAAATCTAAAACCAATTAATTTGTTACTAAAGAATTTGGCTTCTGTTTGTTTTCATGGTGTATGCTTATTGGACTTTTGTAATAAATAAATAAAATACGATCGAATAAACAAGTGATAATGTTCTGACTCGGTTTCAAACATCATTACGAGCAAGGAGATCAGTTTAAGTGGGCAATTAACAGAGGAACGAAAACTCTTTATATTGAGTCAATTTGGCTAAAAGGTCATGTGTGGGTAAACATACCGTCAAAAGATTATCATGAAATGAGCTAGTATCGGATAACGAGTCCATGGGACATCAAAGATCCCGCTCTATATTTGTAGGACAGATAAAAAGACATATTCTTTATGGCGCTCAAATTCCATAGCCAACTATTGATGTCGAGAGTAGGGTCATATTAGTTGATTCGGTTCAGTTATGTGTTAAAATCGAATCTATAACAAAGGCCTTTTTTTAGATATAATAATATGTTGGTTTGAATGTGAATGAATTCAAGCTAAATTCAATTAATAAATTCATGTATATCTTTGTTCCATAAATGAGAAAGAACCATTATTTATAAAAAGCTAGCTATAGTTAACAATCTTTTAACATATAGCAATATTATTATAAAAAAAACAAATAAATATATAGGTTGGTTTTGGTGTGGTCGTTTTAGTTAATTCAATTATTTATAGACAAACAATTTGAACTGAACCATAACATCAATTAATCTATATTATATTATAATACACGAAAGAGGGGTTCTGTCATAATTTAAGAGATTTGAACATTTTAAACACAAGGTACAACTTAAAATCAATTATTTTTAAGGGCAATACTGTCATTTTAACCATGCTAAAAACGTGAATATACAAATCTATTTACACATTGATCCCTTTATTTGTTAATAATTTACTGTTTGTGTGGTTGTTAGATATTTTCACTTAAAATATGGAAATGTTTGTTTTGATTTTAAGAAACAGTTACAGCCAGTTTAAAAAAAATCCAGCCTACAAATACGCACTATATATAGTCCAGTTTATAAATAGTTGACCAAATCTCTTGAAATTGTGAGTTTTACAACTCTTAATACCTAACTACATATCATATTTGATTTTAACCCGTCGCATCGCACGGGCACACTACTAGTAACAAGTCATTACTGAATGATCGGTATCTCATTTAAATTGATTTTCTTTATATAATAATGGTTATAAAAATATCATAAGTACGTATTAGCGATTACAATTTCTTTTTTCTTTCTCAAAAGAGAAGGTTTTCTTTTTTTTTTTATAAAGAGAAACTCAAGTTTCTTATAAACTAATAATTATCATTTCAACAGAAAGTTGATAACTAATAGTGTGACGAAACCTTAAATACGTTATTAATAAATATTTTATCAGAGGCGTGAAATGAAAGTGTAAAATTTCAAAAATATCATTAATTTCTGAAAAGAAAATAAAAAATTAAATTAAAAACATAAGAGTATAATCAATTTTTTGAAAAGCCGATAGAAGATCAAACTATTTAACGATTCATGTATCAGGTTTTTAAAATAAAAAATACATGCATACACACACATATATGTGTGCATGAATGATTAAATAGAACTAATATCAAAATTTCTAAGACTAGAAGAAATTTGGATCATTGATTAAAGTATGTCAAAAGTATAAGATGATATGGTAACTCTTTCATAAAATTATTTGTGGCTGAGATGGAAAAAAAAAAAAGTGGTTTGGACCATGTTGTTGACTTTCTTCCGGATTAAATCTAAATTTTATATATTTTAGAGGCAAATACCATTTATATACATTACTGTATTTTAAAAGAGGTTATAACTTACATGAAAACTTTATTTTCTTTAATTTAAGTAATATTACTCTTCTAAAAAATATATTTGTAAAGGGTTGATGCATTATGTGGAAAATGGTGCGTCCAAAACCATTTATACTATATGTCGTCTAAGTTGTCTACACCTCTTTGTTGGTACACTCCTCTCATTTACAAAGTGTGTCCAGCATTGTGTTTTTGTTACGTCTTTGCGTACTCTTGTATATGCATAATGCGTGTTACTCATACATACATACATATATACTACGTGTTTAGGTTTATGTGTATTTGATACGAAGAACGTTCATAATTGGATACATAGAGATACTTATTGTCCAAAAATACATGTGTTACCTCCGGACTGATTTTCACGCTTTTTGTGAATTTTAAGATTTTCAATGTATATACTAAATAATAAAAACACAACATAGTATACAATTAAAGGTTTTTATTTTTATGTTTACTTTTTAATTTCACCTCAACCTAGGGTTGTAAACGAACCTGGTCGAGCCAAGGCAAGGTGGGCTCGAGCTCTGCTCATTTAATAGCTAAGTCGAGCCGACTCGATTCGTTATCTTAATGAGCTCAAAATGTGAGCTCAAGCTCGACTCGTTTATAAGTTAATGCGGCTCGCGAGCGAACTTTTTTTTAATTTATTTGTTATCTTTTTATACTTATTCATGTGTTGGATAAAGCACAAATGTTAATCATTGTTTATTCGATAACCTGTTAACCCAACTAGTGGTCCATAACAGGACACGTCGACACTATAAGTTGTAGTTACAGTAGTAAAACTAGTGGTCCACAATGAACATTAAAATTGTTTTTTAAAAAAATAGCAATACTATACTCGAATTAAAGATATTAAAAGGATCTATTTAATGGTGTAATTTGTATAAAAGAATAACATCATACAAAAAAGTTAACAATGCTTTAAAATAAGGGTGAAGTTTTTTTAAAAATGAAGAAAAATTTTGAAAATGATGGAAAATTGTTACATCAATGGTGGTGTAAGAGTTAGTTACATACATAATCATAATGTAAGTGTTCGTTACTTTACTATTAAAGAATTTTGAAATAAAAATAGGTTAACAACCGTTCCTTCCCCTTCATGTATATAGAAACAAAAGGATAAAACTTTTTACTTTTGTTTATCTTAACTCGTTAAAACTTAAAACCATGATATGAGATTAATATTTCATGAACAATGATCATCTTCTATGTTTTTATACTTTGGTTTTTTATTATAAAATGTCAAAATGATTATATGTCTATGGCTTATTTAAATAATATAGCACTAATTTAGTTTATAATGTATTAAAATCTTAATTTATAGGCCAATGAGCGAGGCTACAAGCGAACCAACGAGCCAGCTAATGAGCGAGCTACGAATCGATCCGACTCGACTTGTTTATTAATAAGCTGATTTCAAACAAGTTATTTTCAAACTATTTTCAAATAAGCTATGAGCCCTAAGTTTTTTGAACGGTAACTCTTGCTCCGCATTCTATATTAACTTATAAGTCATACAAACTAAGAAAAATAAAAGAAAAGGGTATTATCTGTCGAGCTAAATTTAGTTAAAGTGGAACCCATGTAGCTCCCCTTTGTTTTTGTGGCGTTAATTATTGGATTTCAGTTTGCCTCAACATAGAAAAAATTGACTTTTTTGCCCATAACATGATTTGCATTTATTTTTTACCCTCTGTGTCTTCTTCATTCTATTACAAAATTTAATTTCAATCATTTCTTATAATTTTACTTAAATATATACTTCTCGTATTTTATTTATAAAAGAAAAATGGTTTCACTTTTTTATTTGTAATTAAATATTCATCTTATTTTTAAGAACCTTAAATGTTCATATTTGTATTTCTATCTATCATATATATACTGGAATGTAAACATAACATTTAAGGTTCTCGAAGAGAATATTTAATTACATATAAAGAAGTGAAACCATTTTCCTTATACGAGATATATTCAAATAAAAGTAAAAGAAATAGTTGAAACTAAACTTGTATTATTGGAGAGAAGAGGACACCATGCGTGAAAATATATGTGAATCATGTTATGGGTAAAGAGGTCAATTAGTGGCAAGTCTAGGAGAATATCTTTTATAATAACTATAATTATTTAAGTTCTTTATAGAATTCACCAATAATTCCTAAATTTTTATGAAATAATATGACAACTAATTTAATAAGATAAAGGCATTTGTAGATGACAACAATTCGGTTGTTTTAGGCTTTTTCTTTTCTATACTTGATTATAATATCACATCCAAAATCAGTCTATTGTTCATCTTGTACCTTACTACTCCCATTTGTCTTTATGATTCTCATTACTAGGAGCCCAATCTTAAACACACTCTTAGAAAATATAGAATATTCAACCAAAATTTAACAATTTCATATTTTTCATATATTAAAACGTGTTAACTACTTTTAAATACTATTATCGAATAAGTTTAAGATTATATAATTTATTATATCTTTTGTTTCAATATGGGTAAACGGGTATGGAAGTTTTCTGGTAGTTAAACAGGTTAACCTACTACCATACTTGTGATAGACCAATAAAAATACATGTTCTCGTGTTCGAATACCCTAGTTAAGTGTTTCAAGTTTTTGTTTTTCTTGTTAGTTTAGGGTTTTCTTTCATCCCTATTAACGTTTTACTCTCTCTCTCTCACTCCCTCTCTCTTTCTCTCTTTAAGATTAAGTATTGGAGTTAATTGTTCGATTTAAAATAGCAAACCATTTAAACCAGCTATATAATAGTTACGATTCACATTTTTTCTAATTAATTTCGGTCCATTTCCTTCTAAATTTTCATATTGCATCAAACAATTTGGTTTGTGTTTTATATAGAATGTTTGCCATAATCATGAGCCAGATCAACTTGCATCGTTTCTAAGCTAAGTTGAGCTCAACTTGACACGTTAACAAACCCAGCCAACTCGGTTAGGTACGTTTACAAACCAAGCAAAGTCAAGTCAAGCCAAACCCTAGCTCCACTTGGCTTGTGATCAACTATAGGCTTGATATATTTTAAACTGAGCAGTATTTTATACATGTGTTTTCTTTGTGTAGCCCTTGTATCCTTAATGACTTAACCTAGCAATAGGAGACCACTTGAAGTCGTGAACCACTCTTTAGACTCATAGCTTTTTACGGTCTTCAAACAGGTAACTTGTTTCACTCGTGTTCTTATAAAAGACCTATTGACATGAAAATGCATCTTAATTTTTGGCTATAGTCAAATTAATTCACATTAACCTAATTTCCAAACCATGTTTGTGTCTTTTTAATTTAGTTTGTCTCTCTCATCATCAATCACCATAACTAAATTTACATGGCATGTCAAACCATGAACGAACATATGACATGGAAATAAAGTTGTGTTGCCCCTACAAGCTCACTTCATTCAATGTATTTGTTGCTGATTTCAAATGATAGACATACCAAATTCTATAGTAATTGAAACTCGAAGAAACCAATTCTAGTCTTCCGTACAAACTGAATAAGACCAAATTGTTAGTAAGTGAGACTCAAGAAACCGATTTGAGTCTCTCGTTACAAACTAAACAAGACCAAACTGTAAAACCAAACTGTTAGTAATGATTTTGATTGGTTTTAATGCTCAAGGTTTGCTTTTAGTTTATGATGATAATAAAACTGTTAACGGCAAAATCGTTATAACTGGACCATAACCACCCCTAATAATGAACCTCCTTCATTTTCACCAATTATGTATATACTAAAACCGGTGCACTATAACAACACTGATTTGTCCTTTAGTCTATTATTGTAATTTGTTTTTTTAGAAATTTTTACTTTTTAACTTTTTGATTTCAAGATTTTCTTTTTAATTTAAATATTTTACATTTGATTTCAATTATGTTCTACTCTACATACGATACTAAAGTAGATCTCTTTTACATTTCAAGCATACCCTTGTGATTTGTTATTTTTATCTACGAGTTCACGTGTTTTTGCACGCTAGGTTTCTTCTTGCGACACACATATCTTTATCTCGAGCTTTATTTCTTGTCCCTGAACACTTGGTTTCACAACAACAACATAGCCGATGAGATTTTTGTAATACCCTTGTTACGCACTTATCTTTACGAAGAATCAACCGCCGGGAATCACGAGTAAATACCTGCCAGTGATCTCAACACCCTCCTTCCTTAAATTCGCTAAAGTCCTCTTGCTCTACAATCACCAACCACCACCGCAAGGCCTATCAATTTCACGTTGGATCCGAGATTCTCCATTAATCTGGTAATTGATTCTATTTGTTTTATAAGATGCAAACGTGCATATCTTGTAACTACTTATTTGTTTTATTTTATAATATCACATGTTTATCTATAGGTATTTATTTTATGCACAAGTGCATATTAACAAACACATACACATGTTAATGAATTAATTTATAACTAGGCGGTTAGATACAGATGTGTTATATGGGTTGAAATAGTGAACATCGTATGCGAAAATATGAACTTGTGACGATCAAATTGTGAGATAAAAAACATACTTGGATTTATGAAGATAGAATCGTGATTTACATTTAAACGGAGGTGTTGCTTTATAGTGAGTAATCGATCATTATAATTTTGAATTCGTGAATATTAATATTTAAATAATGTTTTCTTAAAAAATAAGAAGGTAATTTAATTTTAATAATGATAAGCCAGAAATAAAATATAATTTTAACAAATTTAACTCTTATTAAAGCCTTTTTAGTGAAACATTTTTTTATAAAAAGTTAATTTGATTAATATAGTAGTAAATGATCATCTAATAATATACTAATTTGTAACTTTAATTGTGGTGAGAGCATGTAGACAATATTAAGTGGAGCCTAGGTGGAGATGACGTGAATACACTAAAAATGGTTATATGACTCATAGCTATTTTGTTTTATTAAAGAAAATATTCCGAAAGATATTATATTACAATTTTATTTAAAAGTTCATCTGGTATATTAAGTATACTTAGAATATGAAAGGATTTTATTTAAAAGTTCATCTGGTATATTAAGTATACTTAGAATATGAAAGGACGGAAAGGACAACGTCTTCAAAAAATAAATAAACGCTTAGTTTATATAGACACTCATTTTTAGAATACTCCAATCTCTCTATCTCTTTATGTATCTATATGCATGTCTAGAGAGATATAGAGGGAAGAAGATAAACTTGATTGTTACAATAACAAACCCCATCATAAATTTACTCGCCAACGAACTATAAAGTTTTCTTATTATGCACACACCTATGTAAAAAAAAGAGAAAAACACCATATTATCACACAACCGTGTCCGACCTTGTTCCTCACCATGAACATGAGGGCTCCGACTCCATGAGAAGCTAACAAACGCGAATGGATGTCAATGCAAGCCTTACGGACGAAATCCAGAGACGTTATTGGAGGTACTCAAATTTTCTTAGACCTTATGTCACAAAAATATATCTAATGATTGCTATGAGAAGTTAATAATTTTGGGGTTGGTGTTAAAAAAGTTCCTAATATACAGACTTCCCATTTTATAAATCGAAACCCCACTATACGTCTCGTATAGTACCATACGCGACTTATAGACATTAAAAAAGAGGAAAATTCAAGGGGGTTCTGTCAGATGATTATACGCCCCATATAACCCTATAGGACCCCCTATACGACCCATATAGGGCTATACAACACGTATAGTAAATTTCAACACTGACTACGAGTAAAAGTTCATGGGGCTGTCAGAGAGGTTATACACCTATACGACGCGTATGCTACTATACGACCCGTATAAAAATTTGAGGTATTTATTTATAATCAAAGGGTGTCTAAATATCGTATCCTTAAAAATATGTATTCATTGGTAAAAGACCAAAGTAATATTTGTCATCCTTTTTAAGACGTTCTTCACCAAGAATACTATAATTAAACGAAAATTACCTTCATACCCTTCTACAAATCATATCAATTTTTCTTCCTGCCACTATCATGATATCCATGCGTATTTTGCTACAAAGGTCCAATTCACTTTTTAATCAGTTACATACATCTAAAATAATTGAATGATCACCGTGCCGATCACCTAACATTGCATAACACAAACTAAAATTAGTAAAGTGATTTAAATGATATCGTATAACTATCTTTTGTTTGTACCCTAGAACGTATCGATTTAGGGCTGCAAACGAACCGAACGAACACGAACAAGGTCTTGTTTTTGTTCGTTCGTTAAGAAATAAACTTGTTCATGAACTGTTCACGAACACTTACCGAACGAGATTCTTTGTTCGTGTTCGTTCATTAAGAAAATGAACATGTTCATGAACTGTTCACGAACACTTACCGAACGTAAATGAACCTAAACAAAAGCAAACGAACACAAACAACTGTTCATGAACATGACGAATACAAAAAAGCTCATAAACACAAACGGATGCAATTGATTATAAATTTATTTTATAATAAAATTTATATTTTTATTACAAACATTACACAAAATCAATCAAAAATAAATAAATACTTAACATAAATATAAAAAAAATACTTGATATAACAATCAATTAAGAATATAAATGAACACATTAACGAACATAAACGAACACATTATCGAACGTTCACGAATGGACATTAACGAACATAAACGAACACATTATCGAACGTTCACGAACATAAATGAACGAACGCGGCTTGTGTTCATGTTCGTTCGTTTAACTAAGCGAACGAAATTTTCTTGTTCGTGTTCGTTTATTCACTAAATGAACGAACATAAACGAACTTCCTGCCGAACGATTCACGAACTATTCGCTGAACGTTCAGTTCGTTTGCAGCCTTACGTATCGCCATGCTTGTGGAAAAGATGATTATGTACTAGCAAATAAATTTATAAACAACCATGAAAATTATATATATGATAATATAAGAATAATAATATTATTAAGAACACAGTGTTATAATATTTAATATCATATAAGTACATAAATTCAATTTTGTGCCTATAATTTAGTAATACTTAATTTATTACTATGAACACATGTCGTGTTTCAGTCCTAATACCAATAATGTTGTCGTATTCTTGTGCCTAAAAAGTTAAATTATAATTACAAATAATTTATGTTGCAAATTGAGAAAAAAAAAATAGGATATTAAAACTTTAAATAATAATAAATTAATATATTAAAGAAATAGGAAATAATGTGCCACCACGCGATACATGCCGCTATAATTTCCGCCCACCATGGCAAAAAGTGCTTTTTTAGTATTAACATAGAAATAGGTTTTTACCTGTCGCGCGTTAGGGTGTCAGCATACGCGAAGTAATAAAGTATAGTATAAAAGCGATCAGATCTGTTTTCGAACTAAATTTACATCGAAACATTGAGTACTTTGAATTTATACCGTAGAATGAAAACGTTTAATATTTGACGCAACTCGAAACAAAATTTATATCGACACGCAGGCCAACTCAAAAAGTAAATAAAAATGAGTATGTCCGGCGTTGCCATATGTGATGTGATAAAGTAAAGACTACTATCGCCCCGACTTGTTTAAAAACTTAACTATTTTGTCGAAACATAGAGTAACTCGAATTTATACGGTCGAATGAAAACATATTATATTTAACCTAACTTGTTTCCAAACAAAATTTACATCGAAACGTAAACCAACTCAAAACATACTTAAAAATAAGCACGAGAATGTTTTGTATTTGACTCGGTTTGTTTTCGAATAGATGTTACGTTAAAACGTAGACGAATTTTAATTTATACTGCTACGTACTAAAAATAAAAACTTAAAAATAAGTTTTCTTATTTATAAAAAATATACAAGGGTTAAACCCAATATTTTAGAAACTTAAAGGGGTTAAAATGATTTTTTAAAAGTTTTTAAAAAGTTGAGGGTCAAAGAGTCAAAAATGAAAGTTAAGAGGGGTGGAATGATCGATCACATAGACCACAAACCTTCCTAAACGTGTATATAATAAGTTTCACACAAAAGAAAAACTTCATTTAGTTTTGTAAATTACTCTCTTTACCTATATTTTAAAAAGATTCACATAGTGAATACTCTAAAGCAAAAATAAATTATGTTACAAAATACAAACCATTAAAACATTACGACTAATATTTCAAAAAGAAAAACTATTGACAAAATTCCTGACATTGCATGAAAACACTATATAAGCTTCATTTGAAATAAACATGTTAGGGTTGAAATAAACAAGTTATGGCTGGAGTTAAACAAGTTTGAATTTTAAAGGGCTAACTCATAGAATTATAAATCGTGTTCGGTTGTTGATGATTTTAGTGTTATCAAATCTTTTTAGTTTAGTTGATTTACTAAATACCCGATAACATAAGAAAAGGTGTGATGTACACATCCATTCAGGAGTATTCTTATTTCATGCATCTATGAACCTAAGGTTCAAGGAGATGCGTCCGAGACATGGTCCAATGGGTAGAGTCTGGGTGAAAAGTTTTCTTGTTGCCATGTTGAAAAGGCACTGAAAGGTGATTATATGGTGGATGGAAAGTTGAATGGTTGATGGAAAGTAGCATAGGGCTTACCAGTGTTGTAAAACTCGGCCTACGCGTTCGAGTATTCAGTACTTAGAAGTGTGCCGAGTTGCTTTTCTTCGAAACGGTCAACCTTACTTGGAATAATTCAAACTCGGAGCAACTCAGTCCAACTCAGCCCTACTCGGTTCAACTCGGGTCAACTCGGCTAAGTCGAAATTTTACTGTTTTTTCAATCAATTTTCGTTATTTTTCATCGATTCTTGTCCTATTTTCTTGTTTTTCATTAATATACTTTGAAAGATGAGTATTGAATGATTACTATATGTATACATGTTAAAAATATGATTATCATATTTTAAAATACTATAGTATTTGAACATATTATTATATATATATATTGATTTTCACGTATTTTGTTATAAACATCAGTAAACATATGATATTTGGCATATATATAATTTTTAAAAGTTATTTATTTAAAATTTTATCATGTCCGAGTACTCCCCATCTAAATTGATTACTCGCAACTCCCTAGTCGCTCCCTATTCAACCGATCTAGCAGCGCCTAGCGACCATGGGACTTATCATTAGTAGTACTAATTATGAACGCCGAAAAATATGCTATTAGTAGTCACTTGCATTAGTAATAACTGCGTAGCTAGGGCTATCAGTAATAAGTGTATATCAACAGTAACTTGGCCCGTCAATCACCGTAAGCAATAACTAAATTAGTACTATAGGAGTTTTTGTTGAAGGTTTTTCTACTGACAAAATTAGTGCCAATAGTAAGCATATAACTCCCAACTGCATTAATCATCAATTGGCATTACGAAGAGTTGTGTCATTTTAACAAAACATTGTAATGGTTCTCCTATTATAAAATATAAGTCTTTGATTATTTACGGCACACATTTTCATATTAGAAAACACATAATCGTTCTTGTTTTCTTTTGATTATCCGATAAAAGATTTTATGATTTCCTCCATAATTCTAAAAAGATATCCAGGTTATTCGAAACTATAAACATACAAGGCTAAGAGGTTTAAAACCGACAAACTCATTCAAAATTACAATAAAAATAGCATATGTTAAATTTTTTTACATTAAAAGCACATTATCTGATTTTAAAATAGTTTATGTTACACTTATTCGTATATTAAGTTACAATAAAATAGTTTATGATACACTTAACTCGTATATTAAGTTGATGTTAATATCTCATCATTTAAGAAAGAAATTGAATGAAGTAAAGAAAGATAAGTATATTTTTGTTTCAGGGTTTTTTTCTGGCTTTCCTCCCAAATAAAAAAGAAATGGAAGGAAACTTATTTAATAATTTTGCATTTTATCTTACAACCTAGTTTAATTAAATTAAATGATTAATATGGTATAATAGTAACTTCATAATTTACTTTCTTTTTCTCCCAACTCAAGAACACGTAACATCTTTCTTTTTATTCTTCAAACTATGAATCATATTATAAAATAATATCTTTTATTTCTCTCATTTTCTTTTATTTTTCATATTTTATTTCTCTTCTTTCATTCACTACACTCGAGAACACATCGTTAGTGGAGGGGGCATGAGGTATGGCTCCTACCCGGGCTCACGAGCGTGAGAAGATGGTGCGCCTTTTTGTTTTTTGTTTTTTTGATTCACCAACGCCAATAGTCAAGAGTACAACTCGTCATCTATTTTTTTAAGTCTCCCATTCATATAAATACCATCAAACACCTTAGTGAGTGTGAAGGTGGAAGCACCACAACTTACGTGGTACACTTTTTACTGAATTCATTAACCTATTTAAACGTGGCCTAACATTAGCTCGTGTATTTGAAGAAACACGAGTATGCCAATTTTCACTTGTAATGCTTTTTTAGAAAAAGAGAAATTGGTATAGCATTTCTAGAATGTTCCTTCTTGTAAACATGGCCTGGCATTAGCTGCGTACATCAGATCAACAAACGATCCGACCCCTTCTTAAACACTGAATAAAGTGAGAACTAAATCAACATCTGGTACATCCTTAATTGATCATTCCAAAAAACAACATGAGGTTATATATTAGGCCACCTTACTAAAGCACTACAATTGTAGAAGTGGGAACACGTACCAGAGAACTTCATAGTCGATCATTCCAAAAGACAGCATCAGGTTATAAATTAGGTCACCTTGCTAAAGCAATACTTGTAGAAGTGGTAACACAGAATTCCATGTTAGATCATTCTAAAAGACAACATGGGATTAAGATTATTTTGACAGGTTATAATGTCATACTTTTAATATACGCACTATCAGAGGCGGAACTAGGCTTCAGGGGTGGGGGGTGCAGTCGCCCACTATAAAGTTTTTTTAGTATTATATATATGTGAAAATAAAATTATACAATCACCGCATTTTTGCTCCCGATGAAAAAATTTTCTTGCTCTGTCATTACACACTATGTCTTAAACGCGGTATTATTTGCAGTCTCTAGTTTCTTGCTAGTGTCAATTTTATATATATTATCCTCTGCTATAGGAAAAAAAAGAAAAAAAAACTTTAGACATAATAATAACATTTAATTATTAGAAATTTTACTTTCAAATTATATTTTAACAACTTGCCTACGGCGAGTCGGGGAGTGTGGTGCTTGGGCACCCACGTAAAGGAATCGGGTCCTACGTAGATTGTGACTTTGTACTTGGTAGGCTTTGACTATTTATTTCACAAAATCAAAGGTGTAAAAGTATCATTCCATACATAAATTTACGAGAAAATTATCAAAATAAACATTTGATCAAACTAAATTATCAATATAACTATTGAAAGTTAAATTTATAAAAATATACAGTCAATAAAAACGAGTCATGTATCCATTTCATGCCACATGGGCGAGGGATTTACATAATCCATCGCTGAAAATGTGACTGGGCAAGGGATTTATATAATCCCTCGCTGACGTGGCGAATTTTCAGTGGTTCCTCGCTGACATGTCCCATTCCTCGTTGACTGGGCGAGGGATTTACCTAAACCCTCGCCCATAATTACCAAAATGCCACTCCTAGCTCAGAATTTTTATTTTTTTAAAAAATATAAAATTTTAAAAAAAATATTTACCAAAAATTAAAATATTTACCAAAAATTAAAATATTTTTAGTATTATTATTTTTTTCATTTATTGTTTTTTAAACACTTAAATTTGTTATTTAATGTGCTTTTCCCTATATAATACAAGTTATCCTCTTAATAAACTTATCAAATTTTAATCTTTTACTTTATTCATTTTACTAGTTTAGAAATACGTTTTTAACACGGGTTGAATTAAAATAATAAACTAATAGTTAATACTTAATATTTAAAAATTTAAAAATAATTTTTTTAGATAAGATATGATTCAGATTAAGTATACTCAACTATTTTAAGTAATAACAATATTTTTTAAACTTTCATCTTTAAAAAACATAAAAAATTACATTTATTTAAACAAATAACTTAAAAAGTAAACTTTAAAAAACTTTTGTTTGAATAAATGTAATTTTTTATGTTTTCTAAAGATGAAAGTTTAAAAAATATTGTTATTACTTAAAATAGTTGAGTATACGTAATCCGAATCATATCTTATCTAAAAAAATATTTTAAAATTTTTAAATATTAAATATTAACTATTAGTTTAATATTTTAATTCAACCCGTGTTAAAAACGTATTTCTAAACTAGTAAAATGAATAAAGTAAAAGATTAAAATTTGATAAGTTTATTAAGAGGATAACTTGTATTATATAGGGAAAAGGCACATTAAATAATAAATTTAAGTGTTTAAAAAACAATAAATGAAAATAATAATAATACTAACAATATTTTAATTTTTGGTATATATTTTTTTGAAATTTTATATTTTTTAAAAAAATAAAAATTTTGAGCTAGGAGTGGCATTTTTGTAATTATGGGCGAGGGTTTAGGTAAATCCCTCGCCCAGTCAGCGAGGAATGGGAGATGCCAGCGAGGAATCACTGAAAATTCGCCACGTCAGCAATGGATTATGTAAATCCCTCGCCCAGTCACATTTTCAGCGAGGGATTATGTAAATCTCTTGCCCATGTGGCAAGAATTGGACACATGGCTCGTTTTTATTGGCCGTATATTTTTGTAAATTTAATTTTTAATGGTTATATTGGTAATTTAGTTTGGTCAAATATTTATTTTGGTAATTTTCCTTAAATTTATTCATTTGTCGCAACTATTATTATTATAATTATTATTTTGATTGCTACTATTATTGTTTTAGCATTACTATTAATTAGTATAAGTATTTGTCCAAACCACCAGGATTAAAACGATAATTTAAGCAAAAAGAAGATTAAATCAGGTTAAAAAAAGAAAAATAAAAACATATATATTAAATGATTAATATACTTCTCATTTAACGGATAATTTTGGATGTGATTAATTAACTGGATAAAAATAACAAGATGCGTCAACGAAGAAAACCTAGAAGTAAGAAAATAAATTATTAGATAAAATTAATAATTTTTATCAAACCACATGAATGAAAATAACAATTTACTTTATAAATTATAAATGAAATATTTTTCTCTCTGTATAATCCTATATATATATATATATATATATATATATATATATATATATATATATATATATATATATATATGAATTTATGCATCACAGATCTATACAAGTTACCTTTTTTCTAAATATGGAAATAAAGAGAGATTTGGATGGGAACGGAATCCGAAGGTTAAAATATACAAAACTTATATGGAAGGCAATGTCATGTTATTAGGCAAACCCATTAATGAAGATGGAGTAAATAGTGTCAAATCTAGTTAGCCTACAACCTACTCATATTTATGGACTTTACGGTATTCTTCAAGCCTTTATAAATGTCCTAAATATAAATATAATAACTTTTTAAAAAGAGTTAATTACATGAAAAATCCTTATGATTAGTTCTGATTTTACTTTTGGTTTTTAAGTTTGAAAAATTACAAGGTCGATCCAAATATTTATCAAAACGTAACAAGAAAGATCCCTAACGTGAATGGACGTTAATTTTTTCTTTTAAACTTTTAAAAATGACTAAAATGCCATTCTAAGTTAAAAAGAGAAAGAAAGGGAGAGAGAGGTGGAGGGATAGAGAGGTGGTGGGGGATCGACAATGGTGCCGTGTGTGATGGTGGTGGTGGATCGAAGGTGGTAATTCTTGTGTGGTGGTGATAGTGGATCGTAGGTAGTGGTGGTTGTGTGATGGTGGTGGTGGTGGTGGTGCTTGTGTGGTGGTGGTGTTTGTGTGGTGGTGGTGGTGCTTGTGTGGTGGTGGTGGTGGTGCAGGTGGTGGTGTTGGATCAAAGGTGGTGGTGATGATAGTTTAGAGGCATGAGAAAGCAACCATGATGGCAGGTGTCAGCGACAAGACGTGCAAACTTATGGTAGTGACAGACTGGTGACGATGGTGGCAGATGTTGATGGCAGGAGGTGGTGCTTGCGGTAGAAGGTGGTGGTGGTGGTGGTGGTGAAGGCTTAGTAGGGTTATTAGAGATTGTGAAGGTTGAAGATGAAGTGGTGGGTGGGTCACACTATATAATTAACTTTATTTATTAATAGTTAAGGGCACTTTGGTCATTTCACATGCATTTAATGGATTTTTTTTAACGGTCATCCAAGCTGGGGACCTTTTGTGATACGTTTTGTCAAACGTTTGGACCGACCTTATAAATTTCCAAACCTATGGTTCAAAAGTGAAATCAAACCTAAACACGGGTACCTTTCATGTAATTAACTCTATCACAAATAACAGATAATAGAATAGATTATCATTCGTTTTAAAATCTAAACAAAACCATTACAAATTCTAAAATAAATATCATATATCATGTGTTTATCAAAGTTATGAAAATAAATAAACTTAACAAACATCAATTTATACTTTAATAAAATGGTAACTATGAGAGACACATAGCAACATCATATTTATACTTATAAAAAAAAATTGTTTCTACATAGCAACATCATATTTATACTTATAAAAAAAAATTGTTTCTATCTTCTATTAAATATCTACATTAATTACTAATAATATTATTTAATTTTTTTAGATCTAAAATAGTTGTAAAAATAAATTGAGGAATTAATAATTTTAATAATGTTATTTCTAAAAAACATAATTTTATAAAATAATAAAATTTTCTAATCTATCAAACTTTGTAAAAGATTTGAAATATTTGAAAATTGACTTTTTTAAAAATATAATTTTTATAAACCAAAAAAGTTAAATTTTTTTAAAAGTTAATATCTTATCTTAAAATATTATTTCATAATTAATATATTTTTCTTTTTATTTAATTTTTTATTAAGTCAACACATGTATTACACGAATTATTAAAATTAATAGAACATATAACACACGAACACGAATGTAATACAAATGTTGTATATCTAAAAAGGTGGAAAAAAAATTATCAACTATCACTTAGATGAACAATTTCTTAATAAATATAAAAATAGTAATAGCTAGTTTTACTATCTTTGTAAACATCAATAACTTTTATATACTCTATTCTTTAAAATGATAATATGCCATGTAATCAAGTATTTTTTATTTTTAGTTCAAGTATAATTAAATATTTAAATTTCTTTAAAGGAATTTATAGTTGTGAAATGTTGTGCCAACATCATGTGTTACGTCGTGTAGATGTCTCTCTATGAGGCATATACCATGTCCTAGTGACTTCTCACGAGTTGTACCATTTTTTGTATAATTGCTACCAGTGCACCACAAACACATGTATATATGTTCGTATGCATAGACGCATGCATGCATGTATGTATAAATGTCATATAAATGTAGGTATTGATGTATATTTTACGTATGTATGTGTATAATATGGACATGTTTGCTACACAAATAATTAATAATATATTGAGATTCGTGTAATACACTTGAGCATAGTGTATATAATATAATCACAAGTAGTAGGAGAGAAACAAATGCGGTTAATTGTACTAATTGTGTAAGAGAATCGTAAAATCATGTAAAGATAATTACTCCTTATATCAAAGTAGAACTATTTTTATAATAATTACACAAAACATGTCTCATCTTATTGGATTTGTTTAGAATAGTATTCGAGTTGTACCGAATCTATCAAATTATTCTATTTTGATCGCATGATGAAAACAATTCTAGAAATCAAAAGTATGTATTTACTATTGGATCTTAAAGTTAAAATATACTAAAAGTACAAATGGCACAACTAGTTGGAGCCTGGAGTGATGATCTCATCGTCACCAATCATATCGTATAATGGAGATTTACATAAGATCAATTAACATCAAATTAGAATATACAAGGTTATTAAGTTAAACTCTAATTGAGTTAGGAGGTGATTATGCAAGATTCATATAAGTTGATTCATACAATTGATTATTATTTTCTAGAGGGCAAACTATCACTTCGCTTGTCTTATATAAAACAAAGATCTAATCGCAATAGCGGAAAACTTTAAAACACACATTAAATAGTTTACATTACAATTTCTCACTTTAAAAATACTAACATACACACACTGTCCTAGAATGTTAACTGTACTCGTCACATAGGCTGAAGATACCTTGTGACTAATCATCTTGAAACACATACGAGAACGTGACCAACTTTCACTATTGAGTATATTGTTTATCAAATCATACACTTTATCAAAACAACATTTTCTTTTAAAAACCACTTATTAGATGATTATTTCAGATTTTTCTCACGCCATACCTCCCACACTAGCATTTCACAAACCCGTAATGCACACACATACACCACACCCATAGGTTCTAGATATAAAATTTAATCTCAAAAACTCTTAATATATCTCCACAAGCCATCATAACTTTTACTCTCATGCAAATTTTTTCTTTAATGTGATTGGAACAGCTGGATCAGGTTCTTCACAGTCATTATCAATTAACGGGGTCATCATCCGGGTGCGAGCTTGGTAGTTAAATCTCCGTGCTCCTACATTAGATGTTGCTTCTCTTGTTTTGCTTAAAAAAAGTGTACTCTACACTAACCTTCAAACCTTTTGATTTAATGTTATTACTTTTCAATTATTCTCTAACCCATTTTAAAACTTTAAACATCCTCTCCTCTCTATTCATATAGGGAAATTGCATTTAAGAATAATAATATAACTTGAGTAATTATGTTTATCCTTCTGATATCTTTTGTTTTACGTTTTTTATGGTGTATAAAAACTCATTTAAATTCTTTCTAATATGTAAACGGAATTGTTATTGTGTAATTTTTTAATTAAAAATTTAGTATTTAGAATTATTATACACAAACAGAATTAAGCGGTGAAAGCATGACTGTATTCTACAAAATTATTAACAAAATGTTTTTATGTTATTTAAACCTTGTAGTATATGAGTCTAACCTTGCTGTTCACTGTATGTTCAAACATATAGACAAAGATAATTACTTAAAATATAAATTTTAAAGGAATACAAGAGCCATATATATATAAGAATAAACATTTCATTTCATATAATATATCCTACACCATGTTTGGAAATAAAACTTTCCAAATTGAGAGGGCTTGATTTTAATATCGTCACTAATTTTGACTTTTTTGGCATCGTCGTTTGAGTATTACAAAAATCATATGATAAGGGCACACGGTATGGGCTCGGGTCCGACGAGCACAGACATTTAAATAATTTGTCATTTGAGGGAGGCGGGGGTGAAATTAATTTTTTTAAGAGGGTGAACTCGATATTTATATAAAAATTTACACTACCGGACCAAAAATTTACACTAACGGACTAAAATTTAACACTAACGTCGAAAAAAATATGAGGGGCAACCCCCCCCCCCCCCCATCCTCCGCCATTGGGTTTATAGTGTCATTTAGGTGGGCTAGTAACCCGTTAATTATTTTTTAGGTTTTAGCTAGTGGCCTATCAATTATACTTTAAGTTTTAGTCGTAAAAAAATCTAATGTTTAAATGAAGTGGCTTTTATAAATTGCTTTAGATTGTGAATATATATGGTGAGGTATTTTTTTTGTAATGTTCATACATTAGAAAGTTAAACATTCCTCGATTGAGAGATTTTATTTTTGACCATCAATGGATGGAATAAGGTGCACTAATTTATTCCAAATGGTAAACGATTTATTTTAGTTGATCAAAAGCTAAAATCGGTTCGAGTTTAAAAGTAGAAATCTAATACTCATTCATAAGATTTGCGCGAACCAAATTATAATATAAGATATTAAATATAACTATTCATATGTTCGTATTTACATGCTTCTGATTATCATCAAGAATGTTCAAAAGTTTAAACTAGTAGAAAATAAAAAGGATAGACAAAAGATGTACGTTCTTTATGATGATTTTCTACCGTTTCCAAACAAGAGGGATCATAAGCAAAACCTAAAATTTCCTTTTAACATTAAAAGATCATCACCGGCCTTGGAGTTTCGATCATTTTACTTGTCGTTTCATTTTTCATGTCCCGACATACATTGTGGTAATCTTTTATTTTATTTTTTCTTTTTTGATTTCTATGGGGTACGAGTTTAAATATTAATACGCTGCGGCGGATAAAGAAATATAACCACAACTACGAACTTGGTTTAAGCAATATGTACAAAATCCCTCACACGCATGACATATGTAGACATTTAACGTGTCTTAACAAATGATTGCAATGCAAGAGATTAAACAAATGAAATTAGAAACAGGATATCAGACCAATTGATAAATTTAATATTATTAGGGTGAAAAAACATATATAACCGCTTAAGATATGCATGTATTTTATTAGTTGTTCAAAAGAACCAAATTTTATAATCTTTAAACTTAGAAGCCAAGAAGCTCCACCACTCTTTTATTATATTAAAAGTTTAGAACTTAAAAGTGAAACAAATTCAATAGAAGAACCAGAATTAGTAATTTTTAAATCGATGTAGTGAATTGTTTCATGCCTAGTCTTGAATGAATGTGCTCCATTTAATAACTTTTTTTTTTATTTTATTGTTGTAGTAAATGATGATACTGCCCTTGCCACTTTCAATGATTGGATCATGCCTCATGCCGCCCTTTTTACTTTCTTATCAAGTTACCACATTACTTGTTACTTTATCTACAAATGATTTGGATTACCTTTTATTAATGCTACAAAAGCCTCCACCAAAAACGACTTGTCAATATTACTTATTTAATCTTTATATGTGTTTATATATATATATTAACTATATGGATGAAGCGTATGTAAATCAGAATATGACATATGAAAATTTTTAAATTAAAAAAATAGCATGATAATAACATACTCAAATTAAAAAAGATAAAATTCATTTTAATGGAATAACTTTTTAAACAAATGTTATTTTATGAAAAAGTTATAGGCGTTTAAAAATTATGAGTGAAGTCGATTTAAAAGTCAACAATTGTAATAAAATAATTAGTACATGTTAAAGATAACTAAGATAGTTAAATTCATTAAAAAAATAATTTTACACCCTTAAACTCTTAAAAGTTAATGTAAAAGATAATGTCCTTATTTTGTAATGAATTACAATATAGTATAGATTATAAGACAATGATCAAATAAAAATTTTCTCACATAAGTGTTGTGACTCAGTGATAAAGGCAAAGCCTTTTGTAACACTTGAAGTTTTAAGGTCTTGAGTTTAAATCCTACAATAGATAAAAAAAATTATTATACAATAAAAAATAAAAACCTTCTTTAAATGTAAAAACTTTTAAAACCAATATGATTGTCTTGATTAATTAAGAAATTTTATTGAGTGTTTTAGATTAGAACTTATTATTTCACTAAAATGAGTGATTTATATTGATCGAGAGGGTACTAGTAATTTGATGAGATCCACCCGCTCAAATTTCTTTTAATTTTCTAAGGAAAATTCCACAATTTTTTTAAGATTAATAACTTTTTTGATACTTTATGTTTTATAATAATTAAACTATTAATAAAGCGGATTTTATTTTTATTTTGGCTACGGTCTTGCAAAATTTTTTTTCCAGACGTCTTATATTACATATATATAAAGAACACCCAAGATATGTAATGATTACATACAGTTAACTATAAAATTCGCCTCCTTTATTTTAATAAAAAAATTCTCTTCTTAAAATATTCATAACTTTTTTACTAAATGTTATTTATTATAAAAATGAAAACATTAAATAGTGTTTTTTATTTATTTTTAACTCAAGTATAGTTTTACTATATATATGTAGTGTGTAACGAACAATTAGTTATGTAAGTGGTTTTTTCTTCATAATCATCATCTGCCAGTGATTTGGTGTTTGAAATCAGAACCAGAATACGCTTCAAGTTTTAGGAGCAAAGACGTCATAGCCTCTGGCTTTTCTCGTCCATGGTTCTTTTGATATCCAAGGTAAGTTGAGTACTCTTATGGAAGAACAATTTTTTTATGTAGACAGGTCTCGTAATTTTTCTTTTAGGTTAGACATAATCACGACGAATCATGACAGCGGTTTTCGTGATTTTGCTTTTAGGTGAAAAGATTCTAGAACTTGAAACATATTCTATAATTGTATTAGGTTGTATAGATGTATGTAATTTTTTGTTTGTATCACAAGATTTAAGCATCTTTAATAGTTGGAAAGAACTCACCGCAAAAGATTTTTTTAGATCGTTATCGACTTCAATTTAGTTATACCTTGTTCTAAGTATGTTGTCACCAATGTAAAATAAAAACTTATGATGTTATAAAGGAATTCGATATTATGGTTTCCCATCAATGAGTGATAGTATTATAAAGTTTTAGGTGTTTTTATGTTTGTATGCTTAGTGTAAATTATAAATAAACATATTAGGTGTTATTAAATTAGGGTTTATATTTTTGAATGATTTGATAATATCACATTAGCTACAATATTTTGTTATAACTATAGAACATATATGGAATATACGTAAAGAACATATAACAATATGTAATAACATATTACGTACATGAGTTTCGTAATGAACTGGAGCAGGCTATCATAAGACAAAAGATCTTCTTTTTAGATAGATATTTTACGTGTGCAAAAGAAAGTACATGTGCGTAACAAGATATTACATATACATAATAACATAATAGTCATAAAAAGTAATCTCATATTACCTATATGTAACATAAACATCTATTTAATTGTTTATAGTAAAGTTTAAAATAGAATTTGAAATTCAAACAAAGTGTGCATCCAGCTTGTTAAAAAAATCTTCAATTCCAGTCAAAGTGTCCCCATTCATTCAAAATTAGGCTAAAACTTACAGATATAAAAGTTTTATACTAAAAATTATTACATTTTAAGATCTACAGTGGGCTCCCCATCCTCCCAAACCCCACACCCCCCCCCCTAAAAAAAAAAAAAAACAGCCACCTCTTAACAAATTAGCTATGCCTCTGGTTGTTTGTATTAGACATACACGCAACAATAATCGATGTTGAAGTACCAATCAAACAAGATGTAAAATATATGTTTCTATTTACCTTGAATTAGCTAGGGTAAGTAGCGTTGTCGATACTCGTGGAATTAATAGTTGGTATAGTATACTTTGATTTATAAGAGTTTGATTTTAATGCTGAATTATAAACTCTTGCCTTTTGGCTATGAAAATTAGATTTTTGAAATGATAAACAAATTAACTAAGAAAAAAATTGGATATAAATAAACTTGATTAATAAGACACTTAGGAGAAATAGTAATCCAGTTGGGGATCAATGTTTGGTTTTCAGTAATCGTTTAGTTCAACTTGATCGAAAATACGTAATAGGGATTCTATACATGTAATGATTAAGTGATATCGATAATCAAGACTTAAGGGGTCTTAATATATAATGCCAATTCAATTAACAACCAAAACTTTACAACCATATGACTCGTGCAACATCATATGACATTTAAATAAAGGTTAACCAAAATAATTGTTTAAATAATCAAAACACAAGTTAAACTTATAAAAGAAATTAACGGTTTTTAAAGTTCAATCCCAACACAAGTCAAACACAAACGAAAACCTAATCACACAAAACCTATTCCCAAAAGTAGATCACGAGAAGATTATCCATTCATCGTTCTTGAATGATCTTCAAAATCATTGTTGATTTGTATAACGGATGATTTTATGTTGTTAGAAAGAGGTGGAATGATGAATAATTGCCCTAGAAACTTCCAAAATTCATCTCAAATCATCCTTGGCGTAGATTACGCTGTCCAGCGTAGCCTATGCCGGGTACTTTTATGTTGTTCTGAAGTTGGAGCTAGCGTAGCCTACGGTGGCTATAGTAGGCTATTGTGAGAGCCTTCCTGTTGCACTTTGAATCTTTGTTTCTTGACCCATCCAATGCGTTGTTTCACTATGTAAGCTTTCAACTTGGTCATTTTACCTACAAAATCACTTCCAACTCCTAATTAACCTATTCCACATAATAAAATGCATAAATACGAGTAATCATACTTAATATTTAACATTTAAACACTTAAAATACCATTCTAACGCACTCACATCAAACAACAACTTTAATAGAAAATTTGGTTGGTCGGGACGACCTTGTGAAAATTTACTTTACGTTGCTACTTGAGTTATCTTTCTACCTATGTTGTTTGTATATTGTTTTATGAAATTATTGACAAGTAATCATTAGGGGACATCATAACATAAAATAGATTAACCATATAAGCATAGTGGCCAATAGCGCCCTAGTTGATGGCATTCCTCTCTGCGGCTGGCACTTGAGGAACCACGAGGCACTCCATACAGAGCAAATAAGTCTTAGGGATGAGACGCCCCGCAAGGACCTCAATTCTCATTTGGAGAGCTTTTTGCGGGGAAGCTTGCAAGTACAGTTTGGGGGAGACGGGCGTCGACCCAACCTTATGAGTATTCGGACTATAAGAGTTCCAATGAATAGTCACTCACTTTTGATAGTTATGCGATTTCAGAAGATGATCTAGAATTGGGTTAATTGCGTTTATTATAAGTAAACAATCGAGTAAATCCCTAGAGATACATAACAATAAAACAAATTATTGGACTTCATGAAACATATGAATATGTTTAGAAGAATAAACCAATGCATATGGAGATAATGTTACGTTTGTAGATTTTATTGGAATTGAAATATGTATATGAGGATAATATGTTTGGTTGGATAATAAAGAAAAATGAAATTGGAATGAATTTCCTCCTAGGAATTTAACATTCCTTCTAAGACATTTAAATCTATAGTCATAAAGGGAAGTAACATCTTAGTTATTTGTGTATTATGTTAACAAACTAATAAGGATAACAAGTTATATGCTAACTTGAATAGATGTATTTTTTTTTTCACAAACATATTATTCCCTCTGTTATGTCATGAGCATCCTAGAAATACATCTAGATGACACAACAAAGTCAAAGCAACAAGCTTCAAAAAATAATAATCAAAGTTAGCTTCCTATGTTCTAAGTGTGGGACTTCAAGTACATTGTGTTACCACTCACAAACTGTTTAAAAAAGAGGCACTTCAAATGGATCAAAAATTCTAGGCAAAGTTTCAATGTGATTAAGGAGTAAGTAACTATGACCCCATAGTTTTATCACTATCTACCTTTGACAAAGTCTTTGAATTAGATTGTGATGAAACTGGAACTAGGATTGGTGCAGTGTTAATTAAAGAAGGCAAGCCCATTGCCTATCATATTGTGAAGGAGAATGAAGCCAAATAAAAATGACCAACATATGACAAAGTACTATATGCTTGCAGGTGTTGAGGTGATGGGAACACTATTTGACATAAAGAAAGATAGGCGACCTTTCTGGAGAATTTCAACTATGTTAACAAACACAAGTATGTAGCCTTAAACAAGGTGGTCAATGCCCATAGATGGAGGACAACCCTCTTCTTGATACTATGATTAATAAGGTGTTCAGATTTGAGTTTGTAAAAGAAATTATATGATACACATGATGGTTCTAGCAAAATCTGGGAGAAAGTAGATATTAAATAATAGATAGGTAATTTTTCAATATTCAATAGCTACGTCTTTTCCTGCGCACCTAAGACTTCTCATATAGATAAGACACTTTAAGAGTTATATGATGAAGGGTTAAGAAATACCCAGTATAAAGTAACAACATATTCCAAAAAGACATTTGATGGGAAGATTAGTCATGGTTAACCTTTGAAAGGAATAATCATTGGACATATACAGAAAACTAAGCCAAAAGAAGTATGGAGTATACAAGATCCTTCGAAAGATAAATGACATATATATGTCACTGATTTCCTAACTCTATCTCTATATCAAAGACGTTCAATGCAACAGACATATATTGTTTATCCTGAGAACTCAAATTAAGTTTATATCAAGTGTGAATTGTTATTTGAGTGATCATCGATCGACATGTTTATTTAGAAGTTAATTTTAGTTTTAATAGTTAATTTCAGTTTTTTCAACATTGACTTCCCTTGTCATATATAGACTCGCCCTATAAAAATTGGCTTTATGTAATAATTTGAGCATTTCATAATATTTTAGACTTCCATATGAAATTAATTTTTTTGTTTGTTTGCTTTCGCTATGCATCATATATAATCCGGTTTGTGTTTTTTTTGGCATTGCTTCTGTCATTATTTATTTTTTTGGCATTAACTCGTCATTGGTTACACTAACTCGGTTTAATTGCTAATTTAGAAACTTACAAAGTGGTTGAGTTGAAATCATGAATAAATAAATCATGTTAAATTTTGAACTTAGTTCTATGAATAGAGCAATTAAATTAATGAAGATGCCTTAGACTTAAAGTAACAGTAATTTTAATAAAGATGGTAAGATGTGATCGATTAGTTAAAGCAACTAAGATTGATTATTGAAAATGAAAAACATTAGACATAATTAAATAAATTCAAGTAAAAGTTAATGGTGGTAACATGCATCAATATGAGTTGTCTCATCAAAAGGCTTAATATGGACCAAAAATATGAGCTGTCTCGTATCAACCTTTGATGGCATCATATGGGTTTACAAAAAGAAAATATTATACAAAATTTTAAATTTTTTTATAAAAAAAAGTTACATGACAAAGAGGGGTTTAATGGAACATGGTGGCCATGTGAGTGTATGAACATGTATCATGTGGTCATCCATGTGCCATAGAATTAAACTCCCTACCCCTTTTTTCTTGAATTTTACCTACCGAATTTATATAATACAAAAAAGTTAACACATTATCATCAATTAGTTTGATGTTTATTCTCATCTTTTATCATAAATATATTTGGTATCTACGCATTTTACTTTTGAAGTTTATATTAGCAATGTAAATTTTATTGAAACGAAATCATGTCAGAATTATAATCCATTTCACAAAAATGTAATTTTAGTTTGGTCCAGTTTATTATTATTATTATTTATTTTAGTTAGCGTCTATACCATGATTTTAATAATGCACACAATACCGATTGTTGTGTAGTGTTATAAGTACTATGTTATCGATTGTCCATAAAAGCCGAAGCTATGCCTCTAATATTGATCAGTTATACAACTAACAGGCAATATTAACCATTAAATTAGTGGTTAATCATATTGAGAAGATTTAAGTGATCCACATGAAAACTTAAATGTTATTTAGTGAAATATATAATTCTGATTTTGTCATCCTTTTAACCATTTATTATTACTTCACTGTCAAGTAATCGTTTTTATAGCCTACTACATTATTAAATCATATGTCACACATGCATCAACAAGAAAGAAGAATAATTAATTAATTATGTAGTAAATCATATAAGATGATTACGTCAATAAATAATGCTATAAAATTTACCACCGACTAAGATAATCAAAATATCAAATCCAAGTCTAACATATATTGAGAGTTTAATTTTGATTAAATAAATAAGATAATTGTTTAAATAAGTTTTATTAATTTTTTTTGGTTGAGATTGTATTAGATTAGGAGTAAATTTGTTTATTTATTTAATTATTTTTAGTATATGAGTTATATTAGAAGTGGTATAAGTTTAGTATAAATAGAGGTGAATAGCTTTGTAGTTCTTATTCTTGATAAGTTTAGTTTTAGTCGTATTTCCTCAATCCAATATTCCAACATATTAAGTATCTTTTATTAAAAATAATAAACACGATGATAAAAATAATTAAAGGCTTATTTCCATGCACATTGCATATAGTAAATGCTTGTGTTGTTAATAGAAGTGCATTCATCAATAACTCTTTTAACGTTATATATTTTATTAAAAAGCTTAAGAAGAATTCTGGATTTTACATGTGTTCTTTTATTCTTTTAAAAAACAGATGTTATTTTGATCATTGTGTTAAATACGTCATATCATTTATCTAATTCGTCAGGTCATTATGTAAATATCGGTTAATAGTGTCAAATATTTTTCATGATTTTTAATATGTATTCATCATCGTGTTTTACGTTTTATACCATTTCGTATTGTTTTTCATTCTTTTTAGATATTTTATAAACTTATTGTTATCTAATTATTGTGTATTACAATTAAAGGTACATAATAATATTATTTCATTAATGTACTTTTCTATGTATTTTATTGTTGTGTTTTACATTTTATATCATTTGTGTAATTTTGTTATTGTTTTTCATGTATTAGAGTAATTAGTTGCTATTTCACTATTATGTTTTTTTTTAGAATTCAACATTAAAAAAACACAATAGTGTTCAGAAAAACACTCAACTAACAAAAAGACACAATAAACTGCACTAAAGACATAATGACGAACTATTTCATATGAGCTGAAAAACATAATAAATATAATCTTATTATATAACGATGTTGTTCTCATTTTAAAAATAAAAACACTCATTTTTATGGTGTAAGTTTTATAAAAAAAAAAAAGTAACATCGTATATAAAAGTTATAAATATTAAAAAAATTGTAGAACTTAAAAAATAGTAAAAAATGACTATGATTAAAAAAATTAATGATTGAGATTTATTCTTACACTCTTTACATATACTACCTCTCTTATTTCACAATTTATTGTTTATTTTCATATTATACGTTCATTCTCGGTGAATATAGAGATGACATCTAAGATTCGTGGCCGGTTATATTGGAGCCATTTATTACCTCATGACATTGAATCCTTTATATGTGCTAATGCGATGGAATGCATCTTCTATTGTTCGTATATCAGCAGATAGAGATAGTTTATTGGCAAGTTTGAAGATTGAATGAAAACATTACTAAGAGTAGTTGATTGAGTAGCTTCGGGCTTTTATGTTATTTATTGCACGTATTTGTATATGTGTTGATGCATACATGCTCACATATTGTTTGCTAAGATTAAATAAAAAATATGAATATGCTATACAAATTAATGCAAAATAATATAATTCATATGTTCAAATCATATATATCCTAATGACAAGAAATGGTGGTCAAATAGTCGACGAATTGAGCATATTAATCAATGTTCTTATAACCAGATCCGGATCAAATAGCAAACCGGTCATCTTACTGGTCGGACCGGATTTAAGAACCGGATTACGTCATAATTATATGTATATTTATATTATATATAGTTATATATATTTCAATATAAATATTTTATATGTATATTTTATATATAGTTATATACAAACAATAATTATACATCCAACACTGAAATTAATCATCCGACCTACCCGTTAAACACATTAAAATCAAAAAAATTAAAAAAATTCAAAAATTCGGTCTGGTTCGAACCGGCCGGTTCTTGAAGAAGGAAATGAGTTGGGGTGGATCGGACTGGTGGCCCAACCGAATTCCGGTCCAACTGATCGGACCGACCGGTCCGATCCGAGCCTAATAAGATTGATATTAATCAAGAATGTGAGAAACTAGACAGCCACACTCGAACCATGCATTAACCAAGTGTAAATAAAAGCTAAAGAAATTATTGGTTACGTGATATCAAGATATTGATGGATCCATGAAAACTATGGTTTAAAAGTTTGGTATATCAATAGTTAATTATTGAATTTTGCTATACACTAAAATTTCAATCAAATTTAATACATTTTAAAACAATTAACCCTTTTGAATCTCAACAGGACATTATATATTTTGCGTTCATATCCTTACAAATTATTGTTTAAAACCAAAATTCATCTAGGTGGAGTATAATCAAGTTATTGAATTATTTGCGCCCTAAATTATGAAAGTGGAACTCGTTTACAACACTATAAATAATCCATTTATAATTTTTGTGTAATCTCTTTTTAAAAACTTTGTTAATAATAAAACTTACAAAGTATTATTATAGCTTTTGATTGAAATTGTATGTAGCAAACCAACCATAATGATTCTTAATGTTCTCATCCATAAAAGACATGTGTTGTTTCTTTTAAAGATGATGGACAAATAAATGAAGGACGCTTGGATATTAAAAGTACTTATCACATTACTAAAAGTTATTAAGGATATTATTTCCTTTTAGTTTCAAGTTGTAAATGTTACAGAATTGGAGGCTTTGTTGTCGAAAGTAGTTTGATTAACTATTAAATACCAAAATATATCAATGATACAAGCTTGTAGCAATCATAAAAGGTTCTACATAGTGGCGTACTTAAAAAAAAATCTCATGGGGTCTAAAAAAAGTTG
Organism: Flaveria sonorensis; assembly: GCA_025506505.1. Taxonomy (NCBI): domain Eukaryota; kingdom Viridiplantae; phylum Streptophyta; class Magnoliopsida; order Asterales; family Asteraceae; genus Flaveria; species Flaveria sonorensis. Next base: position 2,781,392 of record CM046431.1, read on the forward strand.
AAGGGTGTATCGTGTATTATTGAATATTAATTTTTTTTTATCTGGTCCAGTTTGGGTCATGACACACAATTAAAATTTAAACTAAAGTAAATCTCCAATAAGTAATAAGAGTATGTCAATCATCATAAGGCTAAGACAAATGTTTTTAAATCAGGTTTAAAACTTTAAATGAATGATTAATTGGTAAATTGTGTTAAGATAAATAAGCTTAATTAGTTAATAGTTAAATGAGTTATAGGCTTAATACTTAATTGTTTAGTTTGGACTTGAATCATCCATAATAGTGTCTTTTAAAATGGGCTTAATTATTCAAATTAGTTATTAATTATTTGTTAATTATTTACAAGGTTGATCTTAAAATTTTGTTAGAGTTGGTCTCAAAATTCTTGGGAGTTCGTCAAATGTCAAGGTGTCTGTGTCAAAATTTTATAAAGTTCACTCAGAATTAAACCGTATATATAGTACTAGCTTTAATAAACCTGTGACGGGTTGAATAAATAAAATATTAATATAATAAAAATTAATAATTATAAAATGATATTTTAAGATATGATATGACTGAAATTACATATGAGAAATGACTATAAATAATAAAACAGTGATATCAACTTTTTAAAATTTTGTTTTTAAATTTTTTTCTAAAAAAATAAATATTTTGTTCTAAAACAAACCGTATAAAAATGTCATTTTTAAAAATTTTCTTACTATAACTCCAAATTTGATTATTTTTGGTTTTTAAAAAAATGACTTTAAAAATATCAATTTTAAAATATTTCGTATTTTTTAAAAAGTTTTATGCTTTAGAAAAAATTATTATTTTATAAAAAAATTATTTATTTTGAAATAACATTAATGAATAGATTTCTTTCTTGATTTATTAAATCTAAAAAAGTATTAAATAATATTATTAATCATATAGGTAATTATTTAATATGAGAAAGAGGCGGGAAAATTTTGGTAAGAATGATTGTACTGCTGTCACGTGTCATCTTAAATTACTTTTATATTAGAGCATGAAGATGAAGATTAGAAGAAAAAAATTCCAAGGTACGGACGACCCCATCCCAATTAACACATTGGGTCGGCCCCTGGTTCTACATACCTCATAAATTATTGTTTGTGAGAAATTAAATATAATATGTACATAATAAATGAATTAAATGATATGTTATTCGGCTAATGATCCTCAGCTCACGTGATCGAGGTAAGGTATCCCCTATCCAAGATATCATCAAAATGGAAAGATCTTAGGTTCAAATATCACATGTGACAGAAAAAAAAAGTTTTTAGATTGGGCTGATTAGTTTTCCCACCTAAGGTGGATTTCCTTTTGAAGTTGATCTTAGGTTTATGATTGATAAGGTCGAACTGATATACGAGCTTTTCATTGGGGACGTGCGAGCCTAGAGTGCCAATATTTCGTACTAGAGTAATGAATATGATCAGATGGACCGGTGGCTCTTCAATGATCCAAAAAGTCATTCAAAAGAAATGATATATTACATTTTTAACTATAATAACTAATTATGCTAACAAATACAATTTGTGTCCGATAAATAGACTTTAAGAGAGTTAAATGTGAAAGATGGAGAGATGAGATTCAAACTTGAAACTTCTAGGGTTCGTTTTGAATGGTTCAGTTTAAAATTTAAACTCCTTTAAGTAAGTTGAAATTAGTTGGTTTTTGTTTTTTATAAGATAGGAAATCGAAACGTCCAAAATACCAAAAGAACCATATATTCAACAATAGTGTGTTATAGTGTTAAATATTGATGAATGTGTGAGGCTTAATTAGGTTTATAGCACGTCATCATAAGAGGTACCGTCGTCATCATGGATGACAAGAACATCTTTATTGTTTTACCAAAAAAAAAAAAAAAAAAAACAACTCTCAATTTGGATTAGGAACCGTGATCGTAATTGAGATAAGTGACTTCTTCACTTCTTCAATCTAAGTATATTGATACAAGCCTAGATTCTTGGAGATTCAAATGAATTCATTAAATTTGATAAATACTAGACGTAAATCTTTTTCTAAAATATACATTTATAAATATTAACATCCACTACAATAATAAAAGAGTAGTATCACTTACAGCAGAATTCCAACAGAGACCGTAGCAAAACAACTTTACCGACAGATGAGAATTTGTTGGTAATTCGTCACAAGTTTACCGACAGATGAGAATTTGTTGATTATCAATTGGTAGCAAATGTCCGTCGTAATAATTTTACAGGTTTGACTCGTGATGAGTTGTTTTGGTTACGCAAACCCACGTTGGGACAAAACAAGTCACTCTGGACATACTAACCGCGTGTGTAATTTTGTACACTATCGAGTCTTGACAGACAATGTCATGTGTTGGTAGGTTGTTTTGCTACACAAACCCACACTCGAACCAAAAAAAAGTCAAATTGGACATGACGATCCATGTGTGTGAATATTGTTCACTGATAATGTGCCTTGATGGGTCATGTCATGTGTTAATAGGTTGTTATGACTATGCAAACTCACAATGGGACAAACAAATAACATTTAATAATCAGATTATATAAATGAATTATTTTATATTTCAAATCTTATAAGTAAACTACAATATATTTTCTAGATATTACACATTCCCTCATATTTATATATATGATGATGCATGTGTGCCCTTGCTAGACGTGGGCAACATTGGGTACACTAAAAATAAAAGACTACTTTCCGAGCCCATCAACTCCAACTAACACTACAACTAATAAACTAAATTTATATGTGAGCCCACAAGCTCTAATGGTTAAGCATGAGCAACACATACAAATAATATATATATATATATATATATATATATATGTAATGCTCACGACACACCAATTCCCACTAACTTGTTAACATCGTATCAACTTTTCCCACTTACCCGTTCAAATAAAGATTTGTTATATATGATGTGCGTCTATTTATAGAAGATTCAGGTTGGTAATTATACAAAATTTACCTACAGAGTTTCCACCACAAACACACCAATATCGACAAACAACCGAAAAGACCAAGTGAAATCCTATCCGAAATCTTATCTAAAGATATATCTACGGTTTACCAACGAAAACTATACCAACATTGTGTTCCAATCCAAAAACAACAAAAGTGTAAACGAATCTATGGTATATGGAATTCTGGCCGTCCCCATTTGCCACACCCTCATTTTCCATAAACGGGGTATTACCGTTAGGCGTGTGACATACCAGGATCTCAGCCACTAGTTACACCAAACGACACTTTAATTACAAAGCATAGTTAACGTTTAAAATATTCCCAAAAGCAGTGTTACCAAGATAACCATATAAGTAATTGCGGAAGCATAAATAAGTCTTAAAACTTTACATGGCGCAACACGCGCAAACCAGTTAATAAGTTCATTGAAAAGTTATAAATATATCACGTGTGACGATGAATGCATGAATGCTGATCCTAAACGTGCGCTTCTTGTGAACCTGAAAGAAACATGCTAAAGTGTCAACCCAAGGTTGATGAGTTCACAGGTTTTGATAAACATAACATAATAGTAACCGATACAGTAAACAAAGTAATATCAGTAGATAGCTAGTCTACTTAACAAGTTACATAGTGTATGAAGTTCGCAACCGAAGCTGACAATGTAAATGACCTCGGCTGTGGCTACCAAACCACAGCAACAGAAATTAGGTCAATTAAACACCCGTTTGACATGCAGTTGTGCTAGCGCGACTAGCCCGGGTGGGGTTTGTCAAACCCAGTAGATCTACTCAGAATTACCTCGCTGAAGAACATATATTAACGGTTCGAATGTGAGGACTTAAGTTGGTACAACACTAGTAAGCAAGTGACATTACAGTAATACTAATCAAATGAAAATACGTTTTGAACACACGTTTCTTTCCCCCAAAGAAAATAGGTAAAGTGGGCTGAGAACTCACCTTATAAGCACATCACAATAGGTAATTGCAGAGAGCAAGTAATTAAGTTTCCGGATAACCTGAATTTCAGTTAATATATAATTAATATTAATTATTAATTATAAACATAAGGACTGTACGGTTTTCGCGTTCTCGGTTCGATTTCAGGCATGACATTAACATTACCCCACAAACATGCTCACATATACAACCTTAGTAACCAAAGTTTACATACTTAACACATATATGCACATAGACTCTCATAGAAACATCAAACCCCATGACTCCATGCTCCCAAACAGTTCTCATACGCCCAAACAGTTCTCATGCGCCCAAACAGTTCTCATGCGCCCAAACAGTTCTCATGCGCCCAAATAGTTCTCATGCGCCCAAACAGTTCTCATGCGCCTAAACAGTTCTCATGCGCCCAAACAGTTATCATGCGCCCAAACAGTTCGCATGCACCTAAATAGATCTCATATGCCTAAACAGTTCTCATGTGCCTAAACAGTTCTCATGTGTCCATTTACTTAGAAAAATTTATACATTTACATGAAATAAAACACACAGAAAAACTTCATACACTCACACATCCATGCAACCTGCATATTAAATCGTATACATACATACAATCATGAGGATCATGCACCCACACACACACTGCCAAAACATATACACAGAAACATACAAGAACATATTCACCCCCTTGCGGCTAAACACACACACAAAGAACAATATATCTATATATACACGCATGAACACAGACGCAAACACACACACAGCCGCATGCACCCTCGACCCGACACACTAGCCTGCTCGTACGAACGTGAACCCGAAACCACGCACAACCAATCACCGCAAACCATGACTAACTCAATGAAGTAAGAAACGAAACCGTAACCTAAATCGATCGTGTAGAAGTGGCAAAAGAGCGTACCGTATTGGCAGACGAGGGCTGCGGTTAATCGCGGTGAGTCGTTGAAGCTGGAAGGAGGTCGCCGAAGGTGAGTGCTCACAGCTGGTGATCGACAGCAGGGGTTCTTCGAAGAGAGAGAGACGGCAGAAAATTGAAGGGTGTGATTAGGGTTGTCGACGGTTTGGTTAAATAGAATTTGGATTTAGTAATTTACACTATGGCCCTTCAAGTTTGCTAAATTTATATTTCAGTGTTTTAATTAGTTTTAGCTTATTTTAGGCTAATTATTAGAAATAATTATAATAATAATTCTTTTCATTGAATAAATAAAACCGATTAATTATAAAGTTGCGGAAAATGACGTTAACCCCGAAGACTCGAGTTGTCACATCATCCCCTTGTTGAAGGAATTTTCATCCCGAAAATTAGAACAAACAGCAGGTTCAACAACGTCGACAAAAGAGTGTTCTGAAGCTTGCGTTGGGTATGGTTTCTGGAATGTTTGAAACAAATCCAAAACAAAGAAATGTAAGGAATGATCTTAAGAACGATACCTTAAGAAGTGGATACCTGATCTTTGAACAGTTGCGGGTACTTCTTTTTCATCTGGTCTTCACGTTCATAGGTAAACTCTGGTTCACGTTTTGAATTCCACCTAACGCACACAAGGGTTTTGACTTCTTGATCCATAATCTCAACTGGTTCTTCAATGAAACGTAACTGTTCATCAATTTCCAGTTCCTCCAAGGGTACAATTAGTGATTCATCAGCTAAGCATTTCTTCAGGTTGTATACGTGAAACACATTATGTATTCCACTGAGCTCTTTAGGTAAATTCAGCTGATAGGCTACTGGACCAACCCTTTTGATAATCTCAAATGGTCCCACGTAGCGCGGATTTAACTTTCCTCATTTCCCAAACCGGATTACACCTTTCCAAGGTGAGACTTTCAGAAGTACCATGTCACCAATCTGGAATTCCAATGGCTTACGACGTTTATCTGCGTAGCTCTTCTGTCGATCACGTGCCGCTGCCATACGGTTACGAATTTGAACAATCTTCTCAGTCTTTTCGTGCACAAGTTTAGGACCTGTAAGTTGGCTTTCCCCAACTTCTGCCCAACAGACAGGTGATCGACACTTACATCCATACAGTGCCGCAAATGGTGCGGCTTTGATTGAAGTGTGATAACTGTTATTATAGGAGAACTCAACCAATGGTAAATGAGTTTCCCAACAGCTGCCAAAATCGATCACACAAGCACGCAACATTTCTCATAGTGTCTGTATCGTACGCTCACTCTGACCAACGGTTTGCGGGTGATACGCAGTGCTCATATCCAGTCGCGTTTCCAATGATCGTTGTAATGACTGTCAAAAGTGAGAAGTGAATCGAGCATTATGATCGGATATGATAGATACTGGCACACCATGCCGAGAGACTATTTCCCTTAAATAAATCCGTGTCAACTTGTCCATTCGATCCGTCTCTCGGATTGCCAGGAAATGTGCGGATTTCGTTAAGCGATCTACTATAACCCAAATGGTATCGCATCCGCTGGGGGTCCTTGGTAACTTTTTGATGAAGTCCATTGAAATCTACTCCTATTTCCACACTGGAATTTCCGATTGCTGCAGTAGACCGGATGGTCGCTGATATTCCACCTTAACTTTAGAACAAGTTAGGCATCTGCTTACGTAGGTGGCAATCTCAGCTTTCATGTTCGGCCACCAGTAGAATTCCTTCAGGTCTTGATACATCTTGTCTGAACCCGGATGAATTGAGTAACGCGACTTGTGAGCTTCATCCATTACTAGCTCTCATAAATCCCCATATCTTAGTACCCAGATCCGTTCCATGAAATAACGGATTCCATCGGTCTTGATCTTTAATTGTTTCTCCATGCCCCTCATGGATTCAGCCTTCAGATTTTTCAACTTTCAAGGCCTCTGAGCAGCCTTGATTTGCGCTGGTAAATCAAAGTGAATGGTCATTTGCAATGCGCGCACCCGATGAGGTTTCGGCGTTTCTTTCCGATTGAGGGCTTCGGATACCACGTTAGCCTTACCCGGGTGGTACTTGATTGCACAATCGTAATCATTGAGCAATTCTAACCACCGTCGTTGCCGCATATGTGCTGAACGCTCTTGTGGTCTGTATAGATCGTGCACTTGGTTCCATATAAGTAGTGCCTCCAGATCTTCAAAGCAAACACTACAGCTCCCAGTTCCAGGTCGTGTGTCGTGTAGTTCTTCTCATGCACCTTGAGCTGTCTAGATGCATAAGCAATGACATTGTTGCGTTGCATCAGTACACATCCCAAACCTTGGATGGATGCATCACAGTAAACAACAAAGTCATCAGTCCCTTCTGGAAAGGCAAGGATCGGCGCGCTATAGAGTTTGTCTTTAAGTGCTTGAAATGCTGATTCCTTTTTGCTGCCCCATTTGTAGATGGTTCCTTTATGAGTCAGGGCAGTCAAAGGTTGTGCCAACTTAGAGAATCCTTCAATAAATCGTCTATAATAGTCCACCAAACCAAGGAATTGCCGTACTTCAGTAGGCGTTTTCGGCGTCGGCCAATCCTTGATTGCGTCAATCTTTGAAGGATCTACGTGTATACCCTTTTCGTTCACCACGTGTCCAAGGAATTGCACTTCCCTCATCCAGAAGTTGCATTTTGAGAACTTGGCATAAAGTTGTTCGTTCTTCAGCAGATCCAGAATGATTCTCAAGTGTTCCTCATGATCCTTCTTATTCTGAGAATAGATTAGTATGTCATCAATGAAGACAATGACAAACTTATCCAAATAAGGCTTGCAAATACGGTTCACGAGGTCCATAAAAACCGTTAGGGCATTGGTCAGTCCAAAAGGCATGACTGCGAACTCAAAATGTTCATACCGAAATGTCGTTTTCGGGATGTCTTCCTCTTGAACTCGTAATTGATGATAACCCGATCTCAGATCGATCTTAGAATAGTAACTTGATCCTTGCAATTGATCAAATAGGTCGTCAATGCGTGGAAGTGGATACCGGTTCTTGATAGTCACCTTATTCAGCTCTCGATAGTCAATACACATTCTGAAAGTTCCATCCTTCTTCTTCACAAAAAGTATCGGAGCTCCCCATGGTGAAAAGCTGGGATGTATGAATCCCTTGTCTAGCAATTCCTACAATTGCTTAGACAACTCTTGTAATTCGTTCGGTGCCAAACGATACGACGCTTGAGCGATTGGAGCAGCTCCCGGTGCCAGCTCAATTTGAAACTCTACTTGCCTGTGTGGAGGAAGGCCAGGCAAGTCTTCTGCAAATACCTCAAGAAAATCTTTAACCACAGGAATGTCCTCCAGTCGTTGCTCTTCAGTGACCTTCTCAATAATCAAGGCCAAGATAGCCAAATGCCCTTTTCTCAGGCATTTCTGGGCCTTCATGTAAGAAATGATTCCAACCACAGCGCCACTCTTATCGCCTTCAACCGTAAGGATCTCATCACCCGAGATGGGTATCTTGATCAGTTTCTCCTTGCAGATAATCTCCTCATTGTTCTTGGACAGCCAATCCATCCCAACTACCACGTCAAAGCTACCAAGTGTGACGGGGATAAGGTCTATATCGAATGTGTATTCGGATAAGCCTAGCTTACATTTGTTGAATACTTGAGTAGCCATTATCATCCTACCATTAGCTATTTCTATGGCATAGTCGGTATTTAAATCAGTAGGTACCACCCCTAGTACTTTACTAAACTTGTCGGACACATAGCTCTTATCAGCACCAGAGTCAAATAAAACGGAGGCATAACAACCATTTACAGTAAATCTACCAGACACTACAGTAGGGTCATTAAGAGCCTCACCTGAACCCATGCGAACGCTCTGCCCTTGGCACCACCACCTCCATTTCCTGTGCCATTTCCATTGCCGTTGCCGTTGCGGTTGTCAGTGTTGCTACCACCACCATTGTTCTTCCTCAGCTTCAGGCAGTTTCGCTTGATACGCCCTACTTGACCACATTCATAGCAGCCTCTTTGCACTCCCTGATGTGTTGTCGGCCTAGCTGTTAGATTCACGCGACAATTCTTAGCAGTATGGCCGAATTTACCACACCTTTCACATGTGTTCCTTCCACAAGGCCTGTTGTGGTGGTAGTTGCATTTGTTGCATTTGGGCAACATCCCAGTGTAACCACTACCATGTTGAGAAGATGCAGAAGCTTGGTTGGACTGGCGGAAGTTGTCAAACTTCCGGGATTGCTGTGGTTGCTGCTAGGAAAAGTTTTGCTTGTTAGTGGTGCCAGACTCCCATTTTCTTTTATTGTGGCCATCAGTAGTGGTGGAAGCAGAACCATGTGGAGTTAGTTTACCCTGCGTGACAGCTTGATCAGTCAACCTATGAGCCAGTCTAATCGCCTCCTGTATGGTGTTTGGTCGGGAAGCAGTAACCATACCCTGGATTTCTGGAGACAATCCATGCAAGTATCTTTTGATTCTTAGAGAAGGAGGGTTGACCATATTGGGCACAGTGTAGCAAGTTCATGAGAACGATTTGTATACGCCTCGATCTCAGAACCTGTCATTTTAAGGTTCCAGAATTCAATTTCTAATTTCTGCACCTCGTCATGAGGGCAGTATTCCTCCTTCATCATATTTTTAAAGTCTTCACAGGTGGTCTGATTAGCCATCTCAATACCCAACATCTGCACCTGGGTGTTCCACCAAGACAGGGCAGCTCCATCCAGAGTGCCAGTAGCATACTTGACTCGGTTTGTTACCGGGCAATTGCATATTTCAAATACTGATTCGAGCTTCTCAAACCAGCGCAGGAGTCCTATGGCTCCTTCCACTCCAATGAATGGATTAGGCTTGCAGCCCATGAAGGACTTATAAGTACAGACTGCTTGACCTGCAACAGGTTTAGATCAAGACTTTGGAATTTATTTGAATGTTATAGCTTGACAAGATTGACAGGACGTTAATGTCAGGAATGAATTTGGTATAACTTACCAATAGGAGCGGGTTGAGGATTAGGGTTGTGGTTCATTAGGGCATCAGCCACATGCTGATTTATGAGGGCGGCCAATTCCGCTGGTGTCATATTGATGGAACCACGACCACGTCCATATCCAGACATTCTTAACAATCACAACATACAAAAATAAGTAAATATGCAACATATCAACTTCATTTAAGTATAAGCAGTTAAAAAATTTAGCACACACAACTAAATGTTAAATAATAATTTCTGGTAAAATAAATTGTAAGTACGTCTACAATTAATCAAACCAAATATCAAAATTCAAAACATAATTCGGATGGTAAACAACCCTTCCCATCTAGGTGTGAAAAAAACAAAAGTCTGATAAACGAATGAAATGAATAAGGTAAAAGAATCAATGTGAATTGACAGATCCGGTGCTATCCTCAGGCTCGTCTTCAGGCTGCTCCTCCGGCTCCTCTTCTGGCTCTTCCTCGTCAGGCTCCGGTACTGCGTTCAGTGTATTGACTTGACCCTCGAGAGTATCAAGTCGCTGACTGTTAGTTGCAATGTCCACCTCGTCGCTAATCACACGCTCGAACAAACCAGTGACGCGGTCCACATGCTTGTTATAATACTCCATTAGTACATTGAATCGTCTCTTTAGCTCCTTGATCTCCTCGGTCGATTCCCGCACCACTTTCTTCAACACTCGGTTGTCGTCCCACAGATCAGCAATGCGTTTACGCTCGATATGCAAAGTAGCTGCCTTAGCAGCCATGGCCTGCTCGGGAGGACAGTGTAGGGGAGGTAGGGTAGGGATATCAGGGTTTCTAGCAGGAGTAGACCTAGTACGAGGCCGGTTTTCAGGAGGTGAAGGAACATTCTTCCCCTGAACTAGTCAGGTCATATACAGGGGGTAATATTCCCACTTATGAATAGGTGGGTACTGTGGTAGTGCAAATGGTTGGTCATAGTCAAACTCCTCGTTATCATTAGGACGCATAGGCAAATCGTATGGACCCGTAATATGAGGTATAGAATCGTAATGAACAGGCCTCTTACCTCGGGAAGGAGAAGAGGAAGGGTCAGACGATGAAGAAGCCATTCCTGCAAAGAACCTCTCACAGGAATGAGCAACAGCAAGCAATCCAGCAAGGCAAAGCAAACAAGGCTAACTAACAAAGCTAAACGTGTCTATATGCGTGTAACTAAGGCAACAGGTTATAGTCTAAATGCAATGTAAATGAAATGCAATGTCAATTTAGTTCGCTATAACCAATGGCTCTGATACCAATCTGTCACACCCTTATTTTCCATAAACGGGGTATTACCGTTAGGCTTGTGACATACCAGGATCTGAGCCACTAGTTACACCAAACGACACTTTAATTACAAAGCATAGTTATTAGTTAGCGTTTAAAATATTCCCAAAAGCAGTGTTACCAAGATAACCATATAAGTAATTACGGAAGCATAAATAAGTCTTAAAACTTTAAAAGACGCAACACGCGCAAACCAGTTAATAAGTTCATTGAAAAGTTATAAATATATCACGTGTGATGATGAATGCATGAATGTTGATCCTAAACGAGCGTGTCTTGTGAACCTGAAAGAAACATGCTAAAGTGTCAACACAAGGTTGGTGAGTTCACAGGTTTTGATAAATAGAACATAATAGTAACCGATACAATAAACAAAGTAATATCAGTAGAAAGCTAGTCTACTTAACAAGTTACATAGTGTATGAAGTTCGCAACCGAAGCTGAGAATGTAAATGAAGGCCTCGGCTATGGCTACCAAACCAAAGCAATAGAAATTAGGTCAATTAAACACCCGTTTGACATGCAGTTGTGCTAGCGCGACTAGCTCGGGTGGGGTTTGTCAAACCCTGTAGATCTACTCAGAATTACCTCGTTGAAGAACATATATTAACGATTCAAAATGTGAGGACTTAAGTTGGTACAACACTAGTAAGCAAGTGACATTACAGTAATACTAATCAAATGAAAATACGTTTTGAACACACGTTTCTTTCCCCCAAAGAAAATAGGTAAAGTGGGGCTGAGAACTCACCTTATAAGCACATCAAAATAGGTAATTGCAGAGAGCAAGTAATTAAATTTCCGGATAACCTGAATTTCAGTTAATATATAATTAATATTAATTATTAATTATAAACACAAGGACTGTACGGTTTTCGCATTCTCGGTTTGATTTCAGGCATGACATTAACATTACCCCACAAACATGCTCACACATACAACCTTGGTAACCAAAGTTTACATACTTAACACACATATGCATATAGACTCTCATAGAAACATCAAACCCCATGACTCCATGCTCCCAAACAGTTCCCATGCGCCTAAACAGTTCTCATACGCCCAAACAGGTCTCATGCGCCCAAACAGTTCTCATGCGCCCAAACAGTTCTCATGCGCCCAAATAGTTCTCATGTGATTATAACAGTTCTCATGCGCCCAAACAGTTCTCATGCACCCAAACAGTTCTCATGCACCCAAACAGTTCTCATGCACCTAAACAGTTCTCATGTGCCTAAACAGTTCTCATGTGCCCATTTACTTAGAAAAATTTATACACTTACATGTAATAAAACACACACACAAACTTCATATACACATATCCATGCAACCTGCATATTAAATCGTATACACACATACAATCATGAGGATCATGCACCCATACACACACTGCCAAAACATATACACACAAAGATACAAGAACATATTCACCCCTTACGGCTAAACACACACACAAAGAACAATATATCTATATATACACGCATGAACACAGACGCAAACACACACACAGCCGCATGCACCCTCGACCCGACACACCAGCCTGCTCGTTTGAACGTGAACCCGAAGCCACACACAACCAATCACCGCAAACCGCGACTAACTCAATGAAGTAAGAAACGAAACCGTAACCGAAACCGATTCCGTAGAAGTGGCAAAAGAACGTACCATATTGGCAGACGAGGGCTGCGGTTAATCGCGGTGAGTCGTTGAAGCTGGAAGGAGGTCGCTGAAGGTGAGTGCTCACGGCTGGTGATCGACAGCAGGGGTTCTTCGAAGAGAGAGAGAGACGGCAGAAAATTGAAGGGTGTGATTAGGGTTGTCGACGGTTTGGTTAAATAGATTTTGGATTTAGTAAATTTACACTATGGCCCTTCAAGTTTGTTAAATTTATATTTTAGTGTTTTAATTAGTTTTAGTTTATTTTAGGCTAATTATTAGAAATAATTATAATAATAATTCTTTTTATTGAATGAATAAAATCGATTAATTATAAAGTTGCGGAAAATGACGTTAACCCGAATACTCGAGTTGTCACACCATTGCATTCGCAAAGGTTACATATATAGAGATACATTCCTAACAAACTCCCTAGCAATATAAAGATAATTGTGCACTTCCTAAAACACAATATAATATGTACAGCTAATACGCCCCCTCAGTTTGAGCGGGAGTTCGGACGAACAGTCAAGCTGGAACGAAAGTTGTCAAAGAGCTGTCGAGACAATCCTTTTGTGAAGATATCAGCATATTGATAGGGAGAAGGCACATGCAGTAAACGGACCTTTTCACGTACAAAATGTATATCGAGCTCCACATGTTTAGTCCTCAGATGCTGCACCGGATTTTCTGATAAGTAGATGGCGAAAACATTATGGCAGTAAACAATGGTGGCCTGGCGAATGGGTGTATGTAGTTCCAACAATAGATTTTGCAGCCAAGTAGTTTCAGCAACAGCATTGGCGACGCCACGATACTTAGCTTTCGAGCTTGATCGAGAAACCGTGGGTTGTCGTTTTGAAGACCAGGATAGTAAGTTGTTGCCCATGTAAACACAAAACCCAGAAGTGGAGCGTCTTGAGTCCGGACAGCCGCCCCAGTCAGCGTCTGAATATGCTGTTAGAGAGCTGTTGGGGCCGCGGGTCAGATGTAAACCAAATTCAATTGTACCTTGAATGTATCGTAAGATCCATTTCAAAAATTCAAAGTGCGGTTCTCTTGGAGCATGCATGAAAAGGCATACATGTTGGACCGCATATGTGATATCAGGACGAGTAAATGTTAAGTACTTAAGGGCACCTGCGAGACTGCGGTATAGTGTCCTGTCCTGTAGAGGTTCCCCGTCTGTAGCACTAAGTTTAGAGGAGGCGTCAACAGGTGTAGCACACGGTTTGCATGTCGTCATGTTTGCACGGTGTAGAATGTCCCGCGCATATTGGGATTGGGACATAAATAAGCCTGATGAGTTTCTTTGCACGGTGATGCCCAGAAAGTAATGCAATGCGCCCATATCAGACATAGCAAATTCACTAGAAAGTAAGTTGATAATGGTCCAAAGTAGATCTGTAGAAGATGCGGTGAGAAGAATATCATCGACATACAACAATAAATATGCCAGTTTATCGCCGTGGCGATAAATAAATAATGACGTGTCACATAAGCTGGCCTTGAAACCTCGAGAGGTAAGAAAGTTAGAGAACCTGCTGTACCATGCGCGTGGCGCTTGTTTTAGTCCATATAAAGACTTACGAAGACGACAAACAAAATTAGGCTTTGATGTATCGACATAACCATGTGGTTGGTGCATAAAGACAGTTTCTTGCAGGTTGCCATGTAAAAAAAATTTAACATCTAATTGATTTATAGGCGAGCCGCGAGATAGAGCAAGAGATAGAATGGTGTGTATAGTAGCTGGTTTAACCACCGGACTAAATGTATCAGTGCAATCAATGCCTATAGTTTGTGATTTCCCATTAACAACAAGGCGTGCCTTGTATCGGTCCAAGCTTCCATCCGGTTTAAACTTTTGGCGAAATAGCCACGTGCACCTAATAACTGGCTGAGACTGAGGCCGCGGAACCAATTCCCAAGTATCATTGTCTATTAATGCTTTAAACTCGCGGTTCATGGCCTGTTGCCAATTAGGGTCGGTTAAAGCTTTCACATGAGATGTTGGTATAGGGGAGATGGCGGAGGGGGTTTCTATGTGTAGATGGTATTTGGGATTGGGTTTGCGAATGCCTTCTTTTGCTCTAGTGGTCATGTGATGAGTGTTGGTATGAGGTGGAAATGGCGGAGGTGTCGGTGTTGGTTGGTTCGGGGCAGGGTATGTGACGGGTTGGTTGGGGGAGGTGATGTAGATGATACCGAGGTGTTTGGTGGTGGGTTGACCGGATTGGAAGGAGGAGTAGGATGGTTAGGTTGTTTAGTTGGAAATGTGTATGTGTGAGAAGGGATCGGATCATCCTCAAGGAAATGGTAGGCGGTGTTGGGTAACGGTTTAGCAAAGGGAAAGGACTCCTCATCGAAGTCAACATGGTGAGAGATGCGGACTTTTCCTGTGACGGGATCCAAGCAGCGGTAATCGCGAAAGTTAGGTGGGTAGCCAAGGAAAATGCACCGGTGAGATCTCGGAAGAAGTTTGTTGGGTTGAGTAGCGGACATGTTCAGGTAGCATACGCAGCCAAAGACTTTGAGGTGATCATAAGTTGGGTGACAAAGGTACAAGGAAAAAGTTGGGGTGTTGAAATTTACACGAGTGGTGGGAAGAATGTTATGTAAATAGGCGGCGGTATGAAGCGCCTCAACCTAAAATATGGGTGGGACGTGTGCATGGGTGAGAAGCGCTCGAATGATATCATTCAAGTGACGAATCATGCGCTTGAATCGTCCATTTTGAGGTGATGTTTGAGGGCAAGAAAAACAGAAAGTTAGGCCTTGGGAGTTTGCAAAGTTGTGAAAAACGTGATTGTCAAACTCTCTACCTAAGTCACATTGAAAGGCTTTAATATTTTTATGAAATTGGGTTTGGATGAATTTGTGAAATTTAACAAAGGTTGGGAATGTTTCAAATTTGAATTTCAAAGGGCATACCCAAACATAATTTGAAAAATTATCAACAAGGACCATGCAATATTTATATGATGCATTACCAGTAATTGGGGAGGTCCATAAATCACAATGAACAATGTCAAATGGAGCATAAGTAAATGAAACTGAATCAACAAAAGGAAGACGTTTACTGTTTAAAACATGGCAAGAGTTGCAAAAACCAAAATTATCCTTACTACATGAAATATTAAAATGTCTAGAAAGAAATTGCAAGACTTGTGAGCCGGATGTCCGAGACGATCGTGCCACTTATTTGAACTGGATGCAGGTCAAAAAAAGTTGAGAAGGTTGAGTGAATAGGTAGAGATCACCGGTGCTATCATAGAGTGAAAGGGGTTGTCCACTCTTGAGGTCCTTCAAAGTAAAACCATATGGGTCAAATTCAATAGAAACAAGGTTATCACGTGTAAATTTACGTACAAAAATAAGGTTTTTAACCACTGTTGGAGCATAAAGTGTATTGTTAAGTTTAAAGGTCTGGTTATTGTTTTTGTGAAAACCGTGTCCCGACCATAAAATCTGCAACGATTGGCCATTACCTACAAGAATATTAGTGTTAATAGACTTTGATAAAGGGGATTGAATCTGACCTAGGTCTGCAGTAACATGCGATGATGCGGCCGTGTCCATGTTCCAAGTCAGGTCCGGTTGGTTCAAGGTAAGAGTCGATAATGCGGCTCTGAGTTCAGTTGGCTGAAGCGGGTCAACCTGCTGGTTAGAATATGGCTGCTGGGGTCCATAAGGATAGGGTGGTGGCTGCTGGGTGGTGAGGCCGTAGCCTTGGTTTGGGCGTAATAGGTATTATGTGGGCTGGGCTGATTATTAGGTGGGTTAGGGGTTTGAGCAGTGGGTCGGGACCAAGACGCAGTCCACGGGGATTGAGATGGGTGAGGGCATGGTGGAGGTGGTGGAGTCCACCACCCGTAGTTTCCGGATGGTGGTGCAGTAGGATAGCCGGTTGGGGTGGAGTTATAAGCTGAGGTAGTGCGGCCACGACCGCGTCCGCGGTAAATGTTATGTCCGCGTCCCCGTCCGCGACCCTGTGGGCGTTGGTAATGTTCATAGTGTTGGGCGGGGTTGTAAGAAGGTGGCGGTTGTGGTGTGTTTTGGGGTGGTTGTGATCCAGCAGGAGGAGATGGACCGTTGTTCGCGTGAGGGCAGTTTGTTGTAGTGCGGCTTGACGCCGTTGTTCGCGTTTGATCATATCACGTGCATCATCCCATGACATTTTAAAAGACTGAGTAATAAAGGAGGTTGTTGTATCGTACTCCGGCGGTAAACCTTGAACCATTTGTAAGACTAACCTGGATTCGATGACCGGTTGATCTACATCCTTGAGTTGCTCGGCTATGTCCTTCAGTTTTTGACAGTAATCATTGTGAGAAGAGCATGAAGCCAGGGTGGTGTTGGCGAATGCTTGGAGCAGAGACGAGGCACGAGAATTTTGTTATTTTGAAAGATGGATTAGAGCTTGTTCCAAGCCTGATGCGCTGTTGTCTGATCCTCCAATATGCGACTGAGTAGATCGTCTGTGATTGTGCCATATATCCATTGCAAAACAATGGAATCCACTTTGGTCCAGGCTTCAAACGAGTCATCTGTTTCAGCAGGGGGGGCGGTGCCATCGATGTGTTTGAGAACTTCATAGCCCTTCGCGTGAAGGCGAAATAGTTTTACCCAGGCGGAATAAGAAACTTTCTCGCCGTCGAGTGTACGGATCTTGTTTTGTATATTTGTGACTGGGTATACGGGGTGAAGGTGTTTGGGTTTGGTCGAAACCGATGAAGAAGAGGTATCTTCTTTACCTGACATTGTCTATAGAAAGAGGGAAAAGAAAAATGGGTGGTGGCAGGAAACAATTTTAGGGTTGTGGGCTGTGCTCTGATACCATAAATGAATCTATGGTATATGGAATTCTGTCTGTCCCCATTGCATTCACAAAGGTTATATATATAAAGATACATTCCTAACAAACTCCCTAGCAATATGAAGATAATTGTGCACTTCCTAAAATACAATATAATATGTACAGCTAATAAAGTGAACAGATGTATCAATAAGGATAAATGTCGGCTTAACCAGTGGCATAAGTTCCCTTGAACCCATCTATCATCATCAATGATTACATACCATTTTAGTTCATTCCGATTTTTCTTAATGGATGTGTTCCAATTGACGGTTGCATTCAGTCGGTAATACTCATTTGTTTTGTAGAAGCAACGTTTGTATTAGAGGCCATTGGTATTCTCAAGAAAAGGATAAACCTTGGAGACATTTTGCATATGATAATGGTAGCATAACATTCAAACTTTAGATTCTAAAATATTTACAAGATCTATAACTTTTAACAAATCAACTTGATTATCGTAATATACTTATTTCAATAAAATATTAAACCGAGTTTTTATATACTATGGTTAGTAAAGCATGAAAATGGCAAATATATGTTACCTCATGCGTGGGTCACCCTCAATAATTGTTTTTATTTAAAACCATACGATCATGACCTACAAGCTTGTGGTCATGGTAACTTGCGGGGGTGAATGGTAGTTTGGATCAGAAAAACAAAATTCTCCTAGGTGGGCTCCACATGAATGTTGACTTCCATTTTATGCACAATTGGATTGCAAGCAACATATTATTTTTTGGGCATTATTATATTATTGTTTATGTATCTTTCACTATTACCACGTTATTAATATTTGAATATTATTACACAACTAAATGTATGCCTAAAGATTTACAAAAGTTGGTCTGACTTACTAAAATATTTCCTTTACATATGTTCTCTAACTAATATCAATCTAATTTCATTGAGCGATAGTTTGGTTTGCAACAAGCTTTGATTTTTAATTTGTTCTTATTTTGAGTTGTTTGAACCATAATTCGGTGTAGCCAAAGTATGATGGAGTAAAAAATGATTTAACTCTGGAAACTATGAATACATTTAGATATTGGGAGCCGACACGAGAATTCATCAAATTTTGAGTTGGCTAATATAACTATTTTAATAAATAGGTCAACCCAAATACAAGTCTTTTAGTAAAGTGGTTAACCCTAAACATGACCAAGTTCAATATACACATTGATCAGTTAACTCGTTTGGTAACAAGTTGACTGGTCAACCATTTATGGGTTGACCTATTAATTAGGAAGAATTTCATATATATTCCTTCAAACATCTTAAATATTATATATATCCAATCAGACTTTAAAATATCATATATATTCTTTCAAAATAATTAAAATATCAAATTTACCCATTTTAATTTTTTGTTAATAAAAGAAACTTATAACATGACCATATTACCCCTCTTTCTCAAAAGTTCTATGATTCTATATTTAAAGGTATGAAAACATACATTTTCAGAACTCTCACAAACATTAAAGTCATTTGTAATAAAATTATTTTGTTAATTACATCTTTTAGTTGTTAACGCTTACGATCAACAAAGATATATTGTATCCACCATTTCTTTTTGATGTGCTTCTCTTTACATCACAAATTGATCGAACTACTTGCTGCTATTTTCATTTTTCGTTTCAATTTTCCACATAGCATTGTATTTTTGAAGTCTAACATAGGATTGCTTACAGATGATCCACCTCTCCTATTGCTTTTTATAAAATACTCTATAATTTAATTCTTAGTTCACCTGATAGAAGATTGATAGCAATCAATGGAACAAGCAATTCAACAAGCACATCTAAACAACAAATCAATTGCAATGAAACGAAAAAGAAACAAAAGAATCATAAGTGGTAGAACTTGATCACAACCAAGAGAAACACGTTTAAACAATTGATCGCACCTGAAATAAGGAGAGATTGATTTTTTGGATCAAGCATGGAATCTCGATGATTCTTGAAGATTTTATATTTCTATTATTTTTAAAGAGAGAGGGAGAGTTAGCGTTAATTCAAATTAATAAAGAATACACCATAGCCATTTTAATATTAGAAAAAAGGGTAAAATTGTCATTATATGAAAAATTATAAAGAAAGGGTATATGTGATATTTTAAGATTTGATTGGATATATATGATATTTAAGATGTTTAAAGGGATATATATGAAATTCTCCCTATTAATTAACCCATTTAGGAGTTTTTAAAGAAGCAAACTTTTTACTAATTCAATAATGGAATATAAGTTTGTTGTATTTGCTGAAACTAGTAAGAAAGCTAAATGACAAAAAAAAAAAAATTAGTGTATGAGATTTTATTATGGCTTAAACCAATGCCACCAGTTTCTATCAGATGTGATAGTTTTGTTACACTAGCTAAGCTTATAGTGAAGTATATAATGAAAAGTGTATAAAGTTAGGTGTAAGACATAACACGATTCAAGAGTTAATCAAGCATGGTGTGATATTTGTTTAATATGTCCATACACAATGTAATCTAACTCATCATCTAAACAAAGGGTTAGGAAGAGCTCTTGTGCACAAGTCGGTTGTAGGGATTGAATTAAAGTCTATGTTAAGTCTCTCATGTTAAGACCCCATGTTCTCATCTAATACAATATTAGGTGTCAAACTGTCAAATTCAATGCATAAAGCTTAACCTCTCGGGATTAGAATACATAATTTACATGATCCTAAGCTGTGTTCTCAAACCTCTTAGTTGAGTAGATTGAATTTTAGCTTGCAAGTGCAATTATAGAGTATAAAGTTTAGTAGTTTCAAAGGAGCTTCAGACGTAGCTTCTATATAGTATCAAGATAAAATATGAGTATGTTGAACTTATGTGTATAATATCTTTAGGCATTCAAATGGATAACAAAGATTCAATCCCAAGAGACACCCTAATATTTAAATTTGAAATGTGTAATATACTAAAATAAAAATTCAATTGTCATGACATTCCTTTATACATAAGTTTGTTTTTTATAAGTATTATTCCATGTGGATCAAGGAATTAGGGATGATTGCTAATTATTTTAGTGTTTTCAAATCATTTTGGGTAGTTGTGATTTACTTAAGATCAAATAGAGAAAATAAAGTACATATTGACATGAGTTAAGAGGTGCGATGTAAATACTTAATTAAGACCGTTTTATTTTCTGATGTTCACAGAAATCTATACTTTCAAAGGTCAAGGTCCACTGAACAAAAAAGATCTAGGGGCAACACCTCTAGTAACAGGATCTAAGAAATGACAACCTCTGGGGGTCAAGAGGCAAAGCTCATGACCTAAGTCGAGCAAGTTTTGGTGTTATCTTTGACATTGATAGTAAAGTTGAAGTTTGGTAGTAATAAAAGATAATTACTAACTTTAGTTTCAGTTTCAGTTTCAATTGATGACTAGTTGAAAACTATTATCAGCGGCAACTTAATCTATGGTAACAAAACTTTTCGGTAATAAAACTGCTTGGTTGCAAAATGATGCACAAGTCTTCAAAAGCAACAAAATTGCTACTAGTGTTGTTTATATTGATGTAGTTACCAACAGTTATGGTAAATTATAGCTGCTAATTGTCATGTTGTTTCATAAAAGGCTGTGATGGTCAATTGTTATTGCTTCCCCTATTGAGGGAATCCTTTGGTTTGATTTGGGCATCATTTTCTTACAAATTTTTGTATTAACTTCTCACATATTTACAGACTTCTTAAATACCTTTATCTTATCTAATTAGATATTTTAAAGCATCATCAAAATAATTAGAATCTAATGGCATGATTTAAAGGAATTTAGGTATATCTAGGGAGACTAAAACAGAAAAACACAACATTTATATTGTAATTGTTATGAGTTTTTTCCCAAAATGTAGTAGGTGAGAAAATTATTTACCAAGATGGTGTAGTTTGAAAATTATTTACCAAAATAATGTAGTTTTGAAATTTTATTGATTCTCTCACTTGTTTTCATTGGCTAATTTACTAAAGGTTTTTTTAATATTTTTAATTCTCTTAGGATGATATATTTAATTTTCAGATTGAATGTTTATCATTTATATTTTTTTTAGTTTATTTTAGAATCTTTAAAAAATGATTTTTAAAATATTTTATATTTATATACTAGGTTATAAACCCATGTTATTTTATAGAAACACTTAAAACAAGCAAATAAAATAATTTGTGAAAAAGAATGAATTTAAATACATCTATATTCTTATTTATTGTTGAACCCATTTCTTCAAAAATAGTAATAAAGACAATATGAAAACATAATCTAAAACGTCTGAAAACCAAAAAAATTATTAAAATAAGAAATTATGTTTTATTCATATGCATATGAGTTGATCTTCTTTGTCCGCATTTTTAACTACACCTCACAGTCATATTTGTGACATCCGGTAATTTTCCGTTACCAAACTCCGTTTGTTCCGTTAACTCTTGCATACACGTGTCGGGAGCACACACTAGTTGTCGTTGAACGTTGGTGACATAATAATAATTAATAATGTTAAACAATAAGTCCTATGTTGATTATTAGTTGTGATTATGTGATTTAAATGTTTATTGTGAATTTTATCGCGTAACGTGGAAACGTGTGTATTTAATTCGTGGATTGTGTGACTAGTAAAGATAAAGCATATAATTGTTATTACTAGTTCATGTGTTTATTATTTTGGTTAAAAACATCTTAAAAGGGTGTTAAAAGCTTATTTTTATAAAATTACAAATTATAAGGGTTAAAAGGGTAATTATGAGTAATTAAAATAAAAAAAAAAAAAACCCAACCCTAGCCCCCACACCATTCTCGGCCGCGATCATCACCTCCACACACACACACCTGCGAATTCAACCTAGAACAAGCAATTGTGCTTCGGTTTTGGTCGATTCCAAGAACTACAACACGTTAGAGGCTTCAATTCTCATCCATTACGTGATTAAAGGTTAGTTTCTTTGTGGTTTTCATGGATTTTTAGTTTTGGCCGAACCCTAGTTCGAAACCTGCAATTGAGGGTCGATTCTTGTTTGTTTGGTGATGTTAATATGTTAGTTGGATTGTATATATGCTAGTTAACGTTGATTATGCAAGAAAGTTTGGATTTTGGTTGTTTATTCACATGATCATCTTTGGCCGAGAGGTTGAGGCGATTTTGGATCAAATTGGATGTTGAATGTTGGTTGTTTGATGTTGTAATGATGCTAGTTAGGTTGTATGCATATTGGCTAACGTCGATTTTGCAAGAAAGCTTCGATTTTGATTTATGGTTCATAGGTTACTAATAATAGTAACTTTATTTTGCATGAATTGATGATTGGATGATGTATGATTGTTATGGATGTGTTTGTGATGATGATTAGATGCTAAGTTGATGTTATGAACAATTGAAAATCAAGAAGATGTGTTATAGTTTATACATTGCTAAAAAATAGTAACTTTTTGGTGTTGAATGTGATGAATCATGATGATTAAGTGTTGTTGATCATGTTTAGATGTTGTCATGGACTTGAATTGGTATATAATTGATGAATTCATGAATGTAGTGTGAGTTTGATGAATTTGGGATGAACTTTCCCAAAAGGGAAACTTTAATTGTGCAAATCCTTGAATTGGATGATTTGAGCATGTTTGGGATGTTAGGATCATGCTAGTGTGTTCATGGATGGTTTTTAAGGTGATTAAATGTGTTGTTTAGGTTATATGAATGTTGATTTGGTTTGTTACCTGTTTTGGCCTGTTGTGATTCGCATGACTTGTATGACAATTGGTTGTAGGATGATCTAGGTAGTACATGTGCTTAATGATGTGCTATATGTAATCAAGTTGTATGTTGTTCATGTATGACATACTGTTGTGTTAGTATTAACGAATTATCACCTATAATGTCACCAACGGGTCAAATGGGTCAACTGGGTCAAATGTGTCTTGTCTTTCTTAAACCTTGAGTTCCTTGGTTTGTAGAGCACTTAGGGTTTCGTGTTGATTTTGTATACACGTACTTATGTACTCTTGTGTTCTAGGTGACCTTTGAAGGTTGTCTTTTTCTTTCAAGTTAAGCTCTAGGTTAATTCTTGCGCGCATCAGGTGAGTTCTTGCCCCACTCATTTTACATCATCTCTTTTGGAGGAGATAGCATACTGTTGATCACAAACGCTTTTATTTATGAGTGTGTATAATATTGATATAGTGTTGATTACCATGGAAAGTCCTCACACTTTCGGATTGTTAATATTGAATAGCGGGGAAATCTTGGGTAGTACTACTGGGTCTGACGAGCCCCACCTGTGCGACTCGAGGTCAAACGGGTGCAATTTTGTCCTAACATATATTCGTCACGACCTGGTAAGTCGTGACGGGAGGCAACAAACGTAACACAGTCAGCTTCGATCGCGAAATCGCTATGATTAATATTTTTATGTTAATAGACTAGCTATCTATTGCAATACACTACTTATGCTTTGGAAACTGTTGATTGGTTTATATTTTAACGCAAACTCTTGAACTCACCAACCATGTGTTGACTTGTTTAGTATGTTATTCTCAGGTTAAGGTTGTCAGTTGCCTAGGAGCACGCACACCAGCATCGTTGAGTTGTCTACATTGTTTGTTTACACATTTGGGTTTATTTTCTTATTAAACATTTGTGTTTGGGGCGCGTATGTTTTGCGCATTCTCTTTACATACTACTTGTTTTGGGTTCTCTGGTTTTAAAAACGCTTCCGCAGTATTTTAAACGTTAACTCTGGTTTTGTTTATTAATCATATAGAGTCGTTCTTGGTAACTAATGACTGAGATCCTGGTATGTCACGCGCCTCGCGGTAAAACCCCGCTCGCGGATTTTGAGGGTGTGACAGATTGGTATCAGAGCCATTGGTTATAGGGAACTAGGTTGCATACACACACTAGACTATAACCGCACAGTTGTTAGTTACTTATCGCTTACTCTCCTTACTGTATACTCATTGGCATACGCAACACGTACTTCGCAGCATGGCATCGACGTCCAGAAATTTAGGCAAGAGACCTGCACGATCTGAGTCACCTCCTACTTCTCCCGTACCGGATAGGGGATTTAACTGGCCACGACATCCTTATCCTCCTAGCGAGATAGACTGGGATCAGCCTTTCATACCTCCTGAGCTCGATCCTCCGCGTAACTGGGATTTCTACCCCACTTACATAAACCGTATGGCTTATAGAGAGCGCGTACCACCAGTAGCACCTACACGACCTAGGACTAGGTCATCAACCGCCTCTACTTTGCCTACACTTCCTACCTTGAGCATTCCTCTGGAGCAGGTATTTGCAGCTTTGGTAGCCACACTGGACACAGAGCGACAGCGGATTAGAGGACTCACTGATAAGAACTCTGCATTACAATCTGAGATGCGTCAGCTACGTTACCAGGTAGATACGCTTCAGGAGCGACTTTCGATGGTCATTGGTGGACATCATACTCTGGCAGGCAACGTGGTAGCACTTAGTGAGCGCATGGACGCACAGGATCACCATAATATGGAGATCGATAATAGGTTTGCTGAGTTAGAGGCACAGCTAACAGCACTTCAGGTTGCTGAAGCCCCTGCACCTTTGGTGGACCCTGATGAGGAAGAATACTGCCCCCGAAATGAAGTGCAGAAACTGGAGATTGAGTTCTGGCAACTCAAAATGCAAGGCTCAGAAATTGAAGCCTACACGACTCGAACTCATGAGTTAGCCACTTTATGCCCAGGGATGGTGAATGAAATGCACAAGAGGGTGGAGCATTATATACGGGGATTGGTGCCTGAAATTCAAAGTATGGTAACTGCTTCTAACCCCACTACCATACAACAAGCTATCCGAACAGCCCACAGGCTGACTGACCAGGCAGTTGAGCAAGGTCGGTTACCTAAACGGGGTGCGGTGGCAAGCGTGCCCGACCAGAAACGCAAGTGGGATGGTTCAAGCAACAAGGGATCGTCATCCAGAAGCCAATCTCAACCTCAACAACAGCAGCAAAGTCAGCAACAGCAACGGAAGTTTGATAACAACCGAAGCTTCAACCAGGCGCACTCAAATCAAGGACCCGGCGGGTATGGCGGAAGACAGCCGAAGTGCAACCGGTGTAACTACCACCATGTGGGTCGATGTGATAACTTCAAGTGTCAACGTTGTGGGAAGATTGGTCACGCAGCCAAAGACTGCCGGGGTGAACTGATGAAGAAGCCTCAACAATCATAAGACACTCCGAAAGGTTGTTTTGAGTGCGGAAAAGAAGGTCATTACAGACGCAACTGTCCCCAACTTAAGAGGAATGGTAATGGCAACAACAACAATGGAAACAACAATAATAATAACAATGGCAACAACAATAACAACAACAATGGTAATGGCAACAACAATGGAGGCAATAACAACAATGGAGCCAAAGGAAGAGCCTTCGTCATTGGCTCAGGTGAGGCTCTAAACGACCATACAACAGTAACTGGTAAATTTTCGGTTAATGGTTGTTTTGCTACCGTATTATTCGATACCGGAGCCGATAGAAGTTTCGTGTCCACTAGGTTTTGTAGTCTTTTAAGTGATATTCCCTCAGCCTTAGAATCTAAATACATCATGGAGTTAGCTAACGGCACACAGATTCACGTAACGCATATTCTTAGGGACTGCAAGATAGAGCTTGCTGGTCATACATTCACCATAGATCTCATGCCTGTTACACTAGGAAGTTTTGATGTGGTAGTAGGCATGGATTGGCTTTCCGATAAACAAGCAGAAGTCATATGCCACGAGAAGATCATACGGATTCCCCTTGGTGAAGAAGTCCTTACGGTCAGAGGTGATAGGAGTGGTGCGGTGATAGGCATCATCTCGTTTATGAAGGCACAAAAGTTGTTACGAAAGGGTCGACTAGCCATATTAGCACTCGTCACAGATAAACAGACTGAGGAAAAGAAGATAGAGGATATCCCCGTAGTTCGTGAGTTTCTCGAGGTGTTTCCGGAAGACCTTCCTGGATTACCGCCTCATCGTCAAGTTGAATTTCAGATTGAGTTGACTCCAGGAGCCGCTCCAATTGCGAGAGCACCGTACCGATTAGCTCCGAACAAACTGCAGGAATTATCCGCTCAACTACAAGAGTTGTTGGATAAAGGGTTCATCCGACCGAGTTCGTCGCCCTGGGGAGCGCCAGTTCTATTTGTGAAGAAGAAGGATGGTACATTTCGAATGTGCATTGACTATAGGGAACTGAACAAGGTTACTATCAAGAATAGATATCCCTTACCTCGTATCGATGATTTGTTTGATCAACTACAAGGATCAAGCTATTACTCTAAGATTGATCTGAGGTCTGGGTATCATCAGCTGAGAGTTCGAGAAGAGGACATCTCGAAGACTGCTTTCCGTACACGATATGGTCACTATGAATTTTTGGTCATGCCATTTGGGTTGACGAATGCACCAGCAGTATTCATGGACCTCATGAATCGCGTGTGCAAACCCTATCTTGATCAGTTTGTTATCGTCTTTATTGATGACATACTGATATACTCAAGGACCGAGGAAGAACATGAGAAGCACTTACGTTTAATCTTGGAATTACTTAGAAAGGAACAACTGTACGCAAAGTTTTCTAAGTGTGATTTCTGGATACGTGAGGTACAATTCTTGGGTCATATTGTCAACGAGAAGGGAATACATGTTGATCCTGCTAAGATTGAAGCGATAAAGAATTGGTCTGTTCCTAAGACACCAAGTGAGATACGACAATTCCTTGGATTAGCGGGATATTATCGACGATTCATTGAAGGATTTCTAAGATTGCACAACCTCTCACAGCCTTGACTCACAAGGGAACGACGTACAAATGGGGTGAGAGTCAGGAATCTGCTTTTCAGTTGCTGAAGCATAAATTGTGTAGCGCACCAATATTAGCGTTACCGGATGGTAGTGACGACTTCGTAGTCTACTGCGATGCGTCTATTCAAGGACTTGGATGCGTCCTGATGCAGCGGGATAAAGTGATAGCTTACGCCTCTAGACAATTGAAGATTCATGAGAAGAACTATACCACCCATGACTTGGAACTGGGTGCGGTAGTTTTTGCCTTAAAGATCTGGAGACATTACTTGTACGGTACCAAATGCACCATCTACACCGATCACAAGAGTCTTCAGCACATCTTTGAGCAAAAGGAGTTGAACATGAGGCAAAGACGCTGGGTGGAATTGTTAAACGACTATGATTGTGCTATTAAGTACCACCCAGGGAAAGCAAATGTAGTTGCTGATGCGCTGAGTAGAAAAGAGACTGCTAAACCTCGACGTGTGCGAGCTCTACAACTAACGATTAGTACGCAATTACCTGAACAAATCCGTGATACTCAAACTGAAGCTCTGAAGGTAGAAAATATGAGTTTAGAAGGGTTGCGAGGAATGGAAAAGCAATTGGAAGTAAAAGCGGATGGAATTCGTTATTTCATGGACAGATTATGGGTACCTCTACATGGAAATCTGAGAGATTTGGTCATGAGTGAGGCTCATAAGTCCAAGTATTCTATACATCCTGGATCTGACAAGATGTACCACGATTTGAAGGCGCACTATTGGTTGCCTAACATGAAAGCAGATGTAGCTACTTATGTGAGTAAGTGTCTGACCTACTCAAAGGTGAAAGTGGAGTATCAGAAACCATCTGGTCTACTACAACAACCCGAGATCCCTATGTGGAAGTGGGATCAGATATCAATGGATTTCATTACTAAGTTACCTCGCACTTCTACGGGTTGTGATATAATATGGGTTATCGTGGATCGATTAACAAAATCTGCTCATTTCCTAGCGATAAAGGAAACAGATAAGATGGAGAAGTTAACCCGATTTTATCTGAAGGAGATCGTTTCGAGGCATGGAGTACCGATCTCAATTATTTCTGATCGCGATTCTCGTTTCACATCACACTTCTGGCAGTCGTTGCAGAAAGCTTTAGGTACGCGATTGGATATGAGTACTGCTTATCATCCACAGACTGATGGTCAAAGCGAGCGTACTATACAGACTTTGGAGGACATGTTACGTGCTTGTGTGATTGACTTCGGGAATAACTGGGAAGTTCACCTACCATTGGTGGAATTTTCTTACAACAACAGTTATCACACTAGCATAAAGGCAGCACCTTTTGAAGCTTTATATGGGAGAAAGTGTAGATCACCAGTTTGCTGGGCTGAAATTGGTGATAGTCAATTAACGGGTCCCGAGTTAGTACACGAGACAACTGAGAAGATTGTTCAGATAAGAAACCGCATGGCCGCAGCGCGAGACAGACAGAAAAGCTATACTGACAAACGACGAAAACCTTTGGAATTTCAGATAGGTGACAAAGTTTTGTTAAAAGTCTCACCATGGAAAGGCGTAGTTCGGTTTGGTAAGCGAGGAAAGCTAAATCCGAGATATGTTGGACCATTTGAGATAGTGGAAAGAATTGGTCCAGTAGCTTATCGACTAGCCTTACCTGATTCATGGAGTGGAATCCATGATGTATTCCATGTTTCAAACCTAAAGAAATGTTTAACGGATGAAACGATGGTCGTACCACTGGAAGAAGTTCAAGTAGATGAACAACTACGCTTCATTGAGGAACCGGTCGAGGTGATGGATCGTGAGGTGAAAACGCTTAAGCAAAGCAAGATACCCATCGTCAAAGTTCGTTGGAACTCGAGACGTGGACCAGAATTCACGTGGGAACGTGAAGACCAAATGAAGCTTAAGTACCCTCAGCTATTCGAAAGGACGATGCCAGCCGGCGAAGGTACTAATTAAATTTCGGGACGAAATTTCTTTCAACATGGGGATGATGTGACAACTCATCCAAAACTCACACGATTTCGATTTCCTTGTGCCAATGCAGTAGACCAGTGATGGACACTCACCATGTAACGCAATTTTCGGGACGAAAATTCTTTCAACATGGGGATAATGTGACATCCGGTAATTTTCCGTTACCAAACTCCGTTTGTTCCGTTAACTCTTGCATACACGTGTCGGGAGCACACACTAGTTGTCGTTGAACGTTGGTGACATAATAATAATTAATAATGTTAAACAATAAGTCCTATGTTGATTATTAGTTGTGATTATGTGATTTAAATGTTTATTGTGAATTTTATCGCGTAACGTGGAAACGTGTGTATTTAATTCGTGGATTGTGTGACTAGTAAAGATAAAGCATATAATTGTTATTACTAGTTCATGTGTTTATTATTTTGGTTAAAAACATCTTAAAAGGGTGTTAAAAGCTTAATTTTATAAAATTACAAATTATAAGGGTTAAAAGGGTAATTATGAGTAATTAAATAAAAAAAAAAAAAAACCCAACCCTAGCCCCCACACCATTCTCGGCCGTGATCATCACCTCCACACACACACACCTGCGAATTCAACCTAGAACAAGCAATTGTGCTTCGGTTTTGGTCGATTCCAAGAACTACAACACGTTAGAGGCTTCAATTCACATCCATTACATGATTAAAGGTTAGTTTCTTTGTGGTTTTCATGGATTTTTAGTCTTGGCCGAACCCTAGTTCGAAACCTGCAATTGAGGGTCGATTCTTGTTTGTTTGGTGATGTTAATATGTTAGTTGGATTGTATATATGCTAGTTAACGTTGATTATGCAAGAAAGTTTGGATTTTGGTTGTTTATTCACATGATCATCTTTGGCCGAGAGGTTGAGGCGATTTTGGATCAAATTGGATGTTGAATGTTGGTTGTTTGATGTTGTAATGATGCTAGTTAGGTTGTATGCATATTGGTTAACGTCGATTTTGCAAGAAAGCTTCGATTTTGATTTATGGTTCATAGGTTACTAATAATAGTAACTTTATTTTGCATGAATTGATGATTGGATGATGTATGATTGTTATGGATGTGTTTGTGATGATGATTAGATGCTAAGTTGATGTTATGAACAATTGAAAATCAAGAAGATGTGTTATAGTTTATACATTGCTAAAAATAGTAACTTTTGGTGTTGAATGTGATGAATCATGATGATTAAGTGTTGTTGATCATGTTTAGATGTTGTCATGGACTTGAATTGGTATATAATTGATGAATTCATGAATGTAGTGTGAGTTTGATGAATTTGGGATGAACTTTCCCAAAAGGGAAACTTTAATTGTGCAAATCCTTGAATTGGATGATTTGAGCATGTTTGGGATGTTAGGATCATGCTAGTGTGTTCATGGATGGTTTCGAAGGTGATTAAATGTGTTGTTTAGGTTATATGAATGTTGATTTGGTTTGTTACCTGTTTTGGCCTGTTGTGATTCGCATGACTTGTATGACAATTGGTTGTAGGATGATCTAGGTAGTACATGTGCTTAATGATGTGCTATATGTAATCAAGTTGTATGTTGTTCATGTATGACATACTGTTGTGTTAGTATTAACGAATTATCACCTATAATGTCACCAACGGGTCAAACGGGTCAACTGGGTCAAATGTGTCTTGTCTTTCTTAAACCTTGAGTTCCTTGGTTTGTAGAGCACTTAGGGTTTCGTGTTGATTTTGTATACACGTACTTATGTACTCTTGTGTTCTAGGTGACCTTTGAAGGTTGTCTTTTTCTTTCAAGTTAAGCTCTAGGTTAATTCTTGCGCGCATCAGGTGAGTTCTTGCCCCACTCATTTTACATCATCTCTTTTGGGGGAGATAGCATACTGTTGATCACAAACGCTTTTATTTATGAGTGTGTATAATATTGATATAGTGTTGATTACCATGGAAAGTCCTCACACTTTCGGATTGTTAATATTGAATAGCGGGGAAATCTTGGGTAGTACTACTGGGTCTGACGAGCCCCACCTGTGCGACTCGAGGTCAAACGGGTGCAATTTTGTCCTAACATATATTCGTCACGACCTGGTAAGTCGTGACGGGAGGCAACAAACGTAACACAGTCAGCTTCGATCGCGAAATCGCTATGATTAATATTTTTATGTTAATAGACTAGCTATCTATTGCAATACACTACTTATGCTTTGGAAACTGTTGATTGGTTTATATTTTAACGCAAACTCTTGAACTCACCAACCATGTGTTGACTTGTTTAGTATGCTATTCTCAGGTTAAGGTTGCCAGTTGCCTAGGAGCACGCACACCAGCATCGTTGAGTTGTCTACATTGTTTGTTTACACATTTGGGTTTATTTTCTTATTAAACATTTGTGTTTGGGGCGCGTATGTTTTGCGCATTCTCTTTACATACTACTTGTTTTGGGTTCTCTGGTTTTAAAAACGCTTCCGCAGTATTTTAAACGTTAACTCTGGTTTTGTTTATTAATCATATAGAGTCGTTCTTGGTAACTAATGACTGAGATCCTGGTATGTCACGCGCCTCGCGGTAAAACCCCGCTCACGGATTTTGAGGGTGTGACAATATTTAAAAGCTAGAAAGTTGTATTTAATAAACATTTCAAAAAATTAACACAACATTAGATGTGTTAAAAGAACCAATGTTAATTTGTTTGTTTATAAACGTAGTTAAGCAAAAAAAATTCAAAAAATATTAAGAAAGTAGTTACTACACAACCGACATAGCTTATATATAATGATTAAACACTTAAATTTTTTTTACATTTTAAAAATAAATTAAAAAATATTTCATGAAAACTAAAAAAAGTTCTATTTAATAAACATTTCAAAAAGTTAAAGATATCATCCTTAGAATAATAAAAAGAACATTAAAGAATTTTTTGATAAAATAGCCAATAAATATAAGAAAGATAATCAATAAAGTTTCAAAACTACACTATTTTAGTAAATAATTTTCTAACTATATCATTTTGTAAAATAATTTTCTCACTTATACCATTTTGGAAAAAAAAACTCAATTGTTATTGTCATCAAGACAAGAAACGTATATATATATATACATATATATACATAAAAATATTAATAATTGCACTAATACTTACCAAAAATGCTTCCTCCTATAGAATTATTAATTGGAAGTAGTACTAGTGTGTACACCAACCGCAATTTAACAACTTAAGTAAAATAAAAATAATTCATTTCAAACATAATAAATATGAGGAAGAACATACATTGGATACGGATCAAATTTGATCACATTGGATTATTTTGCAAAAACACATACACGAATAACTTATAAACACATATACACAAGCACCATCAATTAACTAGATTAACTAAATTAACCGTTACTAATTTGGGTTTCTTAGTTTCACATTTTCATAAATCGGTATACATAGAATACGCTGATGAAATCGGTATACATAGAATACGCTGCTTAACCTAGTCAACTTATATCACTTTGACCGGTTTGGGCGGTTTCAATGATTTCATATGCATCCCCATTAGAGGGCTTTCGAAAGCAATAAACTTGATTTTAGTACACATTATGTGGGGTGAAACATAAATTTGAGGAAATGAAGAATAAGTAGAGAAGGCTCGGTCGACATGTGGATTTAGGGAAATTTAGATACGATAATTTAAGTTACCTTAACTTTTAATTTTATTAATGTTTTATTAGTACTATATACATATTATTTTTTTTTGTTTTTATGAAAGAAACAAATAAAAAATATATAAATTCTATACCTTTAAAATCACCACTTGTATTTTGTAGAATTGTAACCCACGACTATTTGATTAAAAGTTACACGACTTTACGATCAGTATGTTTCTTTCGAGACAAATAAATAGATTTCACCGGAATTGAAAAAAGGTAACATGTTTATTATAGTTGCTTGAAGTTACATACATAATTAGTACTTTTATACAAATGTGGTTTTTTCATTTAATTTAAACATTACATACTGAAAATCACCAACGAATATATTCGTTGGTAGTTATCGACGGGTCACGGATGGTTTCACGAAATCAAAAAGTAAAAATAAAATTAAATATTTAATTGTCCTCAAATAATTTACCGATGGATCATGCGAAATCCAAAGGAAAATAATAATATTCTTTGAAATTAGATCAATTTTGTTGAGACCGGATTGGACCTGCCGGTCCAACCGGGAATCAGAGAAGTGGCCAAACCAGTTCGCATCAATTCGTTTTGGAGGGGTTCGACCGTCCGGTTCGTCTCGAATCGGTGGTCGGACTAGGAACCGGACAGGGGTCGAACCGGATTTTGATTTACTTTTTTTTGGATTTTAATGGGTAGAAATGAAGTGTTGAACAATACATTAGTGTGTTGGACATAAGAATATAGTTAAGTTTTATATATAACTATAAGATACACACATAAATTACTTTTATTGAATTATGTATAACTATTTATATAATTATGACGTCATCCGGTTCTTAAATCCGGTCCGACCAGTCCGACCACCAAACTAGTAAGGCGTCCGGTTCCACGTCCGATTCGGTTTTGAAAACACTGAATTAGATTACTCACGTTCATATTTCTGACAAAATTTCCGTTGGCACATGCCTAAACGATGGATTTTCTATGTGCGAGTGTTCATTCATTTTATAGTTATAGAGTGATCAAACTAGCTCATGCTTCAAATATAATCCATTTAATTGCGATAATGGCATCTTGAACGTTGTGGCAATGGTAGTATGTCCTTTTTTTTTCTTTTTATGAACAACAAAAGCTCGGACATCCAGGATTACCCTGGCAAATGAATCACTCTTACGTCCGAATAACAAAACGTAATAATGCCACCCGCCCGCCCGCCCGCCTAGAAGAAAACCAACAACTGATAAAACTTCCTGACTTAACCCGAAACAAATTATACAAAACGAGACTCTAACCTATGACCTCTCATTTAAAAAGTAATGGACTACCACTCAACCAAACGGTTCGAAAAACTCTTCTACTAAATAAATTAGAAATATTTAGAGATGACTATTGGGTCACTATTAGTAGGACCATTTTTGTATAAAGACCGTAAAAAGTAGGCACTTTAAAAGCCTATATTGAGCATCATCACTAATTGATATGGTCCCCATCATTTTTACATAATATCCAATTTAAAAGAAATGGAGAAATGCAACTTGGTTGATAAAACTACAATTGGTAAGATATACATCCGGATATATGCACCACAAAAATAAGCAAAAATGATTCAAAAAATAATAATAAATAAAGTGTTTTAACTTTTAATGACGTGTGTAGGTAGTAAAGATGTTGTTAGGTTCATGCTCGTCAATTCTAAAATTAACTTTTAATGAAGTGTTTTTCGTTTTTCTGCAGTTCTTAATTCATATTAGTGTGTACAACTAATAAACATCTAAAAAACTTGATAAAAAGGCCTTTCTTTGTGTGCAATCAACTAACGATGAAAAGAGACGGTACCATTTATTCCTTAATGAAATATATTTTCATGTACTAAGATATAGATGCTTTGAGCGGGATGTGTTTTGTAAGACGAAAACTTAAAACGATGAAAAATAAAATACATTGAAATGTTATCTTTGTAAAAGTTTCACAGACGTGACATTATTATAATGAATACAATCAATATGTATGCTATTCACTCACCTTTTTTTTCCTCTTTTTCTTCCTTTCAGAAAGTAACTATCTGATGTATTTTTGTCTTTGTTGTCGACCTCTTTACGTATCACAATTAAAATCTTTTATTTTTTGAATTAAAATACCTAAAAAATACGATCGTAAAGCCTTTTTATATAAATGTTTTTAAAAAAATATGGACAATTTTCTAAAAACCATATCATCCCTACAATCTCACGCATACAATAAATTTAAAAATAGAAAAATGTAAACCTTTTTTTTATAAATGATGAAAATTAATAAATTAAGCAAGGGTAGTTTTGTAATTTCAATCTCTACTTTACAAAAGTGAAGCGTCACTTGGTCTCATGATTTCAACTCACGTCCGTTTCACAAACATTAAATCCGGGACCTACACTAGGATAAGGATCGGTATAGACTTTCGATATATGTTACCAAAATACCCTTTTTGAAATAAGTTTGCTTTACAATATCCTAAAAAAGAAAATGTACATTTCTATGTGTGACTAGATTTCAACGTGAGAGTCGGTATTTGCTTAGTCTCAGAGTTTTCGATACCATATTTGTCGGATGATGGGTTAGATCTCTAGATCACTTTGGTTAATTCATGACACGTATTGTTGTTTTTGCTACATAAATTAGCGCCAATGAGATTTCAACGTTAGGGGTTCAAGGTGTGGCTCGACATCTTGGTCAAATCGATCGTAAATGATCTGGCCAAGGAGAATATCGTTAGCCTCCTTAAAGTGAGGGGAAATTTCTCTACCACTAGCCCCTGATGTTAGAATAAGTAGTTGTATGTGAATGTTATGTAAAAAATGAGAGCTAGAGAGATTGGATTAAGATAATGCTGACTTTTTTACCGTATGGAGAAGGTGTGTTTACACTAGAATCCTTTTAGACTCTTTCGTCATTGGTTGTACGGTGTAAATCCTACTTATGTTCTATATTTGAGCTCAATCCATGACTTGTGTTCGGTGTTTTGGTTGGGAGAATTGGTCTATTTATTTGTGCCTTAGATTTACAGGTTTGATTTAAATCTCGTGCTTTCGATTTTGGAGAGCTTGTCCTAATACATGTGACCCAGGTTAGAAGTTTTTGATCCGAAGCTTATGTTAAATATTTTATTATAATTGGATTTGATTAGATGACCAATGTAATCATAATATTTATCAAATTATTCTAAGAGTACGGAGTGTGTGATAGTTCTAAAGGCGGATGATTGAGATAGTGAAGATATGGAGTGGGTGATTGTCCTTTTGGTTCTTCAATTAGGAATTGTCGCTCTATAGAATTTTTATTGTTAGCTAGGTTACCTTTTCAAGTGTTTAAAACAGGTAGTGGGTTAAATAAATATTGTCTTAATTTGATTAGAATAGCAATTGACTTCTTAGGTTTGTAAGAATTAATGCGACAATAAATTCAATTAAGTAATTACTAGTTAGTTTATACTTTTTTTATATGTTAATTAGTGTATAATAGGTTTACTAGTGGAAATGCTCGCGCGTTGCGGCGGTACTACTGTTACGCGATTTTTTGGAAATTCG
This sequence comes from Flaveria sonorensis, assembly GCA_025506505.1. Lineage (NCBI taxonomy): Eukaryota > Viridiplantae > Streptophyta > Magnoliopsida > Asterales > Asteraceae > Flaveria > Flaveria sonorensis. The sequence continues at coordinate 2,818,069 of CM046431.1, forward strand.
ATTTTAGTCAGTATCGGCTCAATGCGTTATGACGTAAATTAAAAAATCAAAATATAATTATTAAAAAAATTGAATGAAAGAAAACAATTACGTATATAAAAGTTTTTAACATAACTATATTATCCCAACAAGATTAGTGAAAGCATGCGTGATATTTATGGTCGGAAATCACTTATACCTAGATTTTAGGGGGGTTTCGTTTTATGAATGTTGGTTAGAGTCTTATGATCATCGGATGCAGCTTTCGGTGATGATTTGCATAGACCAGAGAAAGTTAATGGAGAAATTGTCACAATAAATTACCATCTTAATTGTTATTGAACTGTTAACAACCAGTAAGGAAAAGGGAAAGAAGGATTAGTGCTCAATCGTAATGAATGAATGACATTAAAAGTAAATGACGGTTTTGTTTGGCAACGTGTATATGGCTTATTATTTGTATTATAAACACCATATGTATAATTTATTGTAAGGGCATAAATAGAATAAAATGGTTAATTGTTTGAGATTTAAGCATGACTTTTCATATGGATGTCTTAATACATATGTAAAATTATCATTCTATCATCCTTTTAATTTTATTATAAAAAATATAGATAAATATTAAAATTATCAAAATCACAATATGCCCCTAAAAAATATTAGTATTATATTTATTACAAATATGAAGATATATATATATAAGTTATATAGTTAAATGTTTAAATAAAATAATAATTAACTTAAATAGTATTTTGTTATAAAAAAATTGGTAAATATAAATTTAATTGTCAATTTATAGTATCATAAATAAAATAAAATTTAATGAAGTGAATTAAATAATATCATATTATTAAATAATGTACTAATAATATTTATTAAATACATGAAAGAGACAAGAGTAAAAATATTAAGGTATATAAAATGTAATAGATAAATTTACTATATTGCCCCTAAAGTGTATTAAAATCTTAATCAATTTCCTATTCTATCCCTCTTAAGTACCTTGCAATCCTTTGTACGTGTTGCTTCAAGACTTGTATGTTTGGCAAAATTACATCTCTATTCAAATAAATATATTATATAGTAGTATAGATATAAGTATTTAAATAAAATAATACTTAATTTAAATAGTATTTAGTTATACAAATATGATTAGTCACTATAAATTTAAATGTTAATTTATATTATTATAAATAAAATAAAATTTAATAAAATGAATTAAATAATATCATATTATTAAATAATGTATTAATAATGTGTATTAAATAATACAATAATTAGAAGAAGTTAATTAAATGGGGGCAAAAGTGAAAATATTGCATTAAACACTTGTACTCTATGCTTAAAATATTGTGTATGTGTCTTACACTTTGTATGAAATTACCATCTTATCCTTCTAATATGTATTATATAGTAGTATAGATAATATGTATCATATAGTAATATAGATATAGATATAGATATTTGTAGAATTTTGAATTAATATTTCTTGAGCATGCCCTTGGCTAGAAGGGACAAAGCATAATCGTTTGGAGCAACAAAGTTGTTAAATGTTTTGGTTTTGCATGGCAAACAAAGCTTCAAGATGTCTTGATGGTTTGAAAGACCGAAACACATGAAGCTTCATAATGTCTTGTTGCATGGAGCACATGACGCTCTGGATTTAGCTTGTGTTTTAGCAAGAAATTTATATTCCAGTGTGCATGGTTGTGATGGTCGATCATATGAGGTCTCATGTAACTCGTTGGTGTTATGCTATCACTTATCTCAAGTCGTATCAAGTTGAGAATATATATAAGATATGAAACATAGGTACACAAAAACATGTCCGGCCATTTACCATCTCTTGTACGTGTCCAGAATCGTATTATGTTACATCCTTAATTTTCGCTTGTGATACATTACCATGAAGGCATAAATGTATGACATCTTGAGTTCTTTGGTTTTGCTAGTGTTCAAGTATTGATATACTTGGTGTGATTTGATATTGTCATATGAAACTTAATTATAAGGCATGACATATCACTAAGTGGCGTTTTTTTTGTGATAGGGTTCACGTGAATATATACAAGTTGCCCCCTTCTTTTTTATTTTTAAATAGAGAATAACTATTGGAACAAATAATGTATGACTATTTGATTTTTTTTTTCTACTAATTTAACTCAACTATTTTATGACCAACCTATATAGCTACACTGTTTCATATAATTACTTTCATTCGTATCGGATCTGAAAAAATGTTGGATAAAGAATATAATTTTAATATTTTTAAATTTTTTTATATTTTTAGATTGTTATAAATGTAAAAGAAGTCATTCATCACTAAATATGTTTTAATCAGTTTTTTATAAGTGAAACTAACTATACATTTAGATTTTTTTAGATTTTTAACGGCGAACACCTTCTAAATCTATGTATTGTTCACTTGAGCGCGTACCTCTTTGGTAAGGATAAACACCATGCGCTACGTTAAAATACCGTTTGCCAACATATTTAGATACCCTTTGAAATAAATTGTTATATATCTTTAGTAAACAACTTAATGAATAAATAAATTAAATGTTAGGTTTGATGACATCCTTGTATGTTTACCTCATTAGAAAGCTATAAATATTCCACGTAACATCATATACTAAATGATATTATTTATAAATTACATCAAAAATCACAATGATATATTACCATTTTCAAGAAACAGCTTAAAGAAGAAAGTACCTAAATACGATAAAATAGAATTTTAAATTTTGAAACAAAATAAAAGCTAACCAATATTAAAATAATTTTTAAGTTATGGGTAATCATAACCTGGACACCACAGAAAACTATAATATGTAAGGTGACGTGATGGTTAACTTTGAAAATGTGTAATTTTATTGAGTTGACAATAATTTTTTCGCTATATACAATTTTTTATTGTTTATTACTGGTATACTATTTTTATGGAGAACCACTAGAATGTACGTGTTGACCTATTATTTTATTGTAAAATTGTTATGGACTTTTGTCTTTTTAAAACAAAACATATTCAAAAAAATCATTTAAAAACAAACATGTAAGCTTAGACGGTTAGATTTTAACCTGGAAGCTAGATTTTAACCGGCACCAATAACTTTAGAAAATACAGAGGCCGGGGTCCATCAAAAAACAATCAAAACCAATAAAAATGTCACGAAGCCTGGAGGCGAGATTTCGGTTGTTGTCTTTTGTAGGCTAGAATTTCGTTGTATCTTTTGGTAGCTAGATTTCAGCGGACATCTTTTGATAGTTAGACTTCAATCGCGTCGGTATGGAGGCTAAATTTTAGGTGCACCTTTTGGAGCTATACGTTAGCCGGCGTATTTTGAAGGTTAGATTTCAGTTGACATCGTTTAGAATCTATGTTTTAACCAAAATCTTATTACATGTGCTTTATATTACATGGCTAGAATGTTAAAATTACGGACTCGTTTGGACCATAGGAAAAAACATATTTGATGTATGCAAGTTATTATCTTGTTTTAGTTTTAAAGTTGAAGTTTGGAGACTGAAGAGGCCCAATGAAGTACTATTAAGTCATTAAGATATAAGATAAGCCCATTTAACCAAGGCCCAAGCCCGATTGGCTTGTGTCGTTTGTAAGATTGTACTATCATAAATCTAATGGTTACCCCTCTTAAAAGTAAAACATATTAGGGTTAGTTAAATTGAATGTATTAAGCCTCACGAATATAGAACTAAAGTTTTTTTTAATGTATCAAACCTAAAAAATTTGATGATTTTATGTAACAGTTTACATGTAACTTAAAATATTCATATGAAATCAGTCGACCTTTTATTTATCCTACACATTTAGGTCGTGTAAACATTAGATTTGAGAACATTATTTGTCATTAAATCAAACCCACCCCTATTCATTCATCTCCCACGACCCTGGCCACTCTTTCACGTCTCTCAAAGCATATATAGTGGGTTCGTGAGAGGACGTGAGTTTTTCCGACGTGGCTTCGATTAGGGGTGTTGTGGGGCGTTGTAACACCACGCCAGCGTGCATGAGGGGCGGTGGTCTAATGCAATAACGATATACAACAGAGTGTTGAAGGTAGGGCATGGTGGTGATGTTCGATGTGGTAGTGGTGAGAGCCCAATCACGAACCTGCTACACCCCCCCTCACAAACATACCATGGCATAAGGCTATCATCACACCATACTCACGATTTTCTAGAAGATGACGATGATCAAAACCCATGTCACCCTTCGTGTCCTCGTTGCGTAATTCGAAGTGTAAGAATAACCCTGCAAATAGTTCTTCCAATTAGTCAAATCTTGCATTTAGTATAGAGAAGGATGAGGAAACCGGTAATAGTAAAGTTTGTTTACACTCCATTCCATTTGATCAGAAAAAATGTAAAAGAGCAATAGCTGAAATGTTGATTATTGATGAGTTATCTTTCAACTTTGTAGAAAATGAAGGATTTAGAAGGGTCATGAGAATTTGTCAGCCATCATTTGTTGTTCCTCTCGAAGCACAATTAAAAGGGAGTGCTATCAGATATATCTTGATGAAAAAGTTAATCTTAAAGATCAAATAAAAAAATCAGTTCATAGAATTTGTTTGACAACAGATACATGGACATCTTTACAGCGAATCAACTATATGTGTCTTAACGCACATTATGTTGATGAGAATTGGAACTTGCAAAAAAAGTGATCAATTTTTGTCCTATTTCAAGTCATCGAGGAAATGATATTGGTCAAGCCGTGGAGAACTGCTTGATTGATTGGGAATTGCAAAATGTTTTGACTATTACAGTTGATAAACCATCTAGCAATGATGTTGCAGTTTAGTATTTGGTAGGAAACATGGTGAAATGAAGTGATAAGTGTCTTCTTAAAGGGAAATGGACACACGTGGGGTATATAGCACATATAATGAATTTAGTTGTGCAAGATGGGCTCAAGTTGTTCAGTGGGTTAGATAATCATCGGGAAGACTGAAGAAGTTTAAGTATTTTGCTTTGTTGGAAGCAATTGAAAGTGAAAATTGTTTAACTTTGAATGTTTGTACTCGTTGGAACTCTATTTATTTGTGTTTAAGATTAATTCGTATTTTTCGGGTTTATTTGCTTCATTGTTAGGGATTCTAAACTAGTATAACGTTGGAAACTAAAAAATAAACATGAACGAAAAAATAGCAAAAAGTTGATTTGGATTTATTCGGATTTATCCGAATCCGATCCGAATTGAATTCAGATAGATTCGGATCGGATGAGTATATCTCTTATTCGGATCGGATCGGATTTCGGATGGGTTTGCAAAACTTTTATATCCGAATAATCTGTTATTTGATCCGATGAACACCGCGTATAACTTATTGCAACGGTTAGGAAGCAACGGTAGCAACCTCTTGTGGCACCACCCAAACGTTCAAATAATATAAAACACTTAATAAAAATCATGTGTAGGAGTCACTAGATACCATCTAATGAAAATGAACACAAATGCTGGGAGCCTGGGACAATGAGTAGTTTAATAAACATATATTAAACACATTATTTTCATCAAATTGTAATAAAATTTAACTTATATAATAGCTGAATAAAAGGGAAATAAAACTGCACAAGAACAACCTTCGTTTATGCCTTTTCTTCAGCTGCATACAGTGCCTTGATCTCTTCCACGTCATCATAGCTTCCCAAGAATATCGGAGATCGTTCATGGATCTTCTTGGGGACCAAGTCAAGAGCCTACCAATCAAACATGTAAAATTTTTTTCATTTTCGGCTAAATTTTATACGTTTTAATGACCCGTTACCATAAAATTCGATCCAAATATAAAAATTACCCGTTCTTTGCCGGTAAACGCCTGTCCTCCAGCTTGTTCCATTAAGAATGACATTGGAAAGACTTCATACAGAACCCTGTTTTTATAATATGCATTTTAATTAAGTGGCAAAACGAACCATTATGAAGTAGTTAAGAATGTATTGTTTTGAATATTCGGTTAAGTGTACCTTAGTTTTCCATTTGGGCTTTTCTTATCAGCGGGGTACAAGAACACGCCCCCGTAAAGTAAGGTGCGGTGAACATCAGCAACCATACTGTAACAGGCAGTGAGAAAACAGGATTTATAAAAGGTCAACAAAAACAAAACTGGTGTTCCTCAAAATCTCCAAAAAGACTTAAATAGTCACTTGTACAGAGAAAGTGAGGTGGTTATGCAGTTACATAACGGCTTCATGTATCACAATTAAATAAATACAGGTGTTTATGCAAATCTAACGGTTCTCTGGTTAGAATGGATTTCGTGTTGTACGGCCCTCATATTAATACATTGTCAATTCACTTCTTATTTGATCACTGAGTTCAAAAATCATGAAACAAACCATCCTACCATCAAAAGTCATTATGTAGAATTATAAATTATTCAATCAGGTCAGTTTTTTACGCTTTTCTCAGTCAAAATCAGCCAAAATCTTTGATTTCTGAATATGATAATGGTTTTAGTACCGATTTTATAAGTCCATTTAGCAAAATCAAATGATAAATGAAGCGAATGTATGCGGTTATTTTATGACATTTTTCCCTTGAATTATGAAAGAAGAAGAAGAAGCAAGTACCTTCCAATATATCTTAAAGATTTTGCAGGTGAACCATCCTTGGGAAACTTGCATTTTTCCACAAACCTGAAATAGTGAAATTTGTTTAAAAAAATGAAACATAAAGACAACAACACGAAAGGGAAATAATATAATCAACATACTTTGCGGTAGGACCATCCCAGTTTTTAGCATTTCCTTCATTCACAGAATAAATCTTTCCTTTCTTTGGAATCTGTATAGAAAGAAAAGTAAATATGATATTAAAAAACATTATTAATTCCATCAATATATATCCTTCTAATAGTTCCAAATTTCATTTATATATATATTCTTCTAACTCACATAATATCATATCTACCTTTTAAAACACTAATTGTTATATTTACCCTTTCAATAGTAAATAAAATTAAATCAGTTTTTATAACAGTTTGTTTCACTGAATAAACAAAAACAAAAAGGTTAAAAGAACGACTTACCTTAATGTCAGGGTGGGTGAGTATAAACTCCCCTAAAGATGGATCAAGAGTAAATCCATTCACACCAGATCCAGTGCTTAACACAAGCTGACAAGGAATGCATATCTCAATGAATAAACTAATTAACAAAATAAGATCCCAGTCAGCAATCAAATTAGTCAAAAGCATTTGTTCAACGCGCTGATCCTAACCACAAGACAAAGGAGATGATTTGTTTTCAAACAGGTTGAAAGGGTCGATTTATCACACAAAGATATATTACAACTTCTACAATCATATTTAACACGCTAATTACAGTTTAAAAATCAAACTTTTTTGGACATGATGTTTTCTTGTTGACCCATACAAAGTTGAAAGTTTTACCACCCGTGCCATACCCGCCCATTTTTCCACTTCTAGAGATAGGATTATTCTCACCGTGCAAGAGCTACCATACATGCAGTATCCTGCAGCCAGCATATTCTTTCCAGGCTGAAGAACATCTTCCAAACGGGCCTCACCACTATCTTTTATCATGTAAATCCCAAAAATCTAGATGAAAGGAATTCAATTTATCATGCTGCAAAATCAAGCTATCTTGAAGAATTTTCAATATATAGTATAAGAATTTATAAAATATATACATAAAAATTAAATTTGTATAGATGGGTGTCGATTGTCATACAGTTCCTATGGAAACACCACAGTCAATGTTGGAAGATCCATCCAACGGATCGAAAACAACACAATACCTGCATAATTTGCATATAATTTCTTGAAATATATAAATATAAAAGAGAAAAGATAAGAAAATGACAGAATTGAGATATTATGATTCAGAATTTAAAGAGAATTTTTTGTCTCACTTTCCACGCTTGGATGGTTCTACGATTATCGCTTCCTCATCTTCTTCAGAAACAAGTATGCACTGAAAAAGAGTGATTAAAACAGTTAACAGTAAAACAGTAAAAATATGAATTCAAAGATTATTAGCTAACACTCACTGTTCTGCCACTGCTGACCAAAGCCTTCACAAAAACTTCATTTGACAAAACATCCAGTTTCTTCTGCTCTTCTCCCTGAAACAAAAACAGGCACCCGTAACAAGAAAAAGACAGTGAGTAGATGTGCAAGATGGGCACGTAAGGTAATGGGTCAAAACGGGCTCCGGATGAAACGGGTCATTATTTTAGTACAAGTCAGAAGCAAACCGGGGCGATTTGGATTGAGCTGCAAACACATGTTTTCCAACTTTTATGACTAACTAATGTGTTAATTATGATTTATGATTACAAAACAACATTATCACAATGATAATCCAAATCTACGGATAACAATGATTCAAGATGTTTTCTTTGGCGATTTTCAGAGAATTTGTCCTGCTTGGGTACTTGACCCATTCGACTCATTCCCCTTTCGTCTAAAAGTTTTTATTTGATCCGTTTGAGATAACAGATAACCCAAATCGACCCATTAATAAGTAAACGGGTCGAAATTTCCATCTCTAAAAGAAGTGTTCTACTATTAACTTGCCTGCACATTAGTCTCTCCAGCAAGCCCAATGAGTTTTGCCAAACCAGCCTGCACAAGCAAACTTTAAACTATAACAACTTCATTAAATCAAAATCAATACAACTAAAAGTCGTAAACCTTTAACTCCATCAATATTCAAATATACAAATAGACAAAATCCACACTAGCTATCCTCAAAAAGTCACAATTTGTATACATATGTTGAACTAAAAAAAAACAAAAAAAAACCTATAAAACTCTACAGTGACACATAAATCGCTAACGCATTTCTTCAATCAAACAATTCAACCTCAAATCCAATTGCAACAACAACAGAAACACAAATCAATCACACAACAAGAACATCATATCAATCGACCTTATTAACAGCAGCACAGACAAACTTGCATCCAAGGACAATATGACTGAGCAGAATACTGAAATCCCCACGGGACTCCGGATGCTTCGACTGTTCGTTCAGCACAAACCGCGTGATCGTCATCAAATCCGTACGGAACGCATCAGCAGCATGGTCCATCTTCCTCGGGCGAAATCGAACTCCTGTGTTTGTGATTGCGTGAAATCGAAGGGATCAATTAAAGGGGATTGAATATCATTGGATGATAGAAACACACAGTTCGAGGTGAGATTGAAGAGGATAATTACGTAGGGTTTTATGGAGATGAGGGTTATCTGAGCCTGAGGTCAGTGGAAGCTCAGGTGACACGTGGCGGAGGAGGGTGTCGGTGACGGTGACGCTAGAGGCAGTCACGTACAGAGGATAACTGTGGGAGAAAGTTGGTTGTTGTTTCTTCTTCGGCTATGGCGTATAGCGGGAGTTGATGACAAATTGTATTTTTGGACCCTTTTTAAGCTTGTACTAACCGCTAATAATAATAATATTATTATTATTGTTTTTCGTTTTGGTCCTTCTAGTCTGAAGAATGCAATACTATGGGAGTCGAGTAAAGCAGGGATGAACGTTTGGTATCAAGTACTGGTGTACCAGTACTAGTACAACTACTGGTAAATACGGAGAAGTATCGATTTGGAGCCAAGTACCAAAAAATTAATTTTTTTTTTTATCATTTTTGATTCATTAGGGGACATTTTAGTGTTTTATATTTCAAGTTCAAGATTACGAATGTTGTCTATATAAATTTAAGATATTTTTTACATGTTTTGGTGTTATAATTTTTGAAATTTTGTTCAAGATACACGTAAAAATTTAGTTTTTGCAGGAAAAAGAAAAGACAAACCAAAGTGGTACCGAACCGTATGGTACCGATCTAATCCCTAGAATATAGTCATAGTGTGTAATATACAGGTTTTTTCAAGTTAGGGTTATGTTGTTATATGAAAAAAGGATGTGCGAGAAAATAGGTATTGAGAAATCTACACAGAAAAAGGTGTTTGTACTGTTAGCCTATAATATGTTAATAAAAAACGGTACAACTATGTTTCGTGTAATATGTGTGTAGATGAATGTGATGATATGTATAGATTCTAAGTAAATCTCCCATATATAAGCACGAGTTTATTAATGAACCAAGACTTTTTTATATGCCTAGTGGCCCGACACAAAACCCATATAATGCAAACCAACCTAACCTAACCATGTGAAAATGATAATTTTTTTTATTGTTTATACAAATAGTTGGAAACATCTAATTCACCATCCTTATTGCAAACTTTTAAGTTCTGTCAAATAGCAAGATGCTTTTAAATGTTCATACATTGAGTGATTTTTGGATTGCAAGATCATTTTAGTGTCTTTCTAGAGCTATTATACCTATATTAATGCAAATGAGATTGAACGGTATAAATATAATTAAATAATAGTAATATTTGTTTATTGAATGATATTTTTTTATTGAATTTAAATATAACTGATCAACTTTGACATGTCATTTTGACCCCTTAAGTTTCTAAAGTTTCGAGTTTACTTCGATACAAATTTTACTTAAAAAAACTAATTTTTAACGTTCGTATTTTTAGGTACGTCTCGGTACGAGTGGGGTCATATATTAAATTGTTAGTTGTGCATATTTTAATATACGTTTTGAGTTGATCATTATCTATATTTTGACATCCGCCAACGTTTTGACATAAGTTTTATTCGTATTTTTAGGTACGTGATGGTACGACTCATGTCAAATGTAAAATATTTTTATTCATGTTTTAATATACGTTTTGAGATAATCTACATTTTGACGTCCGCCTAAGTTTTGACGTAAGTTGTATATTAAAATAAGTCAGGTCAAAAATAAAACGTTTTCTACTTGGGGTCTACGTTTTCTACCGGGACGATTGTAATCTATGTGTTTTTTATGTACATTTTGACTTAGTAAATTTATGTTGGAAATGAATCGTGATGATTATAATATATGGGCTTTTTATGTTCATTTTTTCTTGGGGTCTACGTTTCGATATAGTATTGTTTGGAAAGAAAGCAGGTCAAATATAATATGTTTTCGTTCAACAGTATAAATTTGAGGTACTTTACGATTTGATGTGAATTTAGATCGGAGATAAGTCAGGTCCATTATTAGTCTATACTTTATCATGTCACATACAATGTTGTCGCAACAAGGGAGACCGATAAAAATTGAAATTTAATAATGCACAATTAGGAGCGTGACCAAACAAAGATCACTTGTGGGTTACTCGAAAGCGGCTCGCTAAAAGCTCGAACTGAATCGAGGTTAAACGAGCTCGAACTCGAAAGCGGCTTGCTATATTTGAGCATATTTAATTAATGAGCTTGAGCGTGAGCTTCATATATAGAGCTTGACTCACTCGCAGGCGTATTATTTATATAAATTTTATATAATATGTATATACCTTTGTATTATGTATAAAATAAAAATAAATAATAGATGATAAACAAGCCGACTCGAGTTTGAAAAATTACTCATGAGCCAAGCTCGAAATGTAGAAGTAGAGCTTGAAACAAGTGGAGTTTAAACTCTAGTAATTGAAACGAGCCAAACTCAAGCTTAGGTAACTCGTTCGTTTACATCCCTATGTGCGATAGTGATTTGATGTCACGTGTTAGCGAAAAATATTAAGATGGCAAACAGTTTATGTTTTCATCACCACTATGATACGGGTAAGAAAAACGGATAATGTTTGAGAATGTCAACCATGTCTTTAACATTATTTTTCTTAAAGTCGTACAATATTAAAAGCGTCATATAAGCCATTTAATTATGCATGTGATGTCATTTATACCAAGTTATACAAAAAGAGCATAATTCACGAAAAATGATCGAAGTTTTTATAAATGATCAAAACTATCTTAGATGAGATGTTGATATACTATAGTTTAGGATTTATTTTCAATAAGACTTAGCATGTTTGTCATTTAACCTATATTTAGTCAAGTTTAATATAATTGGTACAAGATACATAGAGGATAAAAAAAAAGTATGTAGATGTTCTCTATCGGTCCTAATAAAAACATAGGCTAGATCAATACTAAAAGTGAACTAACAGTCTAAAATCTTTAATTTTCATCAAGAGGAAAATTAGTTTTATACCAGGTTTTTTTTTATAATGGGATCTTATAGCTAATGTAAAGGAATTAATGATTGGTAGTTAATATAATAATACCATATACAAATTAAAAGTAACAAATGCTCGATTTTATGTGATAACTTTTTAAAAACATGTTAACATATGAAAAATTATCTATGTTTAAATAAATGGTTAAACAAGAATATAGTCAGCAATGGGTGACTTTCACCTTTTGTCTCTTCTTGTCAAACTTACGTGAAAACGGAGTCCATGTCACCACCCTTTGCTCTTACTTATTGAATATCCTTACTCAGTAGCCTAGATTTATAGTGATACTTTTTAGGATTCTAGGGCTTTTTAATTGAAAATTCACGATAAATGACATATGAATTTAGTTTTTAACCACAACCTTTAAATCACTTGTCATCAAACCCCTTTAATAATTTCTATGACATGACCATTGGCCGGTCAGTGTAATACAAAAGTGTTTGAATGCATATGTGTGGTAGATGAAATCTTAAAAGAAGAAATCAAATTGGTGTCAAAGATTCAAGAATTTGAAAGTGAAATAAACGGTGTTTCTTTGTATTAAACATCATTGTAAAAAACATGAACAAAAAGACAAATGTATCAAAAAAGTTGTAGTAGTCAAGAGGATATTACAACTTATAGGATTTCTTATTTATTTGTTATTATTTTATTCTTCTATCCTCTTCATATTTAGAGGAGTTATTTACGAGATGTAGGTTATATGTATTTTAAGAAATAATTAATAGAAAAATATATTATTCTCCTCTTGAAATTTAATATGGTATCAGAGCGGGTTTCACAACCCTAGCTCTCGATATTGATCCAGAAGGATGGTTGGAGATGATAACCATAACTAAACCAAAGATGGAGAAAGTTCTAGCGGTGGGATTACATATGAATCACCCTATTACCTTCATCCATCCGATTACCCCAAACAACTACAAGTGAACGAGATTCTCACCGAAAATAACTTCGTTGATTGGAGCCAAGAGATGACAAACTTTTTGTTTGCCAAAAACAAAATAGAGTTTGTTGATGGGACGATCAAGAAACCAGAAAAGACATCCAAGGATTACATGTCGTGGATGCGTGTTGATGCTATGATAAAGGGTTGGTTGACAACCGCTATGGAGAAGAACATACGAAACAGTGTCAAGTATGCGACTACGGCATCAGAGATATGGTTAGACTTAAATGAACGCTTTGGGAAGGAGAGTGCTCCTAGGGCGTATGAATTAAACAGAAGATCGCTTCAACTTGGCAAAGTGGCACTTCCGTATCAACATATTTTACCCAACTACGGTCCATATGGGATGAAGCTCAGTCCATATATCCTTTCCCTCGATGTTCTTGTAGCAAGTGTGAATGTGATATTAGCAAAAATATCAATGAACATCCAGAGAAGTAATGTCTTTATCAATTTTTGATGGGTTTGGATGCCGAATACACGGTTATTAGAATGCAAATATTCGCTACAAAGCCAATTCCTTCACTCGGAACAGCTTACCACATGGTGGCTGAGGACGAGAGACAGAGAACCATTTCAAGTGAAGGAAGAACACCACCAGAACCTGGTGCGTTCAAGGCTGCACAGAAACGTGAATTCTTCTCGGGACAAAACAAAGAAAAGGGTGGCACGAAGGCTGTGAAAGACGGACATGAACACTGCACCTTTTGAGACAAAGATGGTCACAAGCGTAAAGGTTGCTTCAAATTGATCGGGTATCCAGAATGGTGGCCCGGGAAGAAAGGAGAAAAGATAAAGAGCAAGGCTGCATGTGTTAAGATATAAACGAGTCCTATTCCAGGACTGACAAACGAAGACTATAAATTCTTCTTGAATCAATTCTCCGGAACAGGTAATAACAAGGGTACAAAGCCAGTTGTCAATATGACTCATAAAGACGACGAGAAAGGTGAGTGGATCCTTGATTCGGGTTGCACCAAATATATTATTATTTGTCTAATATTCTTGTTAACGAGAGAACCACTCCCTTCGAGGCTCTCGTTGTTAACCAAATGGGGATTCGATTGTGGTCAAAGGAAAAAGGGGATTACGTACTTCCGGGGGGAGCAAAAGTGAATGGAGTACTTTATGTTCCAGATTTCAAATGCAATCTTCTTTCTATTAGTCGCCTTAGTCGTGACCTTTAATGTTGCATATCGTTTTTTCTTGATTTTTGTATCATGCAGGGACTACAGAGGAAGAACTTGATTGGTGCTGGTAGATGCCAAGGGGGACTGTACCAAATGAAGATGTTTCAAGAAAGAAAGGCCATAGTTGTTACTGCTGAAACATGGCATAGGAGACTTGGACATGCTTCAAAGGGAAAGCTAGCTAAGATAGATTTTCTCAAAACTAGTATTTTTGATTTGGGTAATTTTTTTTATTCTTGTGCTAGAGCAAAACATACCGGACTACCATTTCCTTCTAGTTTTATTAAAACTAATGCTCCGTTCGAATTAATCCACTGTGATATTTGGGGAGGTTACCAGGTACCATCATATACAAAAGCCAACTATTTCCTTACAATAGTTGACGATTCTGGTAGAGGTGTATGGACGTTTCTCCTTAAATACAAAAGTGAGGCTAGCCAATGTCTTAAAAATTTTCATAAAATGGTTGAGGTTCAATTTGAGAAACAAATCAAAAGGATTAGATGTGACAATGGAGGGGAATTCACGTCTAAAAACATGCTTGAATTTTACAATGAAAAAGGAATTTTATTGAAGACCACATATCCCCACACCTCTCAACAAAACGGTGTAGTTGAGAGGAAGCATCGGCACCTACTCGAAACGGCTCACGCTTTAAGGTTCGGTGCAAATCTTCCTAAAAGGTTTTGGGGATAATCTGTTTTAACTGCGACATATGTTATTAATCGGCTTCCATCCGAGGCTACTAAAAACAAAACTTCTTTTGAATTAGTTTGGAATGAGAAACCAAATTATGATTTTCTAAAGGTTTTTGGATGCCTTGTTTACTTAAAAAACACGGACACAAAGGGAGATAAGTTGGAAGAAAGGGGGAAATCGGGGGTCTTTCTTGGGTACCCTCACAAAACTAAAGGGTATAAGATTCTTGGTCTCGAGACCGGAAAACTAATAATTAGTAGGGATGTCATTTTTCACGAAGAAAACTTTCTATTTAAAAATATTCAAAGAGATAATCAAGATGGAACTAAGAAACCAATAATATGCCATGATTGTCACTGTGATGATGACCCAACCTTAGCACAAACCAAAGAGCATAACCCAGTTGCATAAGGCCCACAAATGGAACATGACCACACCAATGACACCAGGCCTAATGATGAGTCAAGCAGCCCACATAAGACTCATGATGTGGCTGAAACGGGCCAAATATATGATGAAGAGCAGCCCAATTATGAATCTGAAATAAATGAATTGGGTGAAAAAGCAGAGGCCCAAGCTGAAACAAGGCCCACTCTAATAAAAAATCAGCCATCAAAATTCAAAGACTTCGACGTACAAGTTCCCCCTTCGGTCAAACACCCATCATCCACATCCAATCAAGTCGCCTCCACGGTATGCTACCCAATCTCCAATTTTGTTTCTTATGATAAGTTTTCCACTGATCATAAGGATTTTTTTACGGCTAACACTGACAATGATAAGCCCAAATGCTTTAAACAAGCAGCGCATGATGCTCGTTGGCGTAAAGCTATGCAAAAAGAGATCAAGGCTCTAGAAAAAAACGAAACTTGGACCTTGGAAGATTTACCTAAAGGCAAACGAGCTATAGACTCCAAGTGGGTTTATAAAATCAAATTCAAGCCAAATGATGGAGTTGAAAGATATAAGGCTCGTCTTGTTGCAAAGAGCTTCACTCAAACGGAATGGGTGGATTATCACGACACGTTCGCACCGGTGGCTAAGCTAGTCACAGTACGAACTTTGCTAGCAGTGGCCGTAAATAAGAATTAGATTATTCATCAACTCGATGTAAACAATGCCTTTCTACATGGCGATCTAGATGAGGAAGTTTACATGAAGATTCCTCAAGGTTTCACCAAAGGCAATGAGACTCGGGCTTGTCGTCTAATAAAATCTTTATATGGATTGAACCAAGCTTCACAAAACTGGTATTGCAAGTTCACTACTTATCTTTCAAGCTTAAGTTTTAGGCAATCCAAGGCTAATCACTCTTTGTTCATCTATGAAACTGCAAGCGTAATGGTGGTTGTTTTAATTTATGTGGACGACGTCATTATTACGGGAAATTGTCTCACCAAAATTCAGGAAATCAAAAATCAACTTGACAAAGAGTTTAGTGTCAAAGATCTTGGTCAGTTAAAATACTTTCTCGGAATATAGGTAGCTAAAACAAGGGATGGGCTAGTTCTAAGTCAACGAAAGTATACATTTGACATCTTAAAGGATAGTGGAAAGTTAGGTTGCAAACCGAGTTCGTTTCCTATTGAACACGGTTTGAAACTCGACAAAGGCTAAAATGAACCTAGTGTTGACGCGAATCAACATCGTCGCTTGATTGGTAGGCTTCTGTACCTTCAAGCCACACGACTAGATATCACCTATTCCGTCAACATCTTAAGTCAGTTTGTAGCCGACCCAAGAAACAACCATTTGAAGGCGGCGAATCATGTACTTAGGCACCTAAAGGCTACACCGGGTCAAGGTATTCTACTCTCCCGACCAGGGGATCCCGTTTTAACGGCTTATTACGATTCTGACTGGTTAGGATGTCCCTATACGTGACGTTCGCGTACTGGTTACTTTCTCTTACTAGGCGTGGAAAACCAAGAAATAATCGGTTGTCTCGCGATCCTCTGCTGAAGCCGAATACCAAGCTATGGCTTCCACGGTTAGTGAAGTTATTTGGGTTTGTTGGTTACTTAGCGAGTTACAAGTTCACATTACATCGCCTACACCATTATTTTGTGATACTCAAGCAACACGTCACATAGCCAACAATCCGGTTATCCACGAAAGAACCAAGCATGTCGAGATGGATTGTTTTTTTGTACGGAAACGAGTTGAGTCCAAGGAGATAATTCTCATGAACATTAGCAGCAAAATGCTAGTAGCAGACTTGTTAACGAAAGGACTCACGAAACAACAACTTCAATTTCTTCTTCGCAAGATTGGCATTGCAAATTTGCATGCTTCATCTTGAGGGGGAATATAGGATTTCTTATTTATTTGTTATTATTTTGTTATTATTGACTCCTATCCTCTCCATATTTAGAGGAGTTATTTACGGGATGTAGGTTATATGTATTCTAAGAAATAATTAATAGAAAAATACATTCTTCTCCTCTTGAAATTTAATACAACTAGACTTGCAAACATTTCGACACTAAAATCCTCAATGGACAAATTAACATGTGTATATATAAAGAGAATGACTCTAACCCAATCGAGCTTTAACTGTAAACTACATATAATGTTTATTACATGAACTAGGGCAAGGGCGCGGCGCCCTAAAGCATGTTTGAAAGGCTTACTTTAGGCCCTAAAAATCTAAGTTTACTAGGATTTGAGTTGGTGTTCGTGAATTGACAGAGGACGTGTGCAATTACACTCAATTGATGAGCAGAAGCACAAAGTTAGGCCAATCAGTTTGGCTTAAGGCATTATTCTATTTTACTTTGTAGGATATGGTTGGTAATTTTGTGTTTCATTTCGTTATGTAATTTAATGTATGTTTTTGTTTCATTTCTTCTACTTACACAAAAAAGGTTAAGATTATTGTATTCGTACACCTATAACATTGCAAATGATATGATCTTCTGTTCTTACTTGTTTGATTAGATTTCTAATGGGACCGATGAATGATCTACAACAACAAGCATACGACACTTCACCAAGTATTTGATACTTTCGCGTCAAATGAAAATATCTTTCGTTCGTACTTGTTTGATTAGATCTCTAATAGGACCAATGAATGATCCACGACAACCAAACATACGACACGTCAACATGTATTTGATACTTCCGTGCAAATGATTCATCATATGAACAAAGGTTATTTAATTTGTTATTAATGCATGCAATTTAGTAGCAAATAGCAACTTATATCAAAGAGAAAAAAAATCTTTTACTAATATACTTTTGTTGTTTAATTTATATGTGTAGCATTTTACTCAAACTTTGATATTTTTACTTCACTAATTCATCAATTTGGAAGCTTGCTATTTCATTAGTAGCTTAAATGTTGAATACCACATGCCTTGTTTAATTTTCTTCTTGCTCTTTACAAATGTTTTCATCTGGACCATTAACACATAATCACATCGTATATGATCGAATAACACATATTTGACGCACTAGCTAACCGACTGTGTCGCAATCATTTAGGTTGATAGGGCGTATTCCATTGATGGAAGGAGATAACACTAGACAAAACAACATTGATAATCCACGTGAAATTACAATGATCGTACTTGTTGAGACAATGAAAGAAGTTAGCTTTTTCTTTATGTTATTATTTGATTTGTATTTGAATGATTCATATTTATATAGGTTTATAGTTTAGCCAAAAGATATAGTACATTTTAAAATATATAAATGTCCAATTCACTTACAAACATATTATATTGTTTAGTATTTTATTTTTTCTTGTATTGTTCAGGGATAACTTGGTAAATAGTAATCAAGTTTCAATATTATTCTAATTAGTCACTCATAATTTTTTTTTTCATTAGATCACTCATAATTTTTTTACTCCCAATTAGGCCACTAAAATTTCAAGATTGTTCTAACTAGGTTATCCATAATTGAAAAATATTCTAAAAATATTGAAATATTTTAAAAATTAACAATATCTATTAAAAATCGAATGATTTAATAAAAAATGGGAATTATTTTAAGAAAATTTGAAAAAAATATAAGCAACCTAATTAAAACACTTCTAAAACTTTAGTGATCTGATTTGAATAAATAAAAATATTAGTGACCTGATTGAAAGAAATAAAAATATGAATTTATTAATTGACATACTTTTAAAACTTAATTATTATTTTGTGAAGTTTTATTTATTTTTTATTGTCCATTTATGACATTGATGTTTGGTTGGAATGTCAGCCGAAAGTTACATGGGCTTGGATCATAGCTTATGCAGAGCTGATAAGTGGAACTGGTTACTGTTTTCTTTGCCCCGCTACATGACCCGTTTGATCTCTTATAAATGCACGGGACATGGGTTGATTGGATTATTATTTATTGAGATGTATTTTATAAAAAGAAAGAAAGAGAGCGAATGATATTGTGATCTTTAAAAATGTTCTCTGCTCATAAACTCGTTTGTTTTGCTTAGTGTTTATGTAGTTGACGATTCTTGTTTTGCTTCAAGTGTTCAGTTTGAGTCTGTTTTGAATCAGGTTTTTGCATTGATGATATGATCAATGTCTGTAAATCATCTTCACCAATTTAATGTCGATTCTTCATATTTTCGACGTATCTTATTCTTAATTATAACTTTAATATATGAACTTGAGTAAAGATAGATGTGTTATATTTAACAATGTATGATTTTTTAATGATAACATACGCGAACGTTCTAAGTGGCAGCACAGAAGCATGTAAATACGTGATCGTCATTACTATAATTTATTCTATTATTAAAAAATAAATTAAAGGATACGAGAAGAGAGCAAAGCTTTATCATAACATTGTTTTGAGGATTGAGTAGTTAATAAACTATCATTTTTTATACTAAAAATGAATAGGTCACCCATCACCCACTCTAAAGTCGATCCATTTTTCGATTTTTAGTGATGAACTCATCATTTGTTTATACCACAAAATTTTTTTTAAACAAATCTTATATATAATTATTAAGATAAAATGTCGTTTTCTTTATGTGGTTTGATTATATTTGTTATTTTCATCCATTTTTTTAGCATCTGTTTCCTCAAGGTTTTCAAAACTTGTTATTTTCATCCAAAAAAATTAACTCCGTTAATTTAAAATGTTAAACCATCTATCACCAAAATTGGTGCTTATGTAATTTTGCATATAAAAACAAAATTCTAATTATATTAAAGTATTGATGTTAAAATTCCATTCACATGTTATCGTTTCATTCACGAAACCTAAATCGAACATTTCATTTTCAAACCTTTAATCATGACTTGATAATGAGAATGTCAGCTTCATCGGTGGAGGAGGAGAATGAACATTTTTTTTTGTGGCGATCGAAAACCCATTGCGAAATAATTGTACAATAGAGACCATCGCCTCTATTCGCAATCTCTCTTATATCGTGCTTTGGTTCCACTCGATTATGTTGTGTAATTAAGGGATTTTGTTTTGTAGTTTAAAGAATAATTTCGTCAATTTACATGTTTAACAATTTAAATTAACGGAGTTAACTTTTTTGGATGAAAATAAAAACTCTTTAAAACATTAAGGAGCCAGATGCAAATTTTTTTTAATTAAAATGACAAATATGACGAAAACACATGGAGAAAAGTAACAATTCACTTATTTATTAATATAAATAATAAGTATAATAACTAGAGATACTTATATGATTACTTGACCCTATCCATTCCATCTAATCCGATTTATTTGACTACTGGTGTTTATTAGTTGGGTTTTCTGTTTTATTGGTTTGAATAAAATTTTTAAATGAAAAACTAAATAAAATTCTAATTCGGTTGAACTTCATAACAAAAAACCAGATCTTTAACAAGATGAGTTAAATGTTTAATGAGTTTGTACAAATAGGAAAATCCATATCTCATGTAATTCGGATCCTTTGGTTTTAACGGGTTGAGTTTTCTATAACTGAATATGTAGTCGATTATGTTGCAGGTTGAAAACCAAACATTTAATTCAATTCGGTTTTAAACATGTTTACGTTCGGTTACGGGTTTAAAACTGAATATCAAACATCCATACATTTAACCCGACCTTAAAAACAACCCATTTTAATATACTAAAAAACAATACATTAAAGTTATCACACACCACCACCATTTTTTTTTTCTCTTCATACAAGGCAAGAATATTATCCCCTACAAAACAAAACAATATAATAATCCATTAGCCCATGACCAAAACACCCTTCACATCCGAATACATCCGTTAATATCCCGAGGACTAAACCGTCATTCCGTCACCTAAACACCAATACGATGTCGTTGGCCCCACCTTTCAACAGACGCCAAATGATGTTCGTTAGATATAAAAAGTAGGTTTAAATTAAAACCCCAATATAACGGATTCAATTTCCCCTTTCTATACATAATAATATTCAAGAATTAGGGTTTCAGTAAGCCGAATCACATGTGTATACATGTGTAATCGTGTTTCTGTAATCTAATTTCTTGAATTTGATCTGTTATATGTGTATATACATGTGTAATTTGCTGGATTTTGGAGTTTGAAAACCCTAATTTGAGTTGAAGGTTTTGTGATTGGAGATCTGGTTGGTTAGGATTAGTGGAGATCTGAATTGATTTGATTTCGATGGAGGATCATGTGGAGGATGATTTGCAGAAGGCGTTACGGATGAGTATGCAGTATGAGCCGCCGGAGGCGAAGAGGAGTAAGGCGAGGGATGACAGCGCTGCGGTGGAGGAGTCGCCGGAGGTGAGGAATCGGAGGTTGCAGAGGGAGTTGATGGCGGCAGCGGCGGAGAAGCGGATGATGGTGGCGTCGGCAGCTGTGGCTACTAGTGTTGGTAGTGCGAGTGCGGTGAAAAGTGTTGGTTCTTCGGAAGGTTCGTCGGTGAAGGTGGATAAGTGTGTGCCGGTGGTGAAGGAGGAGAAGAGATCCGGGGAGGAGTTGTCATCGGAGATGGCGAATCAGCTGTTTTCGATGGTGTTTGGGAATGAAGTTTCGAAGGGGATACTTGCACAGTGGAGCAATCAGGGCATCAGGTATGACTATTTGTTATGTAACGCAATTCATGATTGTGTAATGCTTCATGTAATCATATCCGTCTTGCTTCTGTAATGCATAGCTTAATGTGGGTTCTCATATGTGACTCTATTGAATTTGTACATACTTCTTGCCTATGTATTAGTGGGAAATGAAATATTAAAAGTTTGCTCTAAGCACAGGGTTGTTATGATAATCTAATTCGGATGACAATTTAGAGGTGTTATATTGCCAATATAGCGATGTTGTGTCCTGTTCTTAGGCATGATAGTTATTGAGATGCTAGAATTTTTGTTTAAAGTGGATGGATAAACATAGTTAGCATTTCCTCGTACTAGAACAAAGGAATAATACCTGTTGTCGTGCAATTATTTGTGTCTATGTTTGGCTCCATCCCGTATAAGTAGTCAAAGAAACATATGATGATTAGGCGTTTCAATAAATTAACTTGGAACCAGCCTTCTAGGGGGGCAACTAATCTTGATACACACTTGACTTTCGTTTTTTGAATGTCGCCATTAATACATGATTTGCAGAATTAGTTTTTGAGTTCTCAAGAATAAACTATAACGTTAAGTTATTCATGTTATAGAATCAGTTTAGTTTATATTGAACTAAAATAAACAAGTAATTATCTATGTATTATTAGTGAAGAGTTAATGTGCCATATACTTGAACAAGGAGGACCAAGGACATCATTGAAACAACATTATTGCAAGTAGATGTTGTGTTCAAATTTGAGACATGAGAGTTATCGAGGTGCTAGAGTTCTTGATTAAAGTGGACGAAGAAAGTAAGTTAGCATTTCCCTTTGTACTAGAACAAGGGGAGAATATCCATTGCTGTGCAACTATTTGTGTATATGTTTAGCTCCATCGCGTCCAAGTAGTCATGGTAACATATGATGATTAGATGTTACAGTAAACTAACTTGGAACCAGCCTTCTAGGTGGACAACTAATCTTGGTACCGACTTGACTTTGTTTTTTTCATTGCGGCCATCAATTGATGATTTCTATAATTAATTTCTGTGTTGTTTAGTAAAACTAAAACATTAAATTATTCATATTAAAGAATCAATTTACTTTAGATTAGCTTAAATAAAAACATAACTAAACTATGTATTACTGGAGGAGAGTTAATGTGTCATATACTTAAATAAGGAGGACATCACTGAAACATCATTATTGCAATTAAAAATCTAGCAGCAGAACTCACATCGTGTCATTGAAGCCCTAGAATTTCATTGGAGACTGACAATTTTGGATGGTCTACTGATATTCGGTGCTAAAAGATAACATGGTGCATTTTTAGAGTTTGATAAGATTCTTCTTAGGGATAATAATAATGCATGAAGTAGTGACATGCCAGAAATTTAGTAATCTGTAACCTGATATGATTTCAAAGGAATCAACTTTTTTTTTTCTATTGATCAAATCTGACTAAAAATTGAAGCTTTTTTATAGTTTGTACAATAAGAGGTTAATATTGTTAGCTTCATTGAAGAACTGATTCATGAGTCGTGTGATAAACATAAATATTAAAGAAAAATTCTGGTTGAGGGTGTTAATGGACATGAACTCATATTTTTTAAAATAGTTCTTGTCTAAAAGCCCAATTGCTATTTAAGATGGTCTGGAATGTTGTTATTAAATGCATTTTTCCTTAGATATTGATAGCATGCATCTTTTCTTATGTACTGTTATCTTATCATGTCAATAAATTACATTAATGTTTATGACAGGATGGTAGGATACATAGTGTAGATAAGTGTACTTCATGCTTTCATATAGATTAATACTGGTGTTTTTAGTTACTGTTTTTTGTTGTGGTAAATTAAACTGATTCAGGTTATCTTTTGTGAGATGATGTGTTTGCATCCTTCATAATTTCACTTCAAAAAGAAGGAAAAAAAAATTATATATATGTATATATATATATAATATATGTATATGTATGTATGTATGTATATATATATATATATATGTATATGTATATATATATATATGTATGTGTATATATATATATATATATATATATGTATATGTGTGTGTGTGTGTGTATATATATGTGTGTGTGTGTGTATATGTGTATATATATATATATATATATATATATATATATGTGTGTGTGTGTGTGTGTGTGTGTAGTGTGTATATGTATATATATATATATATGTGTGTGTGTGTGTGTGTATATATGTATATATATATGCAAATCCTTTCTCCTTGCTTATTCTAGAAGATATATTTTTCTTGTAGATTTAGTCCTGATGAAGAAACATCAATGGGCTTAGTTCAGCATGAAGGTGGGCCGTGTGGTGTATTAGCAGCTATACAAGTAAACTTCTTGAGTTCTCAATTTACCTCCTTTTTTGTGAACCAATTATGTGTAGAACTGTAGATTACATATATGGATTTGTTTTATTTATGGATTAAAAACCTAAAAGTAACAAATTTACAAGTTTAAAAAACAATTTGGTACCGGTTTAAACCGAACTTGACTGAATCAAGAACTATTTTAATTGAATTACAAGATCTAATTAATAAAAAACTTTGACAATTTATACAATACAATTTGTTTCCATTTGCAGGCATTTGTTCTTAAATATCTCTTGTTTTTCCCACAAGAATTAGTTAAAGATGCACCAAAGACGCCAATAATACTAGTTTCGAAAAGATTGCAGGAAACTCATGATTCTGCAACAAATATCTTTGGATTCCTAACCGAAGAAACTAAATCAAGGTGATTATTCACTCATTTATCACTTGGTTTGAGTTCATCACTGAAAGAATTACAGATATTATGGTTAATGTATAATATACCATGCAAGCTAAACGGAACTAAATAGTTAATGTGAGGGGTTTTTGGTAATTTCTGGCTCTTTTAAACTAACATATTCTAAAAGAATCAATACTTCCTTGCAGGGCTTTGGTTAGAAGCATGGGTGAAATATTATTTTTGTGTGGAAATAATAAGAGTGCAACAATTGCATCTCTCAAAGTTCTTGATCATAAGATTGAGGGTACAGATGAAAACTCAAAAGATGAGGTAAACTGAAAGCAAGGTTTAGGGAACGGGTCAATTGGGCAGTTATTGGTACCGACCAGGTCTGGGCCAAAGATCGAACAAAACATACATAAGAAAATTCGAGCTAACTCTTTCAATATTATTAATCACCAAAGGAACCGCTGAAAACATAAACCTTAACCCCTTAATTATACTCGTAAAAACTTGGAAAACAAGACTCCTAAACTACTCCAATACTAACTGTAATTGCCGAGTTGAGCATGCTAATTGAAATATTATATAAAAGACTCAATATTCTGCTAAAATCCTCTAGTATTGCGGTTGCCATATCTTCCAAATCTGTCCAAAAATCTCTCTCCCCCCCCCCCTTATTTTAATCTAGCCAACTTTTTTTTTACATGGAACCCAAATTAGGATTAATTTTCTTCAATCTCCCCCTTAGCCCTAAATTGAACTTGCATCTTGTTTTTGAGTCAAGTTGGATTATCCTTAACTTCTCTTGCTAAATGTGCTTCTTCCTACTTATCCTTCCCGCTTCGTACACTCGTATGCGAAGCGCCCAGGCATTTCACATTCATAGCATCTGAACTTGCATTTATCTTTACTTGCACCTCGTTCACTTCTGTCTTCATTGGATTAAACGGCCTCCTCAGCCTCTACCACGACCTTTACCTCGTCCACGGTTATCAAAACCTACTTCTTCTCAATCATGCTCAACACTTCTTGATCTTATGACCATCATTCTTTAAAAACAACAATTTTCCTTGATCTTCCTCCGTTTCGTTACTTTTGAGTCGTTGTATACTTTCACTATTCCTATAACTCCTCCAAAGGCATGTTCTAAATTTCTAAATATTGTTCAATAGTGGCCATAATTGGTAGGTATTTGCTTGGAACTAATTTGAGTAATTTTCTGATAATTACTTCATCTTCAAGACTTGAACCAAGACTTTTGAACTTGCTACTATTCCACTTAGCTTACCAAACAAAGTCCTTTATCACCTCACTTTTCTTCATCTTTAGCAATTCTAACTCGCCCCTCATAGTTTGTAAACGTGCTTTCTAAACTCTATCTGCTCCAAGATACTGCGCTCGCATGTTTCACGTTCTTGTGTTTTGTAGCTTGCAACAAAATATCTACAAGAAGGGTTTGATATATAAAAGCCTTTGTAGTGTAGTTCTTCTTCTCATCAACTATCGCTCCCGTTGTTTGATCTATCGCATCCCAATGACTATATGTCCTTAGTATCGTCTCTATTATACTATATAATTATTAGGGTTATTAGTATGAGTCCATGGGCCCAATTAGGTTTAGGGTTTCCATTATGTTCTCTATATATTGTGACTAAACCTATTAATAATAGGAATTCAGTCTTTTATCATCTTATATGGTATCAGAGCCACCCTAGGCTCTCTATCACTTCCGCCGCGCCACTACAAAAACATAAAACCCTAGCCGCCTCCGCCCCGAGAAAACCCTAGACAGGGCGGTGTGCCGTCACGGCCGCCGCCCTGTCTGGCCACCATTCGTTCCTTTTAAAGATTCTCCGTTCAGTTTTCCTTATCTTCTTTTATGTTTTGATATTTAGCTTTCAGATCGAAGGTCACAACCTTCTATTCTGCTGCTTGCCGTCGGTTCCATATTGTTAACTTTGATCCTTGCAACCTTACGATCTTATATCCTTGCAATCTCATTTACTTGCAACCTTTTTGTCGCAGCCTGGCCACGGTCACCGGCCTTCGGTATGACACACCGCCGCATGACCACGGTCACCGGGTGTCTGTTTTTTCTTTTGTTCTAGTCGGACCACGGTCCCTTGCCATCATAGCGCGCCACCTAACCACGGTCACCGGCCTACGCTTGACATACCGCCGCACGACCACGGTCGCCGTATGTCTATTTTTTTCTTTCTTTTTTTTTTGCCGGACCACGGTCCGTTGCCTCTGGAGCATTTATCGCGCCGCCTCCCGGACCACGATCCTCCGCCGCGCGGCCGTTGTGCGTTTTTGGTTGCCGCCTCCAGGACTACGGTCCGTCGTAGCACGACATGGCCCTCTGCCGCACCAGCCCCCTGCCACGCCATTCCTCTGCAGCTCTAGCCCTCTGCATTGCATGCACCGTGCAAGGTTACATGATCATTTAAAAATTGAAGATTGCAAGATTTTAGATTGAAGATTGTAAGAGTTTGGATTGAAGAATTTTGGCAGAAGTTGTGATCGAGATCAAGAATAGCTTTTATTGTTCTTTGTTTCATGTTTATTTTTTTATCGTTTTCAGTCTAAGAGTCAGATTCTCTACCGCTCAGACTGCGGGGGAGTATTAGACTATATAATTATTAGGGTTATTATTTTGAGTCCATGGGCCCAATTAGGTTTAGGGTTTCCATTATGTTCTCTATATATTGTGACTAAACCTATTAATAATAGGAATTCTTTACAGTCTCAACTAGGATTTTTCACAGAGTGTGTCTTTTTTGTTTAACTTGGGGCATTGTAGTGACTAGTGACACGTTGCCTTGATGACGGATTGTTACTATTGCTGCATTTTCTGCCATTTTTGCTATTTGTCTTGTTTCTGTATACTTATTTTTCTTTCTTGATCGGATCTTGATTGTTGCTATCTTCTATTGCGAATAGTCCTTGCCTTGCTTCAACTTTCTGTTGCTTGCTCCTTCTCTTTCTTGTTGCTGCTAATCAGAAACAAAATAGGTTTCTGTTTTCTTGCTTCGTGCCTGATTCGTTTTTACTTGCTTGTTAAACTCTTCTTGCTTGCTCTTGCTTAACTTTCTTGATCCTATGCTGTTCATTAACTCTTGCTTTAGTCGATAGCTGCTTCTTTCATTCTGATTTGTTTCCTTGCTGATTTGTTTAAACAGGAAATGTTTCTGTTTTCTTGCTGCTTTGATTAAAACAGAAATGCATTCTGTTTTTCTTGCTACTGCGACTAAACAGAAACTAATTCTGCTTCCTTGCTGCTGCTGATCTTCGAGAAAGATGAAAAGAAAATTCGACCTAACTTGCTGCTGTTTGATCGAGATGGACTGCCTCTGCCGGATCAAGTTTCTTCCTACCTGTTGTTTACCTACTTTGCCAGATCTGATCACAGATTTATTCTTCCTTTTCTTCCTGATCTGATTGCAAATTTGAACTAGAGAATAGGATTGATTGAACCTTTGAGGCTTTGATACCCATTGCTGGAAAGCAGGCCCAAGTCACAAACACAAGAATATTTGAGCAACTGCTCGACTCTTTCAGTATTATTAATCAACCAAATGAAGTGCTGAAAACATAAACCTTAACCCCCTATTTATACTAGTTAAAATATTAAGTAAAAGACTCATAATTCTGCTAAAAATCCTCCTGTATTGCAGCGGCCATATCTTCTTTTCCACATGTGAACACAAACTTATAATTCTGCTAAAAATCCTCCAGTATTGCAGCGGCCATATCTTCTTTTTCACATGTGAACACAAACTAGGATTAATTTCTTTCAGATCGGGTTGCATTGACCTGAAACATCCAATGTCCTCGCCAAGGTCTTCCTGCTGATAGTTTTCAGCAGTTAAGCTCCAAGCTTCACATTTGCACTGCGCTCCCAATGAGGGTGGCCGGGATGATAACAATACTTTAATATTTCAAGATATCCTGACTAAAATGATTTACGGGGTTTTACACATTAGATTTACACTTTGGGCTAATATCAACCCATTTGACCCGTTTCCTTTTTAGCTCTTTTATTGATAAAAGTGAGCCCATTTCATGATATTCGTTTTCTGAAAAGTTGATTTAATCTAACAGGCTGTTGCAAGATCTCTCGATGGGCTTTCAATTGAATCTGGTGGTGATCTTCAGAAAGCTTTGAAAGTTAGCACATTTACATCTCTTGCAAGTGCAATGCACAGGCTTGAAGAACTTGTTCCAATTTTTAGAAGTCGAATGGGGGCATTATTATTCCTACTGTCTGCTTTGCTTTCTCGAGGACTGGTATGTAAATAACTATTGTTTTAATTGTATTCAAAAACAATTTTATCACAACATATAATCCTAAGTCTTTGAAAAACGATTTAGGAGGTTGTTGATTTTCTGATTCTATTACACATAGTTAATGCATTAATTATAATTACGAAAACTGTTTTATTAGTGTTAGTGTGAAATGATATTAGTAAATATATGTTTTATCTTCTAGAAGGATTGCCCTGTAGTAAAAAATTTGGCCAACTTGCCAACTTGACAAGGGAAGTTGTCTAGATAAGGTTTCAATCTATAAATACCTTGGATGTATCTAAGTTTTGAGAGCGGGCCTCAGAGCAACCAGTAAGGTTGCTGCTTTATGACCTTGAGGTCATGGATTCTAGCAGTGGGAAACATCAGATCGCTTCGCGATCTGGCCCCTTCCCAGACCTTGCTCAAAGTGGGAGCTAAGTCAAGCACCGGTATTCCCTTTATCTAAGTTTAACTTGAGGATACAAATTATTCTTTGTTTCTGGATATTCAATCTCTGTTTGTTTCTTATGTGATTACCAATTTCTTGGCATTAGAGCCAATGGCTCTCATGTCGATCCTAGTTCTAGTTCAAATTTGAATTTGTTCAAATCATTTCGACTTTGCTAGGCAAATCCTTTA
This sequence comes from Flaveria sonorensis, assembly GCA_025506505.1. Taxonomy (NCBI): domain Eukaryota; kingdom Viridiplantae; phylum Streptophyta; class Magnoliopsida; order Asterales; family Asteraceae; genus Flaveria; species Flaveria sonorensis. Next base: position 2,847,671 of record CM046431.1, read on the forward strand.
TTCGAGCCACTTTCGAATCTCACCTCCACCACCACCAGACTCGCCACTACTTGCCGGTTAGCCCACCTCCCCACGTGTCTCCACGCACCATTGCAACTTCGCCACCCGCCACCCACACACTGCTTGTGAGGGTGCGTGACCTGCTGGAATCTCGCCGACGTCGTCTTTCTATTCAGAGCATACCTTTGTCATTCATCTTTTAATTTTGAGTAAGTTGCTATTGCTAGATCACGTCAGATTTATGTTCTGTTTAGTCAGATTTCAGTTCAGCTTTGTCAGAGTTTAGTGTAGTTGGTGTTAGATATTACGTGTACGCGGCTGACCCGAGGATTCGGATTGGGCACGGAAATCAATACAATACTACGGCTTGGGCCTTAAGAACTTGTCGGTATTTCTAATTGATTTCTACAACGAGTGACGTCTGTGACGAGATAACGATAGCAATATTTGTAATAACTACGCTGCGGAATAAACAACCAAGAAAACTAAAACTAACACAAAAGAACCTGTTTTGTGTTCCCTATTTTGTCCGAGACACAGCAAAAAAACAGCAGTGGCGGTGGTGCTGTCACGGCGGCAGTCTGCAGCGGTGAACAACCATGGGCTACTAACCAGGGTTTCTTTTTATTACTTTTAAGACTAAAAGATTACAAGTATAATATGTGGGTATTTATAATAAAGACAATAAAAAACTTAACATAAATAAGTTGAGGCAGATTAGGGTTAGGGCCGGCTGCCCCTAACCCCTTTCTGCAGCTTGTCTGCGAGCTGTTTCAGGGCCCGACCCAAGATGGATCGGAGCCCACAACACAACAGTTGGCTCGGTCAGATTTTAGTTTAGCTCCGTTAGATTTTCGTTCCCGGAAGCTTTGACTTTGGTTGACTTTTGAAATTCTGACTTTTGATCTTTGACTTTTGATTTCTCAGAATTTTGGTCTGGTCCTAAATCTATGATTTATTTCTTACTTTATTTCCAAATTTCTAGTCAACGTCCACATTCATAGTTAGAATAAAGACTCTCTAGCTTCTGGTTAAACCATCCAAATTTATCATTTCGATACTGATTCTGATACTCGGTTTGTTATTGCTAATTTGATTTTCTTCTGATTAAAATCAAGTATTGCTAACACAAATGAAACCAAAAGTGAGCCTGAAAAGACCACTAAATTTAGTATTGCGACTAACAATGTTGATGTAGCGCCGGTAACCATTTGGCTCACTAACAACAAGGTTGTTGGCTTTAACTTCTTTGAATGGAGTAAGATTGTTCATGGAAAAGCAAGAAACAGAGTGTTTTATCTCACCGTAGTGCTAAATCGGAATCCAAGGCTATGGCTCAGACAACTTCTGAACTAGTTTGGGTCTGAAATCTTCTTGGCCAGATCGGGCTTCAACAAACTAAACCTATGAATTTACTGTGCGATAATGAACCAGCTATCCACATTGCAAATAATCCGGTGTTTCATGAAAGAACCAAACACACAGAAATTGATTGTCACCTCACTCGGAAAAGGTTGAAGATGGAACGACTACAACGCCTCATGTTTAAGGTGGAGATCAGTTAGCGCCTTAGCGGACGTGTTCACCAAAGCCTACTAGGAAGCAAACTTAACTCCGTATGTAACAAACTGGGCATGATCATTATATATGCTCCAGCTTGAGGAGGAGTGTTAGATAGTGTGAAATAATATTAGTAAATATATATATGATCTTCTAGAAAGATTCACGTGTAGTTATTGGCCCACTTGACAAAAAGTGTCTAGATAAGGTTTGACTCTACAAATACCCTATATGTATCCAAATTTAAACTTGAGAAATACAACTTATTCCTTTTTGTTTTTGGAGATTCAATCTATGTTTGTTTGTTATTTGCTTACCAGTTTCAATTATTATAATCAGTGTTGTAAAACTTGGTCGAGTACTCAGGTTCAGGATGCATTCGAGACTCGGTCATTTATTGAAACAGTTTTCTACAACTCGGTCACATAACTCGGAATCGGTCAACCTCGGTCAAAATCAAAGCTAGTCGTTCCAACTCGGACAACTTTGTTTTTTTCATCTATTTTTGTTGGATTTTTGTTTTTTTCATACAGATATATTGGAAGACAACTATAAATGATTACTATGTCTATAATATTAAAGAATAAATATCAAATTTTGAAATATTTTAGTATTTGAACATATATCCTTTTGATATATATCAAAATTTACATATTTTGTTATAAATATTAGTGAACTTATGATATTTGATATATACATTATCTCCCAAAAATTAATCTCTTTATAATTTACCATGTCCGAGTACTCCCTTCCTAAACCGGGTACTCGCAACTCTCCAGTCTACCGACCGGGCAGCGTCTAACTTTTGCAACATTAATTATAATCTAAATCTTACTGTTTTATTACTTATAATCTAAATCTTTGAATAAATAAATCTAGTAGGTTGTCCATTTTCTATTGTTTATAAATAATTAAGCGTAACTAACTACAGAAACTATACTATAACGGGTTAATTCATAATTTAAATTTGTAAAGAAGACGATTTAGGAGGTGCTATGTGGTAAAAATAAACTTTTGGATGACTCCCAAACCCATGTGGCGCCTTCCCCTTCTATCTAAAACGTTTGTTGGCACACTTGAGATAAAACTCGACTCAATCGACCCATTCATAAGTAGAAGTTATCACCATTATTTTATGCTAATGTTCCGGTTCATTTTTACCTCATTTTTTCTGAGCAGGAAACTGTTCAAGCTGACAGAGACGACCCCACCCAACCTTTAGTTACTGCCCCATTTGGGCATGCTTCGCAGGTATTCACATATCTCTCTAGGGTTGTTTGGATTTGTTTTTTTATAACTGATAAGAATCACTTGATGTTACATCATCAAGTTATAGATGTTCGGATAAACAAACAGTGCTCCGTTTCGGAAATTAGTTCCATACCTTCTACAACAATAATAAAATTCTATTGCCTTTATCCTTATTTGACAAACCAGATCTATTTTATAAGAAAATTGTCATTTTGTGGTACTATTTTCTAGTAATAATAAGAAATTATCCTGCACCAGAAACATCTGATATTCGGATTAAAAACTGATTATTATCTGATTCTGTTTATCAATATCCCCAGGAAATTGTTAACCTTCTGCTTTCTGGAATGGCTGTTGCTAATGTTTTTGACGGGAAAATGGACTTGGGTGGTGGGATGTTTGTCAAAGGTATTTTAACGCCTGTTGAAGTTGGTTTTCTCACATTACTAGAGTCTTTAAACTTCTGTGAAGTTGGTCAATCCTTAAAATCTCCAAAATGGCCAATTTGGGTCGTTGGTAGCGAATCACATTACACCGTTTTATTTGCTCTGGACCCGCGAGTACAAGAAGAAAACGAATTTGAGAGTCGAGAAACAACAATTCGTAGAGCATTCGATGCACAAGATCAAAGTGGTGGTGGCGGTTTTATATCTGTAGAAGGATTCCATCAAGTTCTTAAAGATGCAAATGTCAACCTCCCTGTTGAAAAAGTCAACCATCTTTGTAGTTCCGGGTTTATCGTATGGAGTGAGTTTTGGCAAGTGCTTTTGGATTTAGACAAAAGTTTAGGAGGGTTAAAGGATTCAACGGGTCTAATGGGTAAAAAGGTCTTTGACCTTTATCATTTCAACGGCATAGCAAAATCAGTTTCTGGTGGTGGAGAGACTACACCGGTACAGAGACCGCGCCTAACAAAGTTACGGGTTTCTGTTCCACCACGGTGGACCCCGGAAGAGTTTATGGCTAATGTATCCCTACCAGGCTCCAGCTCTGGCTCAGGTGGTGGTGATGGTTCAGGAAGCAAAGATGTGGTGGTTGAAGTGTCTAAACCCGAGCGGGTTCAACATGCACCTCTGGTGGATTGCATTAGGACTCGGTGGGCTCGGGCTGTGTGTAACTGGGAAGGGGACCCACCGAGCATAGTTTGACCATATGGTTTGACGGCTATGTTTGCTGCTTCAGATTTTACCACTTGAGAGAAATCAAACACAAATACATACATGTGGGTCGGGGTGGGATTGATTATTTGGTTGCATTGACTCTGCAATTATCTTTTTAAGAGAATATCCGAGGCTGAAGATGCTTTGTGCATTGGAAGTTGTACGTTGCTTCGGATTTGGGCAAATGGTACCCTTTAATCTCTTTTTCAAACTGCAGATTTCATGAATTCTGGTATTTTTCTGACACTTATTTTCATCTTAGTAGTTTAAATTTGTTTTCCCAAGTTCTTATATTTGTTTTTCTATTGTGTATTAGCAGTTGGACTTCTTGTAAAGAATCTGCTGTTACTTGTTTTCAGTATCTTATCTATAATTTGCTTCTAGTTGTTTAGATGAAAAAAATGGGTCAACTTGGATTGTTTTTATTGATAGCGGGTCAAATATTAACGGGTCGTAAATTGTACTTAAGTGCATACAGGCTCCTGTATCAGTTTATCTGAAGAATCAGATCATTATGATCCATTTGACCTGCACTTAAATAGACATTTTTCGCCCAAACTTTTTTTTTACCTGTTTGCAAACTCGTCTGTTTTTCACCTCTAGACTAAAGATTCATGCCTTTTGATAAAAAAAAGGTTAGTATGCTCCAAAAATATATACAAATTAGATTCAGATCTAAATCAGGATCAATGGTATGTCAGAATAACAGCTCAAGGACTCTGCTGGAAGCTTGTTTGACGAGGGACGACGTCATTTATAACATGATCTATGTGCTTACAACCTCCAAAGTTGTTTCTACACTAGTAGTTTGGAAAGTTGATGGTGCGTTTAATTTGAATAGCTCTTTGAAAGGAATTGAAATTTGTCAAATAAATCGAATTTGGTCACAGTGGGTGAGGGTGAGGTGGACGATCACGAGTGGTTAGAGATTAGGGGTTTTTTTTTATATTTTTTAAGTTCCTTTACAATAGGAATGTTTTTTAATTTTAATAATTTTATTTGTTTTTCAACTAAACATGTTCTTTATTCTTGGAATAAAGATCCTAGTTGCAATCTACAATGTTTTTTATTCGTTTTTCAACTAAGCATGTTTTCTATTCTTGGAGTGAAGATACTAGTTCCAATCTGCAAACCGTGCACATTAAGCATGGAATTATGATTCCAACTCAATTGAATTTCACAAACCAAACACACCCTAACAGTCATCAAACGCCAAAGAATAAAAGTTGCATTGAGGTCGAGTTGAAGTCATTGGGAAAAATAAAAGGATCATTATTAATAAAAAAATGGTCTATTTTTTTCCTCATAATTAGTATTTGAATTATTTATGAAATAAAAAAGGGCAAAAAAAGATTGGCTATCAACACATCTAGCTAGATATGGTAAAATTTCATGTTGAAATACTTGATTGGTTGCATATATCAAAAACAAATTAATGATATTTTGCTTTTGGTGGTATCTATTATGGAACACCATATTTACTAGTTTATGTCCTTGTACTTGTGCAACAAAGAACTTAAATTTGGTTCGTATTAAACAATATTATTTTATTAGATAATATTATTATGTTAATATAGCTGTCTTATACTTCATGTTAAACATAACATACATAATTATTTGTTTGGTTATTTGTTGAAAATGAGAATTGATGCATTTTCAATGAATCCACATATAAATACTAAAAATTGTATTTCTGTATGATTAAAATCTGTTAACTCTATAATACCTATCGTAACGGTAAACGGTTCATCCGGAATGCAAATTGTATTCATTGCCTATGATTGTTGAATAGTCCAATTAGAACCCTTTAATCAACATTCAATCAACCTATAAATTGAGTGTAACACTACATATATGCTTTAACAACGTTGTAATGCAAATCATAGATAACCTTTTATTATTATTATTATTATTATTATTATTATTATTATTATTATTATTATTATTATTATTATTATTATTTTTACCATAAGAACCTATTGCCCGTAAACTCATAAGATCTGTTAATATCATGTTAAACCAACTAGGATCAGGTAAAACACAAAATTCATAGTTTGTGTTGGCCATATTGATTTAAGAGGTTGTGATAAAGTATATAAATAACTTACAACACTCAAAAGGGGGTGTTTAGATGTGCGTTATGAAAGTGATAATCTAAATGCTCACTTTTTACTGTTTGGATAACCACATCGTGCTAAAACATTAAACAACATATCATAGCTTATTATTTCCTCTTCTTGTGTAATTTGTCAATAATCCTCCATGTAACTGCATCAGGAGCTAGCCCATTTTTCCTCATTTCTCCAACAATTTGATAAGCATCTTTCTTCAAACCCAACTTGCAGGCACCTTCAACCAAAATATTATAATTTACAACATTCAATCCAACCCCACAATCCACCAATTCATATGCAAAATCACAAGCCTCATTAAACTTTCCACAACAACAAAGCCCTTTAACCATAGCCGAATAAACGAAGTTATCATGAACGTTTGATGGCCAAATAACATCATCCCAAAACGCCTTTGCCTCATCTACGCGATCACATTCACATAGCCCATCAATCATAATCGCGTGTGTAGTACAGTCAGCAACCACACCACCATTAACCATTGACTTAAACACATCCGTTGCTTCACTTGCAAGATTAAGCTTGAACAACCCGCGAAGGACAACATTGTAAGTTATCACATTCGGGTGAAAACCATTTTCAGGCATGAGTTTGTAAAGTATGTCAAGAGCCTCTTTTGCCCTTCCAATGCTTAATAATCCGCTTATAATAGTGGTGAATGTGACGCTATCTGGAGTGCAAAAGTTAAACTTTCTCTTAATCATATCGTCTAGCACCCTAATCCCGTCTTCAACCTTTCCCATTTTGCAAAACCCATTGATAACCGTGTTTAATGTAACTACATCAGGGTGACATTTTGTTTCAAGCATGATAACCAGTGTGTTCAAAAGCTCGGTTAAAACATCATTCTTGATCTGACTTAAAGCTCGTAGATAAATATTGTAAACTCTCGCCTTATCCACCCCTTCTTTGTTCAACATGATCTCAAGAAGCTTTTTCGCTTTCACAAGATCACATTCTTCTAAACAAAGACGTTCTACTAAAATCTTGTAAGTGTCTTCTGTGGGCGTGTACCCGAACCCAATCCCTTGTTCTAACAACTGATACGCTCTCAGATATCCACCGTTTTTGGTAAGCCCATGAACGATAGCATTGTATGAAACAGAACTCGGAACACAGCCTCGTTTCATCATCATATAAACGATTCTTGATGCCCCATGATGTCTTCCATACCTACAAAACGAATCTATCATCTGCCCATACGCGAATGCATAGTTCAAATTCTTCACTTCAAGCATCCTCTCTGCAACATCAAAAACTGACTTAAACAATCCCTTTTCACAAAAACCATAAACTAGATTCGAAAACGCCACATGATTAACATGAACATCATCTTCAAGATCCATCGATTCCCAAAGTCTTTCAACCAACGACAACGCGCTCTCAAGTCCACCATCCTTTTTACAAAGAATCCCACCAATCAACACACTATACGTAACCGAATTCGCCTTCACCCCCCACTCAGACATTTCATCAAACACCTTACGCGCAACACCCACCTCCCCAATCCCACAATACCCTTTGATCAAAGTAGTATACGACACCACATTCGGCGAATGCCCCATACTAATCATCCGAAACAACAACACATGACCAACATCAACCCGCGAAACCGAGCAAAACTGATCAATCAAACGGTTAAAATTCATCACAGAAGGCACAAAATAAGGCTTCACATCAATAATCCTCTGCACAACACGCAGTGTTTCATCAGGTCGTTTCTTCCACCCCAACAATCTTGCAATGATCACATTACACGTTCTTTCATCTGGGATTACATACCCATTATCGGGAATTGAAGAAAGAGACGATAAAATTCGATTGTGGGCTTCTTGAAATCGATTGGAGTCGCAAAGGGCGTGTGTAATGCTGGTGAGATTGAGGTGATCGGTGATGTATCCGTGGGTGCAGAGGGTGTCAAGAAGACGAATTGCTTCGTCGACGTTGTGATCGATTGCACAGAGCTTGTGGATTCTTTTGATCCAGTAGGATCTGTTGGTGATGCTTTCTTCAAGTGGGTATTCGTGTTCTTGAGTTTCATGATCATGTAGAGTGGTGGGTGTGAAAAAGAGAGAAGATTTTGAATGATTGTAGAGGTGAAATGTGATTGATTTGGTTCTTGATTGGATTTTGGGTGAAATCATAGTCTGTTACAAAAGTATCACTTTCTTGACGTAGTGTAAGTGTTGTGTTCAAGTATTATCTTTTACTTTATGCACACAATCTTATTAGTTACTTAAAGATTCATCCTTCATTTCAAGATATAATAGAAACCTTGAAAATAAATGGTATATAAGTTGTGTTCAAAGTATGAAAATGAAACTGGGACGAAAGATGAGGTATGAAACCTTGGTTTTTTCGATTTGGCAAAACCTTTGAAGAGTGTCGGTAACCATTTACCGTGTTTATGGTTGGATTCAGTTTGATTTTAATACATAACTGAAAGTTTAAGGTTTTTAAGGAAGTAAAACGTATGTTTTGATTGCTTTTATCGTGTTTATGATTCGATTCAGTTCGATTCTTGTTTATTGTGTAAACAACTATGTTCATGCTCGCTTAATTGTTTCAAGTTTAACAAAGATTTGAACGTCAACAAAGTACAGACGGTCAACATCGTGGCGGCTCTTCAACACCTATGCTCATGATATATAATATTTAGTGATCTTCGTATTTATTATGTACTTATATGTTTAATATATGAAAAAATATTATATTCATACAAATATTAGACACAATTAGTCTCGCAAGAAACTTGGCCTCATTCTCGATTAAGCTTAGCTTAATATAAACTTTTAACAACTCAATCTCAAGCAACTTGGCCCGTTTGTCTCTCATATTAATACATACTGAATCCCTAATTCCATCCCTCGGTGATTCTAATCTACTAAAAATACAAGTGTTTTAATTCAATTATCCATCAACTTGATTTTGTAGTGGGGAGGTAGCGGTTAATATTTACAGCGCCACTTCTATTTTTTTCTATTTTGAAGATACAATCTTACCACATGCCTATTTTAAATGCCATACGTTAATCTATAAAACTGTTGATATTAAAGAAGTGAGGCTTAAATCATCAGCGGATCTCTTATTTCACCATGTCATTCTTGCAATCTTGAAAAAGCTGCATATTTTTGGGCAAAATCGTGACCCTCTTCGCATGAATCCAATGGCGTAGCTTGAACACTTTCGTAAGAGGGGTGGGGGCGAAATTAATTTTGTTTAGGGGGCGAACTCGATATTTATATAAAAATTTACACTACCGGACTAAAATTTAACACTACTTGCGAAAAAAAAAAAGGAGGGAGGGGGGGGGGGGGTGGGCCCCCGACCCCAATGATCCGCCGCCCTTGCATGAATCGCACACAAGTTCGTATCTTCAAACGGCTTAATGCCTTTAAATTGTTTGAACAAACCCCCTCTGGTCCTCTATTAGACGAAACTGCTACAAATATTACTAAACTTCACCAAGAATTGTCATGATCGTTTTAGGCTTGATGAACCAAAATGAATAACATTTGTAACTTAAGTTCATCAATAAACATCTTTTAAATGTTTAACTATCTTCTTTAAGAGATAATCTACCGTATTTGATTATTTAATAAAATGACGTTCGGCTCAAGTATGCAAGACTTCAATTGCAACAAGTTAAAATATTAAACTAATCCAATAACTTTAATAATCTACTATATTTTGTATAGATATTGATATAATTTTTAATAAGTCAATAAGTGATGCAACTAATTAAAATAAAACATGTTTCCAATTTGCACATGGCATGTGTCCAAGTGTCTTCGTTTGGTGGTTTAAAATAGTGTCGGCTGATGATTAGGTTATATTCGGTATTGTTTTGAAATGGTTTACCAAACAACTGTTTGAGATAAGCTTAAAAAACAAAAGTGTAAGAAAACAAAAGTTTTGGCAATTATGAATAACATCTTTATCTAGCATCATACTTTTTGTTATCTTTTAGATTCTTAGTACTCTCTTGTCGATAATTAGGGGTGACATTATAAAATAACGATAATAATAACTATAACTATAACAATAGATGACAATTTATGATAAGACTCGGTTAACACAACATGACACAACTTGTGTTTGTGTCATGCATAATTTGTTTGACTTCTCATGTTAAACAAGTTGGTAGCTTTATGCTACATATCTAAGACTTGTTAAAATGACATAGTTTTACATGAACGTGATAGGTTTGAGTATCAGAGACATAGGTTTGAGTATCAGAGGCAACATCTTGCAGAAATGTGGTGTAAGGATGCGTACATCAGATGTAGATGTGCTAACATCCCTGAACTTCGCATATGCAGGAGCCTCATGTATCGGTTTTGCCCTTTTATATCATGTCATGTCGTGTCAATCTTGTAATTGAACTGTTATAATTTGATCATGTTAAACGTGTCATGTCGTGTGACCCACTTTTTAAACATGTACGTGTCAATGGTCAAGGTGATCCACACACAACATGTTTATGTATATCTCCTTAAAAAGTAGAAAAATAAATATAGTACTTTTCAATATATGACGTTACTATACTCGTGTGAAAGAGTAGTTATGTACATATGAATTACATTAGTATATAGTTGCGTATCCACTTTGGCTTGTGTATATTGAATTTTCCCATCAAACATTGGGTAAAATAATTACGCAAATGATTAACCTCTTGTGTAACACCTTATGTTCGTGTATCGTTAACAAAACATTCATTTTGCTAATGATACTCGATACAATGTGAGTTTGTTTCACATGTATTTAGTTTTCTTTGTGTATATATGGAAATTTAATGCATGAGGTTAATCCATAACTTCATAACTCAGTTTTTAACTATCAAGTGAAAAAACCCCACTTTTATTTATTATTGTTTTCGATTCAACTTAACAAAAATAACAAAGTTCCCATTCTAACTTGTACGCTAAAGTTAGGCCATTCACGAACCACTCAAGCTCAACTTGAGCTCGAAACTATAAGAGCCAGCATGACTTGGTTTTATTGAGACGAAATTTGAGCTAGAACTTCACTCGTTTACAAATTAAGTCAACACGTTTTAAAAAAAATCTGAACAACAAATCCAAGAACAAGAATAACTTGATTGAAGATTGCTTGGTTCATTTATTCCCATCGCTTGATTATTAATCGATTCACATGAAGATGAAAGAAGAATAAACACTATGTACAAAGAGAATGAGTAAAGCGAAACCTAGAGTGTAGGCTAATAATAGAGTTTAATTCAACTCGTCTCTCGATCAAAGTAGAGAAATAAGTAAAGCCTTTACTTGCGCTTTATACACATTAGCCGTTGTATTAATGCGACCTTGTGTCGACTTAAATACTTTTATCAGTCAGTATCACATTTAGCTCAAGATTATCAAGTTAATTTCAAACAAGTCATGTGCTACATCAACAATCTAACTAAAATACATATCAAATTATCATGTAGCTAATAGCAACAAAATGTTAAGATCGTGCCAAATTCACTAGGTGAGTGTTTAAGGATTATTATTATAAGTTTAATAACCATACGAGTTCGTTGTTAAAGCAAATAAATTAAAATACATTATTCCACACAGTATCATCCCGTTTTTCTGGTTTTTTCCGGACGACACACTAAGCTTTTTCATTTTATCCTGTTTTTCTCTGTTTTACAAGGTGTCATTCCAAATTTTCACGTTTTTTCCCCGCTAATATTTTCAAAGATGCTAGAATCTCCTCAATTAATTCCTAGTTACGATATTCTCGATTACTTTATCAAAACCAAGAAAATTTCACACATTTTATCATACTCTAAACCATTTTTTTATATCAAACAAATACACCCTACATCATCATCCCCCTTTTCTCTACACCCTTTTCGTCACAAAAACCCTCACCACCACCACCGTCTCAATGGACCCAAAGCTCACCGGAAAACCCATCCCCACCGCCTCCTACCACCGGCGAGCTCAATCGGAGACATTTTTCCGATTCCCCGACGACGACGACGACGACATCCTCCTCGACGACGTCGTCGCCGACTTCAACTTCGCCGGAATCGACCTCCCGTGGCTCTCGTCCGACGCCCCCGGCGACTCGTCGTCGAAGTCGGAGGGCGAGTCGTCGGAAGTCAACGCCGGTCGATCTCCGGCGAGTAGGCCGCCGGAGACCGTGAATCGTACGAGGAGTTTGTCCGTCGACGGTGATTTCTTCAATGGGGTGTTAGGGTTTAGTCCAATTGATGGGTCTAATGCGTCGTCGTTTGAAGGGGATTCGATGGTGGATAACTCGAAGAAAGCTGTTGCATCTGATAAATTAGCTGAACTTGCGTTGATTGACCCCAAAAGAGCCAAAAGGTTGAATCTTTTTCTTGTTGGGTGTTCAATTGATTCAGTTTCTTGATGAATTTGTGCAGTTTAAGTTGCTAGAATCAAGATAGAAAGATATTATTAGTGTTTGAGTCGTTGTAACAGTCTCTTGTAGAAATATGGGAGCTTTGTGCAGCGGTTTTTGCTAGTGTTGTGTTGATTTTAAAGTTGAAGTATTTATTATGGATTCTTGGTTTTAAAAAGCGAGCCGTTAGAGGCTGCAGAGCCAGCTTAAGTGGCTGAGCATTGAGGCGTTTGAGGCGCGTATCTTGGAGAGAGAGAGAGAGATAGAGGCGCGCGCCTTTTAGGGTGATTTTCTTTGAGTTTGAGTTGGAGCAACATAAAGCTTTGAGTTGAAGAAGTGATTTTTATGTTGTTGATCTTGATTATGATGACTTGATAGTTTAGGGGTTAAATGATTAGTTCTCAATGATTGTTTGATTGATTAGGGTTATGTTATTAGTTTTGATTAATCTGTTTTGTAGTGATAGCAACAGAACTGATTATTACTGGTAAACTATGGAGTTAGTAATATCTGTTAGGTTCTTTAATGACTTGAAGAAACTTGGGATTCTTACAGGTTTGGGTTTGATGTTGTTTGTAGGATTCTTGCAAATAGACAATCGGCAGCCCGTTCTAAAGAGAGGAAAATAAAGTATACGAGCGAGTTGGAGAGGAAAGTGCAGACCCTTCAAAACGAGGCAACGACACTCTCTACCCAAGTGACTATGCTCCAGGTATATTTTTAATAAGTCAAAACGGGTCGGGTCGGGTTGGCTGACTCAGGAGGTTATACAATTTGTTAAATATGGTTACAAAAACTACATTATTAAAACAAATACAAGTTTTTATAAAGTGACTTCGGAGGTTATACACTTTGGATAACTTTTAGCTTGTTTGACCCATTTCCCTTGTAGTCAAGTCTTTTAGCTTAGCCCATTTGACCAGTTTAGAGATAAAACATTACCCGAATCAACCCATTTGTGACTGTGAGGAATCTTTAACGGGATCGTTGCTATTTTTTACACAGAGGGATACAACCGGTCTAACTTCTGAAAATAAGGAACTCAAGCTGCGGTTACAAGCAATGGAACAACAGGCAAAACTCAGAGATGGTAAATATCAAACAGTCATTTTTTTCGTTTAATTCGTTAAACATGTTTGCTAAACACTCCAACATCTGATTAATAAAGTTTCAAACAACAAAAGCGCGTCAAAACAACAGAATCATTAAAACTAGAAAATAATGCTATCTCATTTATGATTTAACAGCTTTGAATGAAACCCTGAGAGCAGAAGTGCAGCGTCTCAAAATCGAGACTGGTCAAACACAACCACTTAACGGAATGAACTACAACCGATCATTGCCACCTCAGCATTCATCACACCCGCAAATGTTTCACCACTTCACTAACCCGAACACTCAGCAGCCACCACAACAGCTGCAGCATAGTCGAACGCCTGACTCAACCACTAACCGCCCCCCTAGACCTACCTTCATGGACTTCAACTGATCTGTAACTACAACATAAGTGTCAACCCGGGTCCACCCAGATGCACTGGGTCCCCTCTTGTGCACCTGGGTTTACCGCGGGTTACGTAAAGGTTTTATATGCCCGTTTTTGTATGATGGGACATATTCATCTTGTAGATAACAGGAGATGTGGATACATATGATGGAGATTGTTGAAATATTTGTTTGTTATTATTACACATAGGATGGTGGTACTTAGGTTTGACTATAAAAGGTCAAACTTGGACTTTTTTTTTCTCTCTCTTAGACTAGAAACATATATATTCATGTCAACATGTAATGTTACATGAATGTATATTGTCAACATGTAATCTATGTCATTAAGGTTTTAGAAGTTTAACATGTTTCTCTACCAGGAAACAACCTAAATCGACCGACAAATTTGAACAAAAAACACGACCATTTCTGTTCTTACATTCTTGCATAAACGCTTTTTCTAGTTTCTTACAAACTTGAAACCATCGACGAGGAAGAGATGTTGGAATTGATGCCAGTGATTTCATCGATGATTCTTGCAAGCGACTTATCATCTTTAAGTATGTCCGTGTGAGAAATACCCGCAAGTTTAATCACCTTCAGTGTTTGGTTCTTTTCGTCCTTCCACTCGTCCTCCAAAGCCAACAAGCTTGCTATATTCACTGTCCCATCGCCATCTCCATACGCGATATCCGGCTGCTTATCGAACCCTTCATCCCCATAATACAAAGTCTCGGGTGTTGGGACATTGTGTCCAACTATACATGTTACAGGCACTCCTGGTGCAGTCAACTCTTCAACCAAAGGTAGGATACGTGCCTCATAAGGATATACCCCTTCTTCAAACCCGATATCTTTGAGAAATCTTGAAACTTCAAAAGACGAGTAAGTTGAGTTTGGTGTAACGACCAACGGTGTGTCAATAGGAAATTGTTTTCTTCGTGGCATGAGCCATAAATTACTCTCTGAACTCCGTTGCTCGTCTCTGACTAGCAACGGATTCACCAGCGGGACCCCTAGTGCATTCCCAGAAGCAAAAGTTAACATCTCGTCAACTGTCCCACCCCATGGCGCAGACAGTGCAATAAAATGTTTGATGTACTGTTTGCGCCATGACAGTGGGTTGCGGTTGAGGAGTTGGAGGACAAACAGGCCTCCAAGACTGTGGGAGACCAGTATTACTGGTAATCCACCATTCGCGTTACTTGCGTTTTCCACCAACTGTTTTAGGTCTCGAAGGAAGGTTGATCCGACTTTAGAAGGATGTCCTTTCGATGCCAACCCGTAACGAAAATCATATGGAGCTCCGAATAGATTTTGGGTATCTTTGTAACCGAGTTCTTGTATAGATTCCACCAGTGGTTCCATGTAACTCGATATATGCCTGCAGAATGAAATTATTATTTTACTTGAAAATTAAGGATACTTTAATAAACATGGGTCGTTTACAAAATTCATTATAGCAATATGTTTTTGTTTTTTAGTTTTAATTTCTGGGCTAGTCGTTGTTTAAAAGAACAACTTAATAGTTTGAAAAGAATGAAAAACGATACTTACTTGAGTGAATTTTAACTTATTTTCAATTTTTATCTTAGATTTAAATTAGTTGTTTTTTTAAACATGTAATATCTAATATTTTTAAAATAATCTAAATATAAGGTTAATTTTTGATACGTTTCGATCTAAAATTTTACTCAAGAGCGATTTGTATGAATATAATATGTTCTTTAATATTACGAGAACAATAAATAGGATACTAAATTGTTTCTCAGTATATAAGGACGTTTCTATTTGCGCCTCTTATAACACATTAGCCTATTAATAATAAAGATCGGAAAAGTTTATAATAAAACTTGATTTTCTAAATTATCATTTGTAAGAAACCAAACAATAATAATATTGTTTTTTAACCCAAATTTGTATATCAAATTGATCGTCTTACCGGTCTTCTAGTCTGGTCTTCTAGTCAGACTAGCAGAACCTAGTTGGATTGAATTTAAAAACTACCCTACATCATAAATTTTATAAAAGCTTAAACTATGTACATAATATAAAAAACTATAAAAATACACTATATTTGGGTAAAAATATAAAGCAGGAAATATTAAATTAGTAAGATTTTAAAAGAAAATAAATAAAAAAGTGAAAATCCGATTCGATCAATCCGGTTCACTTGTTCGACCTAGCGATCCACCACATCAAACGAAAAGCAATTAACACACCCAGATCAATTAAACACTAGTTCCCAGTCCGACCAGTCAATTCATCCCGATCAAAATGCTTGATTAAAATCAACATTAAATAAAAAAATTAATTAAAATCCACATATCAGATATTCAAATCTACTTTTTTTCATTTGATGACTAACTCATAAGTCTTACTAAAAACAAACATTCTAAAAAAAATGCTAAAAGTAGGATGAAACGAAAATGAAAATTAGTGTTTACTTGAGAGAAGGATCAAGATATCGAAGTGATTGAACCGAACCAAACTCAACAACTCTAGTCTCCACTCCTTGAGCATTTCTATAGTCATCAGCATCTCGATCATAATACAACATCATACGTTCCGCAAAACACTCCGTCAACGGCGCCAACAACACGCCTACGTCAAACCATAGTCTGAACCACCCGCCCTCACTCTTCTTTAGCGGGTAGAACCGGTTGCACAACCAGCTAGTCGCCTTATACTCCGATGTTAATCGCGCTTCTAGCTGGTTGCCACCGGCTCCAGGCACCAGGATCACTGGATACTGGAGCTGGCTCTGGTGGTCGTTGATCATCGCCCGACAAACGGGCGGTGCAACGACCACCATCGTAGCTATAGCCATCGTGACGGTGGCTATACGGTAGATGGTGCTCCCACCCATAGTACTTTGAAGAGAGACTATTGAAGGTAAAGTTTTGGGCTTATGAGATGGAAAGAATGTGGTTGTGAGTGGATGTATTATGTGCATGAATATGGTCCATTCAAAAGTTGTGAATAATTTATACGATAATAATCATAAAAATATATAATAGGTTTTGTGATTCATAGAGTCGTTATAACTTGAACGTATTTAAAATCGTGTGACCATTTTCAGATTAAATAACTGAGTTGGATATGATAAGAATTTTCATATTGAAATCTTAAGAAATAAATATTTATCTATACGGGGTGAATCAATACAATGTTTGAATGAAATGCCATAACTATTCAAAGCAAAGTTAGTTAATTGATGAATATAACTATAAATTGACAATTACTTTGGTTGTTTTAGGAAGGGGCATTTCAAAGTTTTTGGAGGCATAAAGGGAAAACAAAATTGGAGGCATCTTTAAACTTTATTGTTAAAAATTATTTTTTTTATCGGGGCTTGAGACCAACAGTATCAGACTAAAAAAATGTTTGTTTATCATTGGTCTGCTTATCATTTAGTTGGTTGTTATGTGTTTGTTCATCATTAGTGTGTTTATTGTTTGGTTGTTTATTTTTTGGTACTTAGGTTGTTTATTGTATGGTTTATTTACTTGTACACTATGTGTTTCTTCATCATTCATTAGTTGATTTTGTTCATCACTAGGATTGTTTGAGAATCATTTGATTGTTGATTAGGATCGTTTTGAGCATCATTTGATTGTTTATTAGGATTATTTTATATATATTCATGTTCTCTAATTCGTTTTGACATATTCGATCAAAATATCAAATCTAAAAGACTAAAACAATTCCTACATCAAATATTCAACTTAAAATCAAATTTAATTGACTAAAACTAGAGGTGTAAATGAACCAAGCCGGCTCGCAAGCTACTCGAGATCGATTCGAAAAAAGCTCGAATTGAGTCGAGCTCAAACGAGCTCGAGCCAGAGCCCGGGCTCATATTTTGGCTAGTTTACTAAACGAGCTCAAGCCCGAGTTAGCTCGCGAGCCTAAACTCACTTCTTAAAGGCAAAAAGTAGGTTTGGGGGTTGGGGGGTTGGTATTGTTGCATGTCTTTTTAGTTTTATTTGGGTTTTACATACTTTGCATTGTGTAGGAGTATATGTATTGTTTTTCTTTAATTTTTTAAAGGTCATGTTTGTAACTCTAGTTTTATATCTATTTATATTACTATATAAAACAAAACTTTTAAACACAAGTGGTAATTTTATAAAAAAAATTTAAGACATTAATACAAATTCTTAAACATTAAGTTACAAGTGTTCTATGCAATCATTCCTATTTTGTCCATCATTTAATAAACTTCTTCTAATTAATACATATTATTTATATATTATTTAATAATATAAGATTATTTAGTTCACTACATTATATATTATATTATTTATAATTTATAATACTTAAAATTAACATTTAAATTTATTAATAAGTATAATTTATAATAATAATAATAAGTATTATCTTATTTGAATACTTAAGTATATAAATATTAGATACTTTTATATAATGATGATGATAAAATCTATATCTATATTATCTATACTATTATATAAATCATTTAACGAGGACAAACTTGTAATTTTTACTTAAAATTTAGAGTAAATTTCGTTTTAGTATATGAGGTTTGGTCATTTTAACCATTTAAGTTCAAAAATAATTCTTTTGACAAATCATGCCCCATTGTTTACATTTTGTAATGGTTTCAGTCTTTGAACCTTACTCTGTTAGATTTTTATGTTAAATTTATGAGCATTTAAGTCATTTAACATCTTGAGAACTATTTGTGTAAATTACAAAGTTTAAGGTTGTTTGTTTAACTAACTAAAAGTAATAGAATATAATAAAAAGACGTTAATTACATAAAAAGTTTATGTGGTTAGGTCTGTTTTCACTTTCGCTTTCAAGTTTGAAAAACTAAAAGGTTGGTCCACAGGTTTAATAAAACGTAACACAACTGGTCCTCCACTTAGATGGGCCGTTAACTTTTCCGTTAATTTTTAAAAAATAACTAAAATATCCTTACAATAATAAACATAAAATATTATTAATTAATATATTTATAAAAAACTAGTGTGGACCCTTCCATCTCCCCCTCCCTACTACTTTACGACTAAGACACCACCCTCATCCACCGCCGGTGCCCCCACACCGCCGATCAAGATTACACCGCCGGAAGAGAAAAAACGAACAAAACCTCTGAAGTTTGTAAACCTCATCAAATTCTATCATCATTTTATTTGTAGTGTTTAGCCCAATGCTTCAAAAAAAACACCGCTACCCATTTTGTCAAATTCCGATTATGATTATATGTCAAAGGAAAATAAAAATCGATTCTAACTGTGTGTTTTACAGTATCTTGTTGAAACAAACCGAAGTCACTTATTGTCGACGGGGATGGTGGCTTGCAGTAGATCGAGTGAGAGGTCGGTGGTTTCCACAGTGGTTTGCAGGTTGTTGTGGCGAGGATCGAAAGAGATAGTTTGGTTCAGGTCTTGCCGATGAAGTCAAAGTTCAGGCAGGTGACAGGGTTTCTATATATCTCCTGAGGGTGATATATGAGTGACTTAGATTTGATTTTTCTTTTGTTTTTTTTTAATAATTTTTATTGTTTTAAGTAAATTACATAACAACCCTTCAAATATTAACATTCATAAATTACATAAATAGTCCCCAAGATGTAAAATGACTCAAATGTCCATGTATTTAATATAAAAATCTAACAGAGTTAATGTCAAAGATTAAAACCGTTATAAAATGTAAACCATACGGCATGATATGTCAAAAGATTCTTTTTTCCACTAAAATGGTTAAATGAACCAAACTTCAAGGACTAAAAACAAAATTTACTCTAAAATTTTAAGACACCTCATCTAACTTTTTCACATAAGATACAAATACAGTATTTTACATATGTAACGGATCATTTTTAAAAGATGAAAATGCATAAGAAACAACTCTAGAATATAATGTTTACTTAATTTCTAATAGGAGAGCTTTTTTATGAAGTGCATAAGAGAGGAAGACTAAAAGCTTAAAAAGAAGTGGAGAAGAAGAAGCACATAAGCAGTGACGAAGCTTGAACACTCTCATATGAGGAGCGGGAGTAAAATTAATTTTTTTTAAGAAAACGAACTCGATATATATAAAAAAATTACAATACGGGTTCAAAATTTTAAACTGGTGACGGAAAAAAAGAAAAGAAATGGTGGTGCCCCCCGCCCTCTATTATCCTTCCCCTTTGCACATAAGGGAGAAAAAAGAATATCGGACGTAACTCTTTTTTTTAAACCACACTTTAAACATAAAACTAATAAAAATTATTTATTTTCACATTCACCTAATAAATGAGTTGCACGATGTTGTCATTGTAACACTTTTTGTCAAATTGTAGAATTTTTTATGGACGACGTAGAACACCTAAAATGACAAAAATTTAAAGAAATTCTTTTAATTTTAGTTTTTACTTTATTAGTTTATAAATTAGGTTCTTATTTTGTTATATTTTTCATTTTAAGTTTATTAATTGTCTAGATTATAGATCCGTGTATTATACGAGACTGGATAATTAAAATTATGTAACTCATGACTCTATATATTACATACCGTTAGTGTAATGCATTTGAAAGTAATATAATTATTATAATAATTTAAAATTAGAAAATAAGCCAATGCTAGAGTTTTGAGTGATGCAGATCTAACATAGATGGAAAGGTAGTAAAATGGGTACATCTTGTAATTATTGTATCAAAATTTAAGCATAGTATATTTTCATTATCAAAATGTTTAATCTGAAACGATATTCAGCAAGCAATGAGTTGTGAATGAAAAAACATTCATTTTGATGTAGATGTTTTTTGAACTTTAGAAAACATATGTTTTAGACGTTGGCTTGTATTTTGGTATCGTGGAATTAGGACAACAGAATTGTAATTACAAAAGTAAGTATTAAAACTTTTTTTAAAATAAATATTATAAGTAAGTAAATTAATTTATAATGCACTCGATTATCCATTAATATCATTTCAATAAAATATGTTTCACATCCGTTGTGGACATTTGGTTTTTTCAAACTCTAATTATTCTTACCTTGATTGTATAGCCATATTTATTCACTTCAAAGTCATTTAAAAAAGTAAGATTTTTTAGTTCTATTTTAATGTGAAGTAATACCATAAAACATAAAACAATATGAGTAAAAAAAAAAACAGTATGAGTACACAGAAAGAAAACAGTATCTCATCATTTAATTCCCTAATCACTTTATGGATAGTTCTTTTAGAGATTCAACTTTCAATCTTAAGTTATATTCAATAATAAAGAGGTCATATACTAAAGGCCCGATCGACAACAACGCAAAACCCGAGAACCAAAAGAGGCTAATTTTAGTTCTTTTTTGTATAGTTTGAACAAAAAAGTATAATTTGAGATATGAAGAGTAGCGAGATATAAAATTAAAGGTTAAAAAATTTGTGATTGAAAAATAGACTCAGGAGTGTTGAAAGTCTAGTTATATAAGGGTACAAGAAAATTTATACAGGCTAATATAAAGGAATTAGATTATCAACCCGTGTGGTACATGGAGATAGGTAGAATGAATTTTAAAATTAATTAAACACTTATAATAAATAAATACATATTATATTCTACAATGTTTCATTTGCACATACACATTAATTTTACATTACAAGTAACGGATGTATAGCTACGAATGCAAATTACAAGACTCTAAAAGCTTGTCTTATTAGTAAAATTACTATCTTTATCAATAATTACGAGTTTGAAAAGACTGGTTGTCTCATATACAAACCGGTTCTAGACAGAGTTTACCCTTAACTTTTATTTATCATCATGGCAAGACATATAAAAAGAGAAAAGTGTCTTTTTAAATTTAAATGAAATCTTCCAGTCAAATAAAAATAAAAAAATAGCCTTCTTATACTAGGCAGATAATGTTCATTGGAACTTAGATAAGCGTACCTGCAAATCAAATATCATAACATGCATTAACAAGTTTATAAACAGGGGCGAAGCTTGTTTGGGGGCGGGGGGCCCGCCCCTCTTTTTTTTCGTCATTAATGTAAATTTTCGGTTCGATAGTGTAAATTTTTGGTCCGGTAGTGGAAATTTTTTAATCAATATAAAGTCCGCCCCCCTAAAATAGTTTACTTTCGCCCCCACCCCTCTCTAAGCTTTGGTTCAAGCTCCGCCGCTGTTTATAAATAGGATGACATCTATAATAACGAACACCAGCGAAGCTTCATAGGGGCGGGGGGGGGGGGGGGGGGGCGACAAATATCAAATATCATAACATGCATTAACAAGCTCCGCCACTGATAACGAACATACCTTCTCGGGTTGTCTTCACTACCTTCATGACTCAAATCTCACTTCCACAACTCCACCCTTCTTAAGAATATTATCACAAAATGTGGCAAGCACTTTGCACTTGAACTTCCAGCGACACCATTATTTCATAATATTTCAAGTGCTTCTTAAAATGCCTAGTAAAGAATTTAACGTAAAAACATTAAGAAAAAGTAATAATCATATTAGTGATATAATAATGAAACTACTATATAAGTATACACACCTTGCAGTTTTAGCAGTAGCATTTATGTAGCTTCAATTGACGTTTTCTGCTAATCTTCTTATGGCTTGAGTAGTAGCTTCCAAATACATCACTTTGCTTCTGACTCTTGGTTTTAAAAACTAAACATAAAACATCAAAAACATGCTTAAGATAAGGCTTCAAATATAAGTCAATATTGCTATATAAGTTCAAAATTTACCTCAAAACACCCAGCAGAGCACAAATATGTGGTGCGTCTACATGTTTAAGGTGGTGCGCCTACAGATTTACATACCCAGATTAAGGGTTGAAGAAACCTTCTAATCATACTAAAACATTAATAATATATTTTTAAAAAAATTCAAAACTTTAAACAGAAAAATATTGGTTTCAACCCAATCCAACCCAACCCGCACATCGTTTTCCAACCTCTAAATGTCAGATGAATAACGCATCAAGCCATCCGATATTAACTCGTAGGGATGATTGGATTCCACTACAGAAAAAGAGTTTACACGAAATGTTAAGGTTGTTATAGATAATGGCATTAAAGAGCAGTGATTTACATAAAGAAGTAACCTAAATTTGGTTTGACTACCAACTGGAATATCCACCATAATTACAAATTCATGTTTTAAATCCAGAAGCCAGATTCCATTATGTAAACTCTGATACTAAACAAAGTAATGATAAGATAACCTACTACCAAACAATTTAATCCAAATAATATTCGCATGATGCCAAATGCTAGTATTATCATTCAACTCTCATAATTAATAAACCTAAATTTGATTGTAACATAACATTTCAAACATAAGTAGTCAATACCATAAAAAATCCAAAATTATATATAACAATTCTAAAATAATAGTATGGGTGTTTAGCAAACTTGAGAGTTAAGAGCAAGCTTTCTGTAAGCAAATTTAATCTCAATGATGTCTAAAACTAACATGCATATCATGTTGGTATCACAGCTCCTCGTGAACACACAATAGAATACAAAATGACTCAAACTTTGATTCGCTTCCCTGCAAATCGTTCAACTACAATTGAAAAGATAAATAACTACACACCATTAAGAAAACCAACCCATTATCTCCACTACATGAAGATGACCCATCATACTTTTGAAAAATAAGAAAACTAACCAATACTATAAAATGTTAATGATGAGTCATCACTACTATAAGATATTAATGAGGAGTCAACACCAAATCCCACGTGTCTGCATGTTCAAATACTTACCACTATTTGTGAATAAACCTTCAATACATCATAACTAAAATCAAAACTAAAAACACAAATGACAATTTGATTAAGAAAAATTCAAAAACTGCACTCAATTAGCTTATTCAAGTAAGAATATTCTATTATCACTTAATGTTTCAAACAATTGACAAAGGCAGTAATGAACTTGAAAAAAAATAGTACCTATGTTTATGAAAAAACAAGGATTTAAGATAAGATTATCCACTTCCAGTATAATCTCCTTTATTAGGAGAATTAGAAGATCTAATCCTCGCGATAACCTAACAAAATCCCCAATCGTGTAACTCTATTCCATATATAATATCCAAAACCATAAAATCACAAATCAAATCACTTAACTCATACCTTAAGTCACGTTTCCAGTTGATTCCTTCACCACCGACGATAGTTCAGCAGCTTTAGCGTCGGAGATTAGTATAGCCATCTACACCCGACGTATCAGAGTTGCCGTTGATTGTAGCAGCCATCGATTGCAAGAGGCCGGGTGGGAAGACGATTTAGGGTTTCATGCTTGTGTGTTGAATGAATTAAAGATTTCTTATAGGTCTGCGTTTCTTTTCTTAAATGTACATGGTAGGAATGCTAAGCAATGGACACGTGGATAGATTAGAAAATTTGAACATTCTTGAACTGAATCTTTCTAGGAATCGATTAAGTAACTCGGATGAGAAAAGGATGAGCGTAGACAATGACTATCCAGTGACATATGTTATCATCATATTTCTTCTTATCAAATTTTTTCTTTTTTTTTCTTCTATTAATTACTAGTAATTTTATTTAATTATTTTTTAGATTAAAACTAGTTTTTAATAAATTAAACAAGAAATCTTTTTATTAAAGTTATTTCAAAAAAACAAATTCTAATAAAAAAGAATTTTTTTGAAACAACAAACTTTTTAAATACGAAATATTTTAAAGAGTAATTACTATTTTTGGATTTTGTGGTTTGGTCATTTTAACCATTTGAGTTCAAAAACAAATTTTCTAACAAATCAAGCCCTATGATTTTTATTCTATAACCCTTTCAGTTCAATACACTAACAGAGTTAGATTTTTCAGTTGATTCCTAACAAAATAACCAAAATACCCTTGGACTGAAATGATTATTTTTAATAACTTCAGGGACTAAAAACATAATTTAGTCTCTCACACAAACATATTATATATATTATATATTATATATATATATATTATATATATATATATATATATATATACACGAAATGTTTTATTTTTTTTATTTTTCAAAGTTTTTTAAATTTTAATTTTAAATCGTTTGGGTTTAAACGTCGTATTTAAACCATTCATCTTATCTAACGAAAAACCGTTTGGCTTATTATACTTCTTATTTAAACTGTTAAGCTTACTTAAACATCCTTTTAATCTATTTGTTTTATTTAAAACGCAAAGACTTTTTAACTGTTATTTTATTTAAATGTCTTTTTTAATCGTTCAATTCTATTAAGCTTCTTTTTTAAATATTTTGTATTTATACATATTATAATTATTCGGCTCGTTTAAACGAAATCCATCACGTTCTTTTATTTGAACGTCTTTTTACTATTCGTTTATTAAAAAAACTTTCTTTTTAAACAATTCATTTTTTTAAAACATTTTTTTTCTCTTTTCGATTTTTTGTCATCTTTTATTCAAGTTGACTTGAAAGTGATTTCTAAATTTATGTTATTTGTAGTATTTTAAGAATTAACTTGAGTTTTGATTATTACAATTAGGGCTTTTACGATATTAAAATTACTTGTGTTACGTTTATTTAAACTTTTTAAGTCAATCGTTGCGTTTGAATAACCAATCGATTTAAAAAAAGACGTTTAAATAACCCAAAAAAATTTAGAAAGAAGTTTAATTAGTTGAACGGTTTAAAAAGACATTTAAATAAAACATTTGAAAAATGAAAAGATTTTAAAAGATATTTAAGTAAGACAAACGATTAAAAAATAAATTTAAAAAGCCGAACGATTATAAAAAATATGTAAAAAGTCGAACGGTTTGAAGATTAATGTTTTTAACAATTGTTTAAAAAACCAACCTTTTAAAAATTATTTTTAAAAATCAATTGTTTAAAGAACGATGTTTAGAAAACCAAATGGTTTAAAAACACTTAAAAAAATATTTTAGTAATTAAATTATTGGTTTAAAATCCAAACAGTTTAAAAAATATTCTTAAAACTTTAAAAAATAAAAATAAAAATCTTTTATACATTTACACACATACTAGTTAAATAATTAAATAATTTAAAAAGGTTGGTTTAAAAAGGAAGCTTTTTAATAAACGAATAGTAAAAATACGTTAAAAAAAGAACGGGATAAAATACGTTTAAACAAGCCGAATAATAAAAATATGTATAAATACAAAAAATTTAAAAAAGAAGCTTAATAGAATTGAACGATTAAAAAAAGACGTTTAAATATAATAACAGTTAAAAAGACTTTGCGGTTTAAATAAAACAAATAGATCAAAATAACGTTTAAGTAAGCTTAACAGTTTAAATAAGAAGTATAATAAGCCAAACGGTTTTAAATTTTCCATTAGATAAGATGAATGGTTTAAATACGACGTTTAAACCGAGCGATTTGAAAAAAAAATTTAAAAAACTTTCAAAAGTAAAAATAAAAACATTTCAGTCCAATGGCATTTTGATCATTTTATTAGAAACTAATTGAAAAATCTAACTCTATTAGTGTATTGGACTGAAAGAGTTATATAATACAAACCATAGGGCTTTTTGTTAGAAAATTTGTTTTTGGACTCAAATGGTTAAAATGATCAAACCATAGGGACCAAAATAGTAATTTACTCTATTTTAAAATTGATGTTTTGAAAAAGTAAAAATTTTATAAACAAAGAATAATTAAAATTGAAAGTTATAGTAAGAAAATTTTTGAAAATGATATTTTGTTTAAAACCGTTTGTTTTGAAAAAAAAATGCTTAATTTATTTTAAAAAGAAAAATAATTAATATCATTGTTTATCACTTATAGTCCTTACTCATGTGTAATTTTAATTGCAACTTATCTTAAAATATTATTTTATAACTAATATATTTTTATTTTATTTAATATTTTATTTATTCAACCCGTGTAATACATAGGTTTATTAAAACTAATTGTCTATACAAGTATTTATAAGATAAGGAATATTTAAAGTAAGAAAATGTTGATTTGAAAACTATTTATAGTTTATAATACGAATATCGTTTCTATTTTAAAAAATTGGGTAGCCGACCTAATATTTTGGAAACCCTAAAAAACCCTAAGTTTATTAAGAATATATTTTTAAATATTTAAATAAATAAAGCATTTGAAAGTTAACAAATAATCAGGACACTTTTTTTTTATATCAAATGTTTAATACGAAGAAAGAGGTTTAAATATAAAGTGTATTTTTGCTATGAGAATACATAATAAGTCAAAAAAAGTCACAAAAAAATTATATCTCACAATATAAATCGAATTTCAAAAAAGTAATTCCGAGCTTTTGTTCCCCTAGCCGTCCTCACTACGAAAAAAATAAACGAAAAAAAAAAAATTAACGTTTTTTTATTGTGTCATTTATGAAATACACAATGACGTAATTGAGTCATTATGAAAGACACAATGACGTCATTGTGTCATAATAGACACAATGAAATTGAGAGGAACAGAGACTCCGAAGTACTTTTTGAAATTCGATTTAGATTGTGAGATATAATTTTTTTGTGACTTTTTTAGCCTCATTGTGTCTTCTCACACTTTGTAGCAAAAATACACTTTGTGGAATAACCTCACCCTAATATGAAAACTATTTAAAATTTAAATTATCATAACCATTATGTGTTTTCTAAAATGGTTAATAAATACATTTTTTAAAGGGAAAAACTATAGATCTTCCAAAATAAAATACGGGTAACTCATGGGTTAGAATACAAGTACCACATGTAACCAATTAAGTAAACTGATTCTTTTGACGATAAACTCAAGTGAGAAAGCCTTAATTGGTTTTCATGTTTCCGAAGAATTTTGATTTATCAGTATACATAAATAATTCTATTTATTTACAATGATGGTAAAAGTAAATATTTTACCTTAGAGAACTAAAGAACATATATGCCTTGACTTAGAAACTTTGATAAAGGGAAATATGAATAAAGAAACATATATTCAGCTAAACATTGATAGATAATGCAAATTTGATTTCGTGAAAATAATGAGCGGAAGCTAAGGTCATAACAAGACATAACTGAGAAAAACATATGAATTATACAATTTAGTACTATACAAATCGCTTGACACTTGCTTGACGATCACTTGAAAAATGCTTGGAAAATGCTCATTCGATTTACCACTGGTTGTAAATGAGTTGATCGGCTTAGTTCGGTTTGTAAACGAGCCAAGCACGAGCAATTGTCCGCTCGGTTCGGTTCGGTTCGGTTTAACTCGAATTATTTTTTAATTTAATTTTATATATAATTATGTACACACACAAATATACAAATATACAATTATATTTATTGTTTTATACATACCATTCAATTGTATTTGCTTAAATATATATAAATATACAATTTATATTTATACATGCTAGACAATCTAACCCAATAAAAAATTTAACATTAAATCTAAAAGTATGACCGTAAGAAGCAAAGCGATAGTCTGACCCGAGTGTCATTAATTAACATGATTATATTATTAAATGTGGTTGCTTTCTAAAGCATAAAAGCTTGAGACTCAAAATATTCATTGTCTCTTTTTGAAAATTTAAGTCGTTTGGCATGCTAGATCGTGTGACTATGAATATTGTGGATTATCAAGATTGTTTGCTGCTCCCACGAAGCTAGCTCGGTTGATTATTGCTCGAAAAAATGCTCGCTTGATTTTTAGCTCGGTTGTAAATGAGCCGATCTGCGCGGTTGGATATGTAAATGAGCCAAGCACGAGCAAAGGTTCGCTCGGTTTGGCTCGCCTCGTGAACAACCCTAATACAAAATGTCCACGCCGTTGCCACACCCCACTTTTGACCGTTGCAAAGATCCCCCACCCCCTCCACCGGCTTTTTTTGCTATTGATCGATCTAATGCAAAAGAGAAGATGCGGAAGTTGTTGGAAGATTTCATAGTGTTTTGGATCTCAAAAGCATAGCAAAAGGATCGGACCTACAGTTGCACTTCACCCCGATTACCCACGAACCATGACTCAACCACAAACACATATTGCTCAACCACCTTCAAGAATTTTGTAACATCTCGAATTCTAGAGTCAGATATAATAGTTAAAATAAAAAAATATGAACTTTACATTATGTATATTGTTAAACGAGTAAGTAATAAGTGAAATGACTATTTTAAATTTAAAGTTTTAGACGACTTTTAGTGTCGTAAGATACCGTTTAAATAATATATAAATATAATAATATATTATATTTAAAAGTGCTCCGTTTTTAACGTAACTTGGGTCGACTCGTAGAGAAAAATAAGCTCGTCTCAACAGCATATTTGAAATTTTATAAGACATTATATAAAAAATTATAAGATTAAAACAAAGTAAACGACTTAATTAATTATAATGATATAATAATACTATAATTTAAAAAATAATTAAGGTAGCAGGCAGGCACGACACTTTTGCATCCCACGTCGCCTACTTTAGCTTTTCACCTGTCTGCCTGCTTTTTTATAAATAGAGACCTTAAGATTAAATCTAGATTGTAAGTTTTCTTAGGAACGTTCTATTATAAAGAGAATCCCGAGTAATCGATACCCCATTGGGTATTGTTTATTAGGCGTTTTTGGAGCTTAGGTAGGAGCGCGAGTTGGGAGACTTTACATCAAATTGCCGTTGATAGTTTTAAGATATGTTCTCGTTTAAGTTTATGTCAACTTAACTATTATTTATTTTAGATTATTATTATTATTAATATTATTATTATTATTATTATTATTATTATTATTATTATTATCATTATCATTATCATTATCATTATCATTATCATTTTCATTTTTATTATTATTATTATTATTATTATTTTTATTACTATTATTATTTTTATTACTATTACTATTACTATTACTATTACTATTACTATTGTTATTACTATTACTACTACTACTACTATTACTACTATTACTACTACTACTATTACTACTACTACTACTATTATTACTAGTACTATTACTATTATTACTATTACTATTACTATTATTATTACTATTACTACTATTAGTACTATTATTACTATTATTATTACTATTATTACTATTATTATTACTGTTATTATTATTATTATTATTATTATTATTATTATTATTATTATTATTATTATTATTATTATTATTATTATTATTATTATTATTATTATTATTATTAGAAGTAGCGTTAGATTTAGTACTATTATTATTTTTAGGCGTTAGGGTTATTGTTAGCAGTGAGTTTTGGGTAGCCTAGCTTTAGTTAAGCATGGACTGATCATCCATGCTTAAACAAGGCAGCATAAACCAATATCCAACCATAACAATAACTAGTTAGTTGTACATGTACCTAACTTAGGATTATTTGAAATGTATCAGGACTTTAAAATATTACCAGATTGTGCTAGAAATAATTATCAAATATTTTACAACAGTTAAACAGGGGAGTTCCTCTAAACTATTTTTCTAAAACGGGATGTGATGTTTTGATAACTGGTAATAATTGAAGAATTGACTATCAATAGCATCTGTGATATGTGGCAATGCTTGATAGGATGCTTGAGGTCTGCTTGTATGATTTTGCTTTAGCTAGTGGAGTTTGTATACATAGCCTAGTTAAGTGAATTTATACTGTGCTTACTCTGTTCGTATCTGTTTGCCATGGATGTATCTGCTTGATGCAATAGTTAATACTAATATGTTTTGAATTTTGAAGAATGTTATGTTCATGAACTCACAAGTTTTATGCTAAGTCCCAACTGTCTTTTTTATGGATACACATCCTAGGTGTCAAGTGAATGCAGAGATCACATATTATATGCTAGCCTATGAGGAATTAAAGGTTTTAAAGCGCTACTAAAGATTTGGATCTCTAGTATAGTTAAATTGATGTAATGTATTATCTAGTATGCTAGATGTGCAGTATGCTATGATGTTAATCATAGTTAGACTTCTGCTGTGAACCCTATGATTACTATGTGTTTAGTATATCCGATGCGTAACGCTCCCCAAGATGTGCCCTGGGAGGCGGGCGTTACAAGTTGGTATCAGAGCCATAGTTTAAGTGAATTAGGCATTATCAGTTAGTGTCTAAACTTAAACTGAGTTGGGAAGATTACGTAGATTGTCAAATGAGCCAAGTAGCATGATAATAATTAAAAGGAGTTAGATATGAGTTAAGCACATAATGGAAGATAAATAGATCACGCACGTAATATAAAAGGTTAATCATAGTTACCTAATGTTGTTAAGAATTTACATTTGCAAATCGTGTTTTGGTTTATCATATATTATTTTTGCCTAAATTTAAAAAGTAGATTGATAATGTTAACTAGAAATTGTTGAAGGCATACACTTCGAGATAGTCTCATGTTAATTAGTCTAATAGAACAATAATGACTATGCAAAGTAAGCAAGTGAAGGTGAATGCTCAAAAAGGATGTCACTCATATTTTGACGCTGTATTATGATACACCTAAAAGACGACGTGATTGGAACAAGTTTAAGAATGGTACTTTCACACATGGATCCTGCACTAAAAGTACCAATGACCAACATGCATCCATCACAAGATTCCACCAGGCTCATTGTGCGCGGCAAAGACACCACAGTAAGCTTGTTCCTAATATATTCGTGTAAGGTAAATTGAAGATTATGCTTAGATTTACGTAATGATGAATTTACAATTACACATGCATCCTAATAAGATTGCATCATGTTGATTAATACTTACCTCTTAATGGTGACGGGACAACTCCATATGATAAAAACTACTGATCAAATGGAATATGAACATAGGAGCTAGATGGACATTATTAGATTCTCAAATATTGTATTGGTATTCAATAAGAATATTATTTGATAAGATAAAATATAAAGTGATGAATAGTGTATTGAGAAAGGATAATACCCTAAAATGTTGTAATTAGTATCAAGTATGACCCAAAAGTAAGCTAGAATGCCAAAGGTAATCCGGATGTAGAACAAATATAAGTAACTGTAAAGGTGTAGTTAGATACAAGGCAAATACAAAACTTGTACTCAAGCTGTCAAGATTATCACTGCCACTCAACCAAGATCTAATCCGGAGAAAGTAGGAAACAAACTATAAAAAAGTTTCTCATTATATACAAGAAAGATAGTAGACAAAGAAACTAGAAAATAGAAAAATAAGTACAAAAGCATTCTTATAAATCCTTCATAACATGCAACCTTTCAACTTTTGGTAACAAGGGATCTATAGATAGACATGAGTGCTAAAGTTAAATGAAATCCGTCTTAGACATTTATGACTACATGTAACCAATTAGATCTAATTCGCAGTATATTCATTTCAGTAAAAAAGATTACATTGGTAGGAATAAAAGCTTAGGATCAACTATCTTTAGGTCATATATGAATTAAGAAACTCAAGCTTTACACCATACTTTCATAAGTAGAATGATTAATGGGAGACAAAAGACAATAGTTGACATCATTAAGAATCGTATGATAAGCTTGAATGGTAACTTAATTCCTATTGATTTGATACCTATGGAAACCTAAAGAATTTGTGGTAGTCAAAGGAATTGACTAGCAAACCTTTAACTAAGTACAAGTCACGTCTGACAGAAGAATGGTATAACTTAGATTGCCTAAAATAATGGTAGTATCTGATGACAGAGTAGAAAATATTATCATTATGACTCAAGTCCATAAATTTTCAAAAAAACAGTACATTATTGTTCTAGCATATGCCATGAACACTATGAAGAGACAAAAGGTTTGAAAATATACCTAAGACCAATTTTAGAGCATGATATGATCACTATAAATTTGGTGATGTTATTCGAATTAACAAATGAACCTGAGATATTCATGGATCTTATGACAAAATTTATAAACCTTACTTGGGTAATTTATTATCATCTACTGAGATGACATTCTAATATATATTCTAAGGATAAGAAGAGATCTAAAGGATCATCTTACAGAAATCCTAGATTGCATAATCAAGAAAAACATTACACTAATTCTTGGAATATAAATTTTAAATATGTAAAGTTTAATTCTTAGGCCATATGTTTAATGAGTAAGACAAACAAGTAACACATGCTAAGAACAAGCAATTAAGAAATGAGAAAAAAAACCCATATGATTTTGACGATTTTGGGATTTGAAGATTATTTTTGGAGATTTATTTAAGCTTTTCTAAACACTAGTGAAAACGAAAGGAATTGTTAAGTAACTATAATTGTGATATACGATACCATTTAGGAAAGAGCAAAGTTAATCGCCAATGCACTTTATAAACAAGAATGGGCCCAATCACTAAAATTTGAATATCTACAAATAATATTAAGATAAACCTCTTAGACTAAATTGAAATGCACAAGAAAAATCCTTGACGGAAAATCACATTAAGAGATAATGAAGGATTGGTAGATGAAAACTATTAAAACATAGAAGTGATAGTATCTTAAGACGCCACAATGATATAAGAGTTTCGAGTCTTAGCATATTACAAGATACGATACTAAATGAAGCCCATAAATCAAATATAGAGCATACACATGTAGTAATAAAATGTAATATGATTTAAGAATTATTATTTGTATTTAGAAATCAAAGATCAATCACAAGGCGTGTAGAGAAATTTCTTTATCTACTTAAGGATAATGGTGAAACATTAGAAATTGTCTAACTAAATACAACAATCTTAAATCTCGTAATGAAAATGAAAGATAACCAATAGACTTTGTTAATTTCATGACTAAATTATGGATATGACACCATCTAGTTAGTGGATGATAGGCTTACCAAATTAGTACACTCTCTACCTCTCTATCAAACTATAAGATAGAAATGTTAGCCAAACTCTATTAGTCTCACATTAAGATGTGCATATCTTAACTATATCCGATAGAGTTTATCGTTTCACTTTAAAATTATAAAAGGGTTTCCATAAGAAACTAAGAACTCGAGTAAACTAGATAACCCTACATTAAAAAAAAAACACTACCGAGGCACAATAGGACTTTCCTTGTGGATTAAAACCCTAAGCAATATAATGTAGGAATATATTAGAGTTCGCATAACAAGAGTTTGATATTATTTGATCACTTTTGCGCTAAAGGAAATTCTAAGAAATAAGGATACGATGGTTTAGCAAAACAAGCTATTAAGCATACAAAGTAGGAATCTTAGCTCAAAAGATAATTCCATTAGTATTGGTCGGGTGGTAAGGTTAAAAAAGGGTCTGAGAAGACTTGGGGATTGACATAAGAAATGAAAGCCAAATATCCTCAACTCTTTGGATAACTTTGAAATTTCGAGGAAGAAATTCTTTTAAGGATGGAAGAATGTAACATCCTGAGTTTCAGGGTCAGATGTAATAGTTAAAATAAAAGAAATATGAATTTTATATTTTGTATATTGTTAAACGAGTAAGTAATGAGTGAAATGACTATTTTAAATTTAAATTTTTGGACGAGTTTTAAAATTTTAAAATTTGGACTCGTAGAAAAAAATAAGTTCGTCTCAACGGTATATTTAAAATTTTATAAGACTTTATATTTAAAAAACTATAAAAGAAAAACAAAATAAGCAGTTAGATTAATTATAATAATATAATAATAATATTTTTAAAAAAATAATTAAGCTAACAGGCAGGCACGTCACTTTTGCATCCCATATAGCCGCTTTAGCTTTTCACCTGCCTGGCTGCTTTTGTTATAAATAAAGACCTTAAGGTTGAATTTAATTGTAAGTTTTTTTGAGAACACTCTAGTATAAAGAGAATCTCGAGTAGTCGATACCCCATTGGGTATTGTTATTAGTCGTTTTTGGAGCTCGGGTAGGAGCGCGAGTTGGGAGACTCTACATCAAATTGTCGTAGATAGTTTTAAGGTATGTTCTCGTTTAAGTTTATGTCAACTTAATTATTATTTATTTTAGATTATTATTATATTATTATTATTATTATTATTAGAAGTAGCGTTAGATTTAGAATAATATATTATATTTAAACGTGCTCTGTTTTTAACGAAACTTGGGTCGACTCGTAAAGAAAAATAAGATCGTCTTAACGGTATATTTGAAATTTTGTAAGACTTTATATTTAAAAAATTATAAGAAAAAAACGAAGTAAGCAACTGGATTAATTATAACGATATAATAATAATAATATTATTAAAAAAATAAGTAAGCTAGCAGGCAGGCACACCACTTTTGCATCCCATATAGCCGATTTAGCTTTTCAACTGCCTGGCTGCTTTCTTATAAATAGAGATCTTAAGGTTGAATTTTGATTGTAAGTTTTCTTAGAAACGTTCTAATATAAATAGAATCCCGAGTAATCGATACCCCATTGGGTATTGTTATTAATCGTTTTTGGAGCTCGGGTAGGAGCGCAACTCTACATCTAATTGTCGTAGATAGTTTTAAGGTATGTTCTCGTTTAAGTTTATGTCAACTTAATTATTATTTATTTCAGATTATTATTATTATTATTAGAAGTAGCTTTAGGTTAAGTACTATTATTATTTTTAGGCGTTAGGGTTATTGTTAGCAGTGAGTTTTGGGTATCCTAGCCTTAGTTAGGCATGGACTGATCACCCATGCTTAAACAAGGTAGCATAAACTAATATCCAACCATAACAATAACTAGTTAGTTGTACATGTACCTGACTTAGGATTATTTGAACCGTATCAGGACTTTAAGATATTACCAGATTGTACTAGAAATAATTATCAAATATTAGGCAACAGTTAAACAGATGAGTTCTTCTGAACTGTTTTTCTAAAACGGGATGTGATGTTCTGATAATTGATAATAATAATTGAAGAATTGACCATCAATAGCATCTGTGATATGTGACAATGCTTGATAGGATACTTAAGGGCTGATTGTATGATTCTGCTTTAGCTAGTGGAGTTTGTATACATAGCCTGGTTATGTGAATTTATATAGTGCTTACTCTGTTCCTATCTGTTTGCCATGGATGTATCTGCTTGATGTAATAGTCAATATTAATATGTTTTGAATTTTGAAGAATGGTATGTTCATGAACTCACAAGCTTTATGCTAAATCCCAACTGTTTTCTTTTTATGGACACACTCAAGTGTCAAGTGAATGCAGAGATCGCATATTACATGCTAGCCTATGAGAAATTAAAGGTTTTAGAGCGCTACTGAAGATTTGGATATCTAGTATAGTTAAATTGATGTAACTTATTATCTAGTATGCTAGATGTGCAGCATGCTATGATATTAATCAAAGTTAGACTTTCGCTGTGAACCCTATGATTACTATATGTTCTATATATCCGATGCGTAACGCTCCCCGGGGTGTGCCCTCGGAGGCGAGTGTTACAAATTCTCCCCTTCATCGTACCACCGTGGTCTCCAGCGTCTTTGCACTCAGAACCATTGTCCACCACCCATTCACCCAACGAATTTCATCCCCCGAAGTGTTGACACGAACATTGCCAATGTTTCTTTCTCACTTGCGCCCATAACAACTTTGGAATTTGGATTGTTAATTATATTTTATTCTAAAGTGCTTAAGTGTTTGAGTATTAATTTTTATCATTATTTTTAATTTAGTTTTAATTTGTAATTTATTTATTTTTATCAGATAACTTCAAAATAAAAAAAATTATGGTAAGATTATATTCGAATTAAAAATATTAAAAAGATCTATTTAATGGTGTAATTTGTATAAACAAATAATATTATGTAAAAAAGTTTAGAAGATTTTAAATAATGGGTGAAGTTTTTTTAAAAAGGGATGGAGGTGAAAATCGTTACATCAGTGGCATTACACGATGTAAAAGTTAGTTACACTGCATATTATGGCGTATGTATTCACTACATTAGGGTTAATGGGTTATTGCAATAAACAAAGGTTAACAAAGGAACATTAATTGACGGATCTGTCAATTAATTGACGGATCTGTTAGTGTCGGATGTCACATATAAACTTCAAGGAACGTCAATGATGACGAAACAACTTACATATACATAATTTGTATGAGGTACATGTATTTAACTCTTAGTTGTACACTTGGTAACACATACTTACATATACATAACATGTATATATACGTAACTCTTAGTTGTACACTTTGTAACAAATACTTACATATATGTAACCCTTGGTTTTTATGTTTTCATTTATGATCCTTTCATATATATATATATATATATATATATATATATATATATATATATATATATATATATATATATATACACACACTAAAATCTTTTTTTGTCATATACCACATTTCTATTTATTTGAAATCCTTAAGAACTCTTAAGTTCAATTGGCTTATCACCACCCATGGATTGTTAATAAAGTATTATACATATTGTTTCGTTGTATCTTGAGAAACGATTCACCATAAACTTTGAAATCATTGTTCTCTTGAATAGTGTGAGCAAAACTGTTTTAAGGATAGAGAGAATTGTATTCAAGTAATAATAGTTGTAATTCCCATTATTATATACTTATATTTGACTTTATTCATTATTTAAAACCTCATAATCAATATCGAAGAGTTAAGGTGAACCATTATCCAAACATGATTTCTAATATTTGTTAGTTTCTTTTGTCTTGGTGTGATTAACTTTGTAACTAGCTAGGGCAATGTTTAGTCACTTGTTGATTTTATGATGATGCGACCTTCCCAGTGTAATTATATATATATATATATATATATATATATATATATATATATATATATATATATATATATAAAAGGGAGAGATTAAATTAAAACCACATTTTTAGTAGAAAATTAAGAAAATATAAGGCCCTGATCCTAGAAAACCTCACAGTTGGTCATTCACAGCAAAACATAGATTTAAAACATTCGTTTAGATAAACATTTGCAGCTAAAAAATATATTAAGTTTCAACCTATCACGACATAATTCTAATAAAATGTTAACATTGTCTTTAAAACATCAAATAGTCTTTAAACAAAAGGTCTTCTTAATAATCTTCTTAATCAGGGATGTCAGTCTTCAGTTGCCAAGAAGCTTTGCATCCATGTCCTCATCCTTCTAAGCCCAACACTCACCTGTTAAACTAATATGCATACAAAAGTCAGCTTCGCTGAGTGAGTTCTAGGTTTATTTTATCAGAATATCATTTAGTGAGGTATTTTCTATTACTCTTCTTTATCCATCAATTCCCAGTTACTATGTCTCGGGATCTGCCCAAGGGCTAGACCCTCCACTTGTGATGAATACAAGACTTTACTTTATCCATGCTTGTGATGAACACAAGACTTTACTTATTCATGAGAGCACAACAAATGCAACTCTCCTTTATCTTTTGCTTGCAAGACTTTACTTTAGCAATGGTACATTGTTGTGAGCTCAATAACATTTCTTTCAGTTTCATTTTCATCTTTAGTTATACATATACTTATACATGCTAAGAATCAACTCACGGTCTATATATTCACATTCTTCAACAAATAAATACAAACAATATAACCGACCCTCCGCGGGACAGCGGGGGTTCGGGGGCGGCAGCCCCTGTTAGCGGGGTTCTAGGGGCAGCAGCCCCTAGTGGGGTCCAAGGGGCAACGCCCTTGGCTGGGGTTAAGCTGCCAAGTCAGCTCAAAGAAATTTTATTTTCAAGACTTTATATAGCATAATTTGTTATAGAAAATTTTGTTTTCCTTTTAAAAACCTCATAAAATCTTTGCCATAAAAATGATATATTTAGTATGCATATCGCCCCAAAATATTGAAAACATGTAAATAAGGGGGATCTAGAACTCACCTGGTCAGGAAGCAACTTCACATCTAAGTTCTCTAAGCTAGGATCACGGTACACGGTCTGCATATAAGTTAACACACAAATAGGTCATTTTCTACACAGTTTCGACAGCAGTTTCGCTGCCAATTTCGCATGGCAGTTTCGCTGCCAGTTTCGCCCAACTTTCGTTGGAATTTCCTAGATTCGCTAAATTTACAGATCTATCTATGCACTTGCAAACGTACCTGCGAAACTATAGTTTCGCAGGAAGAAGATTGCCTTAGTTTCGCAGGAAGAACTGGCAGTTTCGCTGGACGTATAAAAACGACAAACCAGCTCGTTTTTAACCCAAAATCTCAACTTTTTACGTTCAAATCCTTAGTTTTTCATCCATGAAACTATATCTAAGCTTTTTACATGATTTTATACGTAAAATTGTGACTTTTATGTGATTCTTTGCAACTTTTCAAAACCCAAAACCCTAGAATCCGGGTCTGACCTACAGAGGCGTTTAGAGGATGATTCTTACCTGGATTTCTTGCTCCTTTCTCGTGGTTTGATGCTCTAACACTCAGATATTTAATCCCTTAACCAATGAGGCTCCAAATCTTGATTTTTCTTCACTTTCTCTCTCTACTCTCTCTCTCTAGAAGGTTGGTGGCTAGGGTTGCAAATGAGGAAGATTATGGCTGGTTTAGTGGTTTAAGTGGCTGATTATGGGCCTTTAACCAGTTAAATCTTTTCGTCCATAAGACTAATTTGGCCCATAACCTATTTCTTTCCTTTATTTTTATTAAATATCCCTTAACTAAGCCCATTATTATTGAATGGCTTGTTTCGACTTTTCGGAGCGTTGTAGAAAACCATATTCAACCAATCAATTTTTTTGTTTTAAGTCTTTATTTTTTTAATTAGAAGGCTAATTTTGTAATTTTAACACCATTTAAATTTGGTAGTTATCTAATAATTTTTTGAATTCTTGATTCACTCCTTAATTTACTCGTTTGTTAAGTAACTAGATCTCAATTTCTCTTTCACAACTTGAAAGCTATTATCAAACTGTGACTTTATCTCCATAAAATTATGAAGCTTCTATGTTAGTGATGAAATAAAATTAAAGATGCAACCTAACAGTTAAAAAAAATCAAAGAAAGAAACCTACTACCAAGCACCTTCATCGTCCATAATCATGCATAAAAAAGCTTATTAAATTTAAGCATCCAAGCAAGTAGCTCATTGATTTTTTCACATCAAGTTCAATCAAATTTATTGATGATATAGTGTAAGGATATCAACAATTTAAAAAGTTTACAAGGTTTACATGGTTCGTCTAACTAGTGTTTTAAGAAATTAATTTCTCTTTTTCGTGATTTGTTTAAATGATTTATAAAATTTATTGCAACAAATTATTTTTGAAAGATGCTTTGTTTCATAAATTTTATGTCTTTTTTGTTATTTAACTATAGATTGATTGTGATTTCTTCAAGTAACTTTTTTCTTGAATCGTATTCATCGTCTTCTTTGATATCAACATAAAATGGATGAAGGAAATTTGATACACCTTATGTATACGTAATTAGATAATTGATGATGACGATGATGATTGTGCATTGGAAGGTAGGTGAAAATTGATGACGACAATGACGATGATGATGAGTGACTCCTGCTTGAACAAAAAACACACCATGATGATGAACAATCATACCTTGATGAACTAGATGATGAAGACCATCATCATAATGAAGCTTTGAAGAACGATGATGCTGATTTACGTATATGTACGTGCATTCTTTTTTTGATGTGGAGCATGTGACATCCGGTAATTTTCAGTTACCAAACTCCGTTAGTTCCGTTAAATCTTGCATACACGTGTCGGGAGCACACACTAGTTGTCGTTGAACGTTGGTGACTTAATAATAATTAATAATGTTGAACAATAATTTCTATGTTGGTTATTAGTTGTGATTATGTGATTTAAATATTAATTGTGAATTTTATCGCGTAACGTGGAAACGTGTTGTATTTACTTTGTAAATTTTGTAGCTTGTAAAGATAATACATATAATTGTTACTACTAGTTTATATGTTTATTATTTTAGTCAAAAACATTCTAAAAGAGTATTTAAAAGCCTAATCTTTATAAAATACAAATTATAAGGGTTAAAGGGTAAATATGATTAATTAAGTTACAAAATCAAAAAAATCCTAACCCTAAACACCTAATCGGCCGCGACTTCATCCCTCTCCCTCTCCCTTGCGATTTCGGCCAAGAACACCAACAAAGCCACGGATTTGATCGATTTCAAGCATCACAACAAGTTAGAATCATCAATTGCGAGCCATTACACGTTTAAAGGTTAGATTTTACATGTTTTTGATGATTCTTCATGTTAGCCGAATGTTCCATGCAAAAACTGCAATTGGTGTTCGATTGATGCCTAGTTGTTGATGTTAATGGTTTACTAGATAGATTACATGTTAATTAACGTCAAGTATGCAATAAAGGTTGGATTTTTACAAGTTTTTATGGAAATTACATTAGGGCCAAACCCTAATTCGAAACTTGCAATTGGAGGCCGATTTGTTGATGTTGGTTGGTGTTATTATGTTAGTTGGATTGTATATATGCTAGTTAACGTCGATTATGCAAGAAAGCTATGATTTTGATACGTTGTTCATAGGTACTAATAATAGTAATTTTATTTTGCATGAATTGATGATTGGATGATGTATGAATGTTATGGATGTGTTTGTGATGATGATTAGATGCTAAGTTGATGTTATGAACAATTGAAAAACAAGAAGATGTCTTATAGTTGATACATTGCTAAAAATAGTAACTTTTGGTGTTGAACGTTGATGAATCATGATGATT
Organism: Flaveria sonorensis; assembly: GCA_025506505.1. NCBI lineage: Eukaryota > Viridiplantae > Streptophyta > Magnoliopsida > Asterales > Asteraceae > Flaveria > Flaveria sonorensis. The sequence continues at coordinate 2,889,206 of CM046431.1, forward strand.
AGGTGTTGTTGATCATGTTTAGATGTTGTCATGGACTTGAATTGTATATAATTGATGAATTCATGAATGTAGTGTGAGTTTGATGAATTTGGGATGAACTTTCCCAAAAGGGAAACTTTAATTGTGCAAATCCTTGATTGGATGATTTGAGCATGTTTGGGATATTAGGATCATGCTAGTTGTTCATGGATGGTTTCTAAGGTGATGAAATGTGTTGTTTAGGTTATAGGGATGTTGATTTGGTTTGTTACCTGTTTTGGCCTGTTGTGATTCGCATGACTTGTGTGATATCTAGTTGTATGATGATCTAGGTAGTACATGTGGTTAACGAAGTGCTATATGTAATCAAGTTGTATGTGAACATGTATGATATGCTGTTGTGTTAGTATTAACGAGTTATCACCTATAATGTCACCAACGGGTCAAACGGGTCAAATGTGTCTTGTATTTCTTAAACCTTGAGTTCTTTGGGTTGTAAAGCACTTAGGGTTTCATGTTGATTCTGTGTACACGTGCTTATGTACTCTTGTATTCTAGGTGACCTTTGAAGGTTGTCTTTCCCCTCTTTCTTTCAAGTTAAGCTCTAAGTTAATTCTTGCGCGTATCAGGTGAGTTCTTGCCCCACTCATTTTACATAATCTCTTTTGGGGGAGATAGCATACTGTTGATCACAAACGTTTTTATATATGAGTGTGTATAATATTGATATAGTGCTGTTTACCATGGAAAAGTCCTCACACTTTCAGATTGTTAATATTGACTAGCGGGGAAATTTTGGGTAGTACTACTGGGTCTGACGAGCCCCACCTGTGCGACTCGAGGTCAAACGGGTGCAATTTTGTCCTAACATATATTCGTCACGACCTGGTAAGTCGTGACGGGAGGCAACAAACGTAACACAGTCAGCTTCGATCGCGAAATCACTATGATTAATATTTTTATGTTAATAGACTAGCTATCTATTGCAATACACTACTTATGCTCTGGAAACTGTTGATTGGTTTATATTTTAACGCAAACTCTTGAACTCACCAACCATGTGTTGACTTGTTAGTATGCTATTCTCAGGTTAAGGTTGCCAGTTGCCTAGGAGCACGCACACCAGCATCGTTGAGTTGTCTACATTTGTTGTTTACAAATTTGGGATTATTTTCATATAAACATTTGTGTTTGGGGCGCGTATGTTTTGCGCATTCTCTTTACATACTACTTGTTTTGGGTTTTCTGTTTTAAAAACGCTTCCGCAGTATTTTAAACGTTAACTCTGATTTTGTTTATTAATCATATAGAGTCGTTCTTGGTAACTAATGACTGAGATCCTGATATGTCACGTGTCTCGCGGTAAAACCCCGCTCGCGGATTTTGAGGGTGTGACAGAGCACAACACTAAGTGTTATATATACGTAATTGTTCATCATATGTATAGTGTACATTAATTTTATTGCTTACCTGTACGGAACATACATATATGTACCATGCCATGTTCTATTTCTTAGTAATCAGAACCATAAAATAAAACTATGCCATATATGCTTACACATATATACCAAACCTTCTTTAGTATATAAGCAAACCCTAATTGCACTATTAAACGAACAAAAATTTACCTATATGCTTACATATACGGACCGTATGTACACGTACCGGTTATTTATTTGTTAAGTATCCTTTAATTTTCAAAACCACTTAATACTATGTGTTTTGTTTAAAAAATTAAGAGATTGGAAGAGATATTTGAGGATTTGAAGAGAGAGAAAATTTTAGAAGATTTGACAATCATTGATTATTGAAAGTTACAATTACAAAATAATTTTTTTATTATGCCCTTCTCCACTTAATTATATAAGTTTTACTTAAACAAAATTTAAAAGAATGCCATTTTAATTTATGACAATTGATCAATTTATTTAATGGTTAAGATTTGGTTTTTTGGTTTCATTTATAGAGTAATTTTTATTGGATCCCCATATACATATATATATATATATATATATATATATATATATATATATATATATATATATTATATATATATAAAAAATATATAATAATTTTATTTCAAGAAAAACAAATAATTATTTCAGACACAAATTATTTTTCAATTTCCTTTGCTCACTTTAAAAAAAAAGAAATTTTATGAAGCACTAATTTTGACTTCTCACTGATGCGAAGTACGGCTTTGAGTATGTTCATGTAGATATCAATTAAATATATTAAAAACATATATAAAATATAAATGAAAAATGGTTGGCAACAATACATAGTTCTTGTATATTCTTCATACATTTTTCAAGTGATACCACCTTTCATTTTATCAAGAGACAACATGTTGTTCTTTGTTAATATTGAATTGAAAATAACATTATTGAAATCAAACTTAATTATTTCGACATTTATTATCATATGCATTTATAACTAAAGAGGTTACGAGTTTGGTTTTTAGCAGCCTATAACACTTAGGATGGTGGTGGTGGTGGAGTCTTGCCATGCATGGATGGGGGTGAAGGTGATTTAGGAGGAGGTGCTAACTTTCCATGGATGGATGGAGGAAGTGGTATTGGTAAAGGTGGAAGTGGTAATGGCGGAAGTGGTAATGGCGGAAGTGGTAATGGGGGTAGTTGTGTTGTAAAAGGATCTTGTTGTTTAGACTTTTCATGCATAGATGGTGGTGGTGGTGGTGGTGGAGATGACTTAGGAGGTGTTGGAGACTTTCCATGGATGGATGGTGGTGGTGGAGGTGATTTAGGAGGTGGTGGAGACTTTCCATGTATGGATGGTGTTGGTGGTGGAGGTGACTTAGGAGGTGGTGGAGACTTTCCATGTATGGATGGTGGTGGTGGCGGAGATGACTTAGGAGGTGGTGTGGACTTTCCATGAACGGATGATGGTGGTTTAGGTGATGGTGGTTTTGGTACTGGTAGTGGGTTTGGAGGCAATGGTATTGGGTTTGGAGGTAATGGTACTGGTAACAAAAGTGGTTGTTCCATAGATCGATCTTGTTGTTTAGACTTAACAACCATGTATGGTGGCGGTGGAGATGACTTAGGAGGTGGTGGAGACTTTCCATGAATGGATGATGGTGGTTTTGGGATTGGTAATGGATTTGGAGGTAATGGTAATGGAGGTAGTTGTGTCATTGAAGGATCTTGTTGTTTAGACTTTCCATGGATGGACGGTGGTGGAGGAGGAGGAGATGCCTTAGGAGGTGGTGGAGACTTTCCATGGATGGATGATGGTGGTTTTGGTATTGGTAGTGGATTTGGAGGCAATGGTAATGGTGGTAGTTGTGTCATAGAAGGATCTTGTTGTTTAGACACTCCAAGCAAGGATGGTGTTTGTGGTGGTGGTGGTGGAGACGACTTTGGAGGTGGTGGTGACTTTCCATGGATGGATGGTGGTGGTGGTGGAGATGATTTAGGAGGTGGTGCAGACTTGCTATGGATGGATGGCGGTGGTGGTGGCGGTGGTGTCTTAGGAGGTGACGGTGACTTTCCATGGATGGATGGTGGTGGTGGGGATGACTTAGGAGGTGGTGCAGACTTGTCATGGATGGATGGCGGTGGCGGTGGTGACTTAGGAGGTAGCGGTGACTTTCCATGGATGGATGGTGGTGGTGGAGATGACTTAGGAGGTGGTGCAGACTTGCCATGGACGGATGGCGGTGGCGGTGGAGGTGGTGACTTAGGAGGTGGCGTTGACTTTCCATGGATGGATGGTGGTAGTTTTGGTATTGGTAGTGGATTTGGAGGCAATGGTAATGGTGGTAGTTGTGTTATAGAAGGATCTCGTTGTTTAGACACTCCAAGCAAGGATGGGTGTTGTGTGGTGGTGGTGGAGATGACTTTGGGGGTGGTGGTGACTTTCCATGGATGGATGGTGGTGGTGGAGATGACTTAGGAGGTGGTGCTGACTTGCCATGGACGGATGGTGGTGGGGGTGGTGACTTAGGAGGTGGCGGTGACTTTCCATGGATGGATGGTGGTGGTGGAGATGACTTAGGAGGTGGTGCAGACTTGCCATGGATGGATGGCGGTGGTGGTGGGGGTGGTGACTTAGGAGATGGTAGTGACTTTTCATGGATGGATGGTGGTGGTGGAGATGACTTAGGAGGTGGTGCAGACTTGCCATGGATGGATGGCGGTGGCGGTGGTGACTTAGGTGGAGGGGGTGGTGACTTGGCATGGATTGCATACTTGTCATGGTAGGCTGTGGTGGTTGGTATTGTGAAGCTTAGATAACCTATGGCCACTACAAGAGATACAACTAGAGAGCCCATTTTATGCCAATTTAGTTTTCTTGATCCCATTTTGTGAGTTATGCTTTCTTCCATGCATCGTCCCTCTTATATAGACTTTCCCTAACATATGGAAGTTACGTTATATCCTTTATTATTCTCATGTTGATTATACACTATATTAAATCCTTAATCTATTAAATTATATATTCAACATATTAGCTTATCAACTTATTTTTATTAATATATTCAAACACACATATATATAATGCTCATTTTTGATAGCTAGATTTAGTGAATTGAGTGTCACAGATTAATCTAGTCATTTGTTGGGGTAAATTGTTCCATATTTTTGCATGCTTTAATGTATGAATATCTAATTTAGTAATTATACCAGTGAAGTTTTCCTTGTTTTATTATAGTTGTAGGTAATTATATGCAAACAATTTGTATATGTTTATAAGTGCAAACAATGTTAAATTATTGCATTTTATAAAAGGGGGAAATAAATGCGCAGAATCTATATATTTGTAGGCCTCCAGGTGATTATTACCATTTTTAAATTCGGTTTTGGATCAAAATATGTAATCTTAGAACCAATTCATGACGAATATTCAAATTCAAGTCATATATATTATGAATACAGAATAACCTAAATAATTCAAAAAAATTATTCAATAAATTAATATCCTTACCCTCTAAACCAAATGGAAGTTACGTGATTCAAATCATTCCGATATTTGTCTTCAATCATCATGTGCAAAGTTAGTGCAATTACGTGTAAATTTATAGATATGATTAGCATAATGATATAGTTTAAATTCATTTATATAAAAAGATTTAACTCAATTACGCTCATTTCTCTGGCCTATTAGGTAAATGAGTAAAATGCATTTATATAAAAAGATTTAACTTAATTAAGCACATTTCTATTGCCTATTAGGTAAATGAGTAGAATTAATCAAACAAGCCAAATAATTTAAGTCACCTATGACATACATGATTTTTTTTACCAATACTAAATTAATTCAGTTAAAACAAAAGTTGGACATTACCTTAATAAAATTTCTAAGTCATATCTATCATAGGTGATTGTTCTTTACAACACTACAAAAAATTACGAAAACTTGCAACCACCGATATTTATTTATTATTGATCGAAAACTTGTAATAACCAATCAAACTTATTTATTTGTTATTAATAACTAAAGAAAATCCTTTTTGATAACAAGTTTCGTATACATGTGCAGATCACATAACTATAATAAATCTATACATGCATATGTACATGTTTATAATATATGAATACACATAAATTTGTGAAAATATACATATGTCAATTTATTTAAGTATATCAAATAAAAATGTTTTTTCTTCACAAATAATATTAGATTCTTAGATAAATAAAAATAAACAAATTATTTTAACTGGTCGTTACACATTTCATAATATTTGTGGCTATGTACATAACCCTCTTTTTCAACGTATTACTCACACAGGTTAGTTATATAGATAAAATAAAAACAAGAGAAAAACATGTCAGAGAACCTATATTAACATTTGGCATAAAAATACATTTATATGTGAAGTCATTTTTATAGTTATACTCGTTAGGTGTTGGGTGTGTAAATCCAGGAAAAAACCATCTACTTGATCCTATAAAATTAAAAGTTTACGCCATATATTTAAACTATAACCTTAAATAGGTTCACCATAACTTGAATTTTTAATGACAATAACAACAATAATAATAAGAAGAAAAGAATTGTAATAAAAAAACAACGTATCTTCAATATCAAATTTATAAGGCATAATCATATAAATTATGACACTATAAGGGTAAAATATATAACACCTGTTAATAATGGAGATATACTAGTTTTAAAACTCGTTGTCCCTAACAATTTTGTGTGGCCTAGTTTACCTAAAGTCGTGTAATTCATATCCTTCTTACTACTGAAAGAGAAAGGCTCCTATATTTACAAGTACATGCACCTTTCAATAGATTGCGAGTTCAATTTAGATGCACTTTGTTCTAAACAAAATTAAGAGTACTTATTAAGACGTTAACCCTACAAGAATGAGAGTTTTAAGAAGTTAATGTTAGAGATGATCATTTGAAAATGTTGAAAGCAGTTACAATAGAAAGTATTAAATATAAATTTAAAAGTTAAGTCCATCAAAAGTAGAGTTTTTTTTCCGAAAAAGTGTAATTTGAAAAATTATTTATCAAAATAGTATAGTTTGAAAATTATTTACCAAAATAGTGTAGTTTTTATTTTTAATTAAAAAAATAAATAGTTAGTTCCTTATGTAATCAGTAAGCTTTTGTTCATTTTCCTGATTTTGTACTCAGTGTAATAGTTACAAAATCAGAGAGCAAACAATCAAAGTTATTTACATATTGTGTTCGTGTTCTTCAATTGCTATTCAATCTTATCCGTAATGTCAACATTCCGTATTTTTATTACGAGATCGATCTTTGTAACGTGTTGATCTTTACACTTGAATGCGTGAACTAAAGATTCTGAACTTAAATACATGAAGTAGAATAGTATAATGATCATGCTAATTACAAACATAATAAATGAAAAAAAATGAATACATGAACTAAGGATTTTGAACTAATATCTAAGGATCCTAAACAAGAATTGCAAAACTGAACACATAAATTGAGAACTTGAATTGCAAACTGAGAAACTGCAGGTCAAAAACGAAAGTGCGATTCTCAAATAAATTCCCAAACTAAGGAATTACAGGTCAAAATTGAGAACTAGAATTGCAATGACTGATCAAAACTCAAAATCACAAACCGATCAAGAATTAAAATCGCATGATCGAACAAATAATAACTCAAATCAAAATCAAACCTGTTGATTGAACAGGTCTCTAACCGATTCAAATCAAAATCAAAAGCGTGAGTTCTGATGTAAATCACCGACTGAATAGGTTCCACTTAAAAAAATCAATGAAATCATCGTGAGATCGCATCTAATGAAAACTAGAAATCGTAAGAATGATCGAATACCATAAATTGCACATGATCGATAGAAATCTCAAACCATGTAAGAATTGTTGTCAGTTATGGTCAAAGGAATGATCGGATACGTGGGATGGTGAAGGAGAGAACGAAGCGTCTTAATGGATATGCATTGCACTTATTAAATGAAAAGATAAAAATAAAAAAATCAATTAGATTTACACTAGTTTGGTAAATAAATTTCAAACTACACTATTTTGGTAAATAATTTTTCAAACTTAATTGTTTTAAAAAAAACTCTCAAAAGTATGTTATAATAAAAGATATGTTTAGTTTCAGACATTATAATAACTATATGTGTAAAGTTAGTACTATTTCAGAACCTCATATTAATTTATTGAAACTCATATATTACGGCACGTGCATGGACATGCGTTTTACAATATAACACTACATATTATAGCATATATTACACGTATTCAACATTCTAACTTTTGTTCTAACAAACTATTCTGAGGGTATTACTATTATATTTTATGAACAAAAGTTTTATCATTGTAAATTAGCCTAATAACAAAACAACATATAAATAGATATAGGAAGAGAGATATTTGTATAAGTGATTGGTGTATTTGATAATAAGATACAAAAAAATATTTATAGTAGTGAAGGGAAAAAAGTTAGTAAAGGGAAAAAAAATACAACTTGAATAATAGTTCCCCATATTCAAATATGCATCATTTAAGTGATAAATGCTAATCTTCTATGGAGTTGATGAAAACTTATATAAATGATTTGTCGATTGATCCTTTAATATGTAATTGATGAACTTGACGTATGATGTATGATCTTCATTAAAACTTTCATCGTCTTTCTTTATAAACAAATAGCACAAGGTCTACAACTGTGTTATGTTATATTATCTGCATCTGTAATATTAACTAAACTAGTATTGATGGGTTAGTAAATATATAATCTCATATTCTCCTTAACTGGAGATATCAAGATGTTTGAATTATCATATTTTATCGTCTCTTCATTGCCTCATTGGACACGATATAAATAATATATCCAATCGTGTATAACTAGAAAGAAATAATAATGCACAATTGAAATGAACTATGGTACTTCTTGATCAATAATCTCTTAATTATTTGATTAAAGACGATGATTGGAAACTTTTAACGTACTTAAAAATGACAAGCTTTATCCATATTTAACGTTTCAATATCCTCTTAATGTAACTTGATTGATTGATAAAACACAAATGCTATTTTTAGCATATCGAGCTACAAATTTGTAATTTCAAATTTTTTCTTCAACCTTGACAAGATACAATGATATCATTGACATATAATATAATATTCTTAAACCTCATGATGTTCTTTAAATAAAAACACATGGACTATCTAAATCATACAATTTTTCTCTTTTCTACCACACTCAACTTAGTTAGTCCATATCTATCTTGTTAGGTATAAAAATATATTTCTTGAGATTTTGATATCAATACTTAGGTCATTTACAATCTTTCACAAACTTCTTTTGGTTATGACTAATTATTAATGTGCATACAATCATTCAAAAATTTTGGCACATTAACTTTCTCAATTAACACATTGAGTTTGTATCTCATTCAAAGATTTTGTCTATGTTTTCTTCATTACAAAAATTCATATTGTACCAATCTTGTATACAAATTTGCAGAGATATAATAATCATCTGATACAACTTATTTTATTAGTACATAAAAATTACATCTTTAATTTGTATTAAATTTCTCTTTAAAGACTCAAATGTGTTTTGAAAACTTAACAGGAGTTGAAGTTATACCTAATGCAATAATGTATACAATAATCATAACGTACTAGGATCCGAATCTATATACAACAATAATAGTGTTCTCAAGAACACAACCTTTGCATGATTATACAGTTTAATATTGCATTCGCCACGAGTGAATCATGATATTCATATGACGCATACCATATTTATCTTTGTACTACTAGACTTACGAGATATTGGAATAATATTGCATTCACCATGAGAGAATGCGTTTCCTTATAATAAACTATAGGTCTTTACAAAAATCCCTATGCCATTGATTCTTTTTTTATATCACTTAATTTGATTTTCAATTCATGCTTTCATATAAGGACTTTTTTATAACCAACATATTAGAGAATTTAACTTTGTCTTGTTTGTGTCTATTCATTTTTGGTATTTCATCTCTATTCACACGCAGCTCTCATATGTTTGTCACTTCAAGCGCCACATCATATAAAAAGTATCATCGACGTCGATTTTTTTTCGATTCCATGCATCCTAGACATGATATTTATTGAGATCTTTTTATTTACTGATATTTGAGGTTCACTTAAAATCATCATGTTTAGTGTCATTATAAGAGACCTTTTATTATACCTCGAGTTGATCATTTTTATACTTGTTCTAATTTTCGAGGATAACAGACTAGACTACTATGATTAAAAAATGTCATAGCCTCATACCAATATATGGTTGTCCTTATAGGGCATTAATCATAATTGAAGCATTAGTAATTAGTATATATGAATTGGTCACTATTTTAAAGTTAATGATTACGTCTGGTAATTGATTCGCTAACATTTGTATATGAATTATCTTGTGATCTTTTAGTTCATCAAGATAATACAATGATCATTCATTACAATTTATTTCACTTTCCAACTACAATTTATCTCTTCCTAATGTTGAGAATGTTGATTCATCAAAATGCAAATATGTAAATTGAATTGTAGACATATTAATAAGTAACTGATCTAATATTTATTTTAGACATTATTCATACCTATGATATATTTCCAACTTTCTTTAAACTCTTATCTTTGTGCGTTATGATGAAACAATTGCAATTCATATCGTACAACCAAAAACAATTTAGATGAGATATATTTGGTTCCTGACCAAAACCTAACTTCAATTGGGAGGTAGCATTATAACTTCTTAGCTTGATGTGAATTAATGCTTTTGCATGTAAAATAACATGTTCATAAACATGAAAATTTGCTCTCATGATCATTGGCTTTGCAATCAATTAAGTGGTCATCTTAACAAAAGCAATTTGTGTACGAACTTAAGTAATAGAAAGTTTAACACTTATTCCAATATTCATCAGTATCTTGAGAATTAAGCTTATCGTTTTTCACCAAGAGTAATACATAATAATCTGGAATAATGTGCTTGCTATCTTATTAGCTAAGCCACAAGTCATGTAAACTTTATTTGTGAATTTAATAACCATTTAGATGATGAATTGATTTTAAACCCTAAATGGTATCCATATTAGGATTACATATCCTTTTTTCTCTTCCAGTATTATGGGGATTCATACCCTACCTTGGTAAATTATAAATTTCTCTTAAGAGCAAACATTGCTTAATTAGTTATTAGGAAAAGTATTTCAATTCTTTAATATTTTTCACATTATCATTGACTTGATGTGGTATAACTGGTCATGCCAACTAATCACTCATGATCTATAAACCTTTACTCATGATCACATATGCTTGTCCGCAATATGCTATTGTAAGGCCTCTAACCTGAGAATCATCACTTATTAGATTTAACTTGCTAAAAAAGTTGTCAAGGACTTTGATTTGCATATCTAGCACATAACAAACTCATCATTTTTGAACAACATAATTTTTCCTCCCGAACATCACTTAATCTTGCACTTGTAACAATTTGAACTCACATCACTTTTATAGAAGGAAATCATCAATGCTACTAGGCTACAGGAATATAGACAAATTATCAAAATCATAACAAGGACTATCGGTGATGTTAGCCATTTTTTTTTTGGTTTTTCGGGTTAATGCACTTATCTTTTAGAAATAAATCAAACATGGAAGTCTAAGTGTTTGTAATTCTACTTGGTTGGATGAACATATCAATTGCATTTCACATATTTGAATTAGATTTTTTTAAGACCTTGAGAGAATATATTAGTAACCTCAAGAGTTGTTTCATCAAGTGTAAATAAAATACAAAATCAAATGGTTTCATGTATATTTGTATTCATGTGCTATTTTTTGCTAGCACTAATTGCAATAGACTTCTCACTATATTCAGACACTTCGGTAGATACTAGTAGTTAGACTCGCGTATTGTCGCATGGTCTTTCTTGTTACACCCATATCATTATTGGTTAAAATTATATCTTTCTTTCTACATATATCATGACTAAAACAATCTTTTTGTATGTTCTTTTATCTCTTAAAATAACTACATATTCTATTTATATGGGCAGAGAACATAAAAAACATATGAGATTGATATTAATAAATAATTTTAATGTATTGTACATTATAACATGATATTGTCATAAATTTTAAATAATATTTTATATAATTCAATATTAATTTATACAAATAATACTCACATGATAATTTATATTCCATTGTTGTTAATATTAATGAAGTTAATTAAAGTTTACAAGTTTCTCTTCTTTAAAGAAGTTGAGAGATGTGGTAAAAAAGGTATTGATATTTTGGATTTTCTAAAATGTATAAGTAAAAAAAGATGTTTCTTAATGTTTAGGATATTTATTTTAAATGTTTTTACAATAAAATATGATATTGCTATAAATTTTAAGAATACTAATTTATATAAATTCAACGAATAATTTATATAAGTATATTTCATGATAATTTAAAAATCATGTTGTTGTCAATATTAATGAAATTGAATAAAGTCTACAATATTAATAAAATTGATTAATCTCATCAATGAAGTAAAAAAACTACTTGTACATCATGCTTAGATGATAATTTTGGTACTTTAATAAATAATGCTAAAGTGTCTTAAAATATAGATAAAGTAATAACTTTGTCATCTTAAGATACTTATATATAATTTAAATAGTATTTAAAAGTATAAGTAATTAATGTAAGTTTAAATCACAACTTAAAGTATAGTAAATAAGTTATTATTATTAATATTATTAGTATTATTATATTAATATTATTAATATTAATATTATTATTATTATTATGTACATATTAGTAATTATATACTAAGTAATTGAATAAATAATACTTAATCTAAATATTTGTTTAGTTATAATACTACATAGAAATGGACATATATATATATATTATTATATATATATATATATATATATATATATATATATATATATTACAGTAAGTATAATGAATAATCTATAATTAATAGTTAATAAACGAATTAAATTATGTATCAATTACAAAAGATTAGGTTTCCGAACAACCTGAATTCAGGTTTAATATTTGATTACTATAAATATTAGCAATAGAATTATACGGTTTCGCGTTCACGACTCGGTTACAGTACGGGCTATCGATGTTTCCCATTCACATGTTGTCCGATCAAACACAACTAACACGTATAATATACCAAACCCAAGCATACACACAATGTCCAATATATGATCACCTTAGTAAAAATACTTGTAAATTAATAACTAGACCTTCAAGAACCAAAACCGTATATTGTTATATAGATATATATGTTACACACTAAAAAACAATATTCTTTATTTAATATGATTGTTAATAGACTTAAATGTTTGAGGCATAATATCATAAACATACATCACCAAAACTTATCACATCTGCCCCATATGAAGACAAAACTACACACAACCACAAGCAATGGCGAAGCTTCATAGGGGCCGGGGCACTCTTTTTTCCGTTAGTAGTATTAATTTTCGGCTCGCAGTATAAATTTTTGGTCCGGTAGAGTAAATTTTTTAATAAATATAGTGTTCGCCCCCTTTAAAATAGTTTACTTTCGCCCCCGCCCCCCAATAAACCGTGGTTCATGCTCCGCCACTGACCACATGTGATATCCGTCACCGGCAGGTCCGTTAATTAACGTTAAGCTCGTTAACTCTCCTTGTGTACTTACTTTTGTTGCGTAATTAATTCGTTCTGATCTTAAATTTTTTTTTGCCTTGTCGTTTTGGCGCGTCGACCTTAATACTATATATAAATAATAAATAATAAAATTAGCTACTAATAATACAATTAATTTTATTAATACTTTCTTTCTTTTAACTTTTAAATGTTTATTATATTATTATTAAACTTATTATTATTAATATTATAACAACTAATATTATTATTATTATTTATTAGAATTATTATCAATACTATAACATTTAATATTATTATTATTGGTAATAAATTTGTATTATTATATTATTATTATTATTATTATATTATTATTATTATCTATATTATTATTATTATAATAATAAGTTCAGGGTCTAAATTGTAATTTTAATTAAACTCGAGGGAATTAATTCCTAAATAGTCGGGGGACTAGAGTGTAAATTATGAAAAGTATATATACACATAGCATGCATGGAGGTTCGGCAGCCTCCCCCCATTCACAAACCCTACCACTGCCGTCATTGTTTCACCGCCGTTTCACCACCGAAATCTGTCCCGTTTTGAGGCCGTTAGCCGTCGTTTATCGCCGTCGTCTAGCCGTTTACTCGTTTCGTAGGTAACCGATCGTCTTGAACTTCATTTCGTCTCATTCCGCAATGGTTGGACCGGTTCGGTTGTGTTCGGGTATATATATGTGTGTGTGTGTGTGTGTGTGTGTGTGTGTGTGTTCGAGGTTATGTATAATCGTGTGTGTGTGGCCGATGGTGTGTGGATCGAAGGAAGCAAAGCAGCTGCGTATGCTTATGTATCTGCGTGTATGTATATATATATAAATGTATGTGTGTATCGATGCGTGTATATATATTGTGTGTGTGTGTTGCCACAAGAAGCAAACACAGCAGCCAAGGCCGCTGTGTACGTGAATGTGTGTGTTTGTGTGTGTTGGATATGTGACTATGTGAGTGCGATCGGATGTATACATATATACGGAGATGACGATACGAGGGTGTATATATCCTTGTACTTGATGTGTGTGTGTGTATATATGCTTGTATAAGTGTGTGAGCCGTGTATATATATGTATATACATGTGTTTGGGGTGTGAGAGCCGTGCATATATATATGTGTGTGTTTGAGTGAAGATATATATATATATATATATATATATATATATATATATATATATATATATGAGTGTGTGTGTGGGTTATATTGTGATTATTATTATTATTACTATTATGACTATTATTATATTACTAAATATATTATTAATAATAGTATCCTTATTATTATTACTATCCATATTAATAATAATATTATTATATGGTGTGTTGTTTGTATATCTACTTGTGTGCGTGTCGCGCGTTAAACCCGAACCGCCCCGAAACCGACCGAATGCATCTATTCTCGTTGAACACATTTTAAGACTTAATTACAATTAATTATAGGTGTTTGATCGTTCGTTGCTCTCATATTTTAAAGCTTTTGTTCATCTTATCTCGTATCATCTCGAGGTGAGTTTCACGGCCCCGTTTTCATTTCAATTGTTTACAAATTGGGGGAAAAGTATGCTCACTCATTTTTTTTTGCTGTGAACTCATTTATTCTTTAGGACTGTTGTGTTTACTGTTTTGTAAGTTTATATCTAGTACATGCATGAGTTTGCTGTGTGGTTTTTTATTCACAACTATTTAATTCCGGTGTTGGAACCAACGAACTTGTATTAATAGTACTATTGGGCTGACACCCCCACCCTTGTTTGTTGGTATACTAGTTGGGACTGACAGTGGCCAGGAACGGGCCCTCGGGTGAATATGTTCCGACAAGATTTGTGTGTACGTCGTAGGTTTGGTTGTGATGCTCATGTTTACATGTGATATTGCTTGCTTATAACTGTTTACACTATGTCCTACAAAACTATACACAGCATCAATTATGTTTACTACTTAAACCTGTAAACTCGCCAACAATATGTTGACCTTTTTGAGCATATCTTTTCAGGTAACAATCATTGAGGATAGCTAGGGATGCTGCCTTAGCGACGATCTTAGGATTGCATTTTAACATATTGGATGTCTCTGACAATTACATTGTATTTTCTTTGTTATTCATGAATTGTGCACTTGCTCCCGGGTTGTGGGACTTACAATTCTTTTGTCTGTTTGGCTATGTTTGTCGTGGAATTGACTAGCCACGGCATAAGTCTCCATTTGTGTCGGGTGACGTCGTGACACGTTGACTTTTCATCATTTAATGCATCTCTATTAACTAACAATGTGTTATGACGATCCCGTCCGTTACATCCTCGTGTTTCCGCTTTAAGCGGGGTGTGACAGATTGGTATCAGAGCCATTGGTTTTAGAGAATTAGGCGAATCACTCGACCTAGACTATAACCTAGGAACCTTCATGTAGAATGCATACTAGGGTTTTGCATGCATCTATGTTCCTCCTATACTGTTCATATGTTTCTCTACTGTTTGATCTACTTCACCTGAGGAAAAGTACTCCTACTTTTTCCTTATAGATGTCTTCTACTAGTTCTTCCATTCCCCCTTCTATCAGTGTGATTTTTTCTGACTCGGAGAGTGAGGAGGTATCACCTGGCCCGTTGAAACAAGTGAAGTTAGCACTAGGTGTGCGAAGGCTTAGACCAAAGACGAGATTCATGACGAAGTGCTTTCAACCCTATGGATTCAGAGCACCCAGGAGAGCTTATGCTGTGAAGAGAACCTTTCCTCAATAAGAGAACGTGGTACCGCTCCAAAGAGATATCAGGGACATTCCTGAATCACCATCTGATTCTCCTAGATCCGTTAGCAGTTGTGAGAGTCATGTGGGGCCTATAAGGGAGGCGGCTACGCACCCACCAATTATTCAGGATGATGGTGGCCATCTGCCTACCCCTTCGGCTCTAAATAGCAAGAGAGAGTTTGCACGTCGCATGACAGGAGGACTTATCGCTTCCTGCTCATAGAGCAACAAGAAGGATTGAGCTAGGAACGCCTTATGTCATTATTGATTATTATTTATTCTTTTAAGAATTGTTGGCTTGAGATTATCGGGTTTAGTATGTTTGACATTGATTTTAGTATTTGGTTATGATTGGAGTATTATGATTTATAGGAATCGATTCCTTTGACTGTTCCTTACCCAAGTGAATGCTTTCTCAATCAATTCCTCTGTATAACTTCGGTTACTTAACCTTGGGTTAGTGACCATATCTTTGATTCTCCGATCATGGATAACACTCTGTACTTGGCAAGATGCGTTGACTCTGGCAGGAGGAACTAGGGGCGACCATGCAAAGCAAATTACCATTACGGGTGCACACGTAATTGCAATTTGCAGTACATGCGAAATCTGGCAAACCCTTTCGTGAGATAACGATCATAGTTAGTACAAATCTTCCATTCTATTTCTTGGGACACTGGATTCTCAGTCCTTATAAGGCTTTGTTAATGATGAGGAAACATCTACATGGGATTCATGTTGTGACACTAGACCTATTTCCAGTGATAAATTATGCAATTGATTATTTGTTTGGAATGTACATGGCCTTTGGAGAGTTGCAGCAGAATAATGATACTCCCTTCACATATACTATCTTGTTTAATGGATTGATCGTAAAACTTGAAACATTAGCAGTTTGCCTTGATGGAGTAATCAGATGTCACATGACCAGTTTAAGCACTGTTCTCGGTATATCATGGATATGGTGGGAACGTTGCAGGGAACCCTATATATAAGCATCACCGGTATACTAAGAATATGATTGAACTTGGCTATGTGATGATCTTGATTAATTGAAGTAGTAGATGGTGGAAATGAACATACTATAGGAAATGGTACTGGGAGTAGGATCGGTTGTACTTACAAGGAGTTCATGACTTGTAAACCAAAGAAGTTTGACTGAAAGGGTGGAGCCATCGCTTTGACCAGTTGGAATGAGAAGATGGAAACTGTGATGGATATCAGCAACTGTGCTGAGAATCAGAAGGTAAAGTATGCTACTTGCTCACCGGTGGGAAAGGCGTTAACATGCTAGAATACCCAAGTTCAGGCTCGAGGTAGGGAGGCAGCAATGGCCATGACTTGGGCTGAATTCAAAGCTTTGGCAACTGAAGAGTATTGTCCTATGAATGAAATGCAAAAATTGAAACATGTGTTCTGGAACCATTCGATGGTAGGGTCTGGTCATGCCGCATATACCGACCGGTTTCATGAATTGGCAAAGCTGGTGCCACACTTGGTAACACCCGAGTCAAAGAGGATTGAGCGTTACATTTGGGGTGTGGTTCCTCAAATTCTAGCGATGGTAACTGCAGTCGCTCCCTCTACGATTCAAAGTGCAATTCTGAAAGGTGGTACCCGGATGAGATGGTAAGGACTAGGGTATTGGGTAAAGGAGGAGAGAAGAGGAAAGATACGGGGGAAACAAGTAGACAGGGTGCGAGAAGGTTTGATAAGCTAGTGAAGACAACAAGGAATTTTGTGGCGGTGAACCAAGGTAAGAGAGAGTATGTTGGGCCACATCCTAAGTGTGGTAAGTACACTTTTCATCATCCGCAAGCGATGCCGTGCCACGTGTGCGTAAACTGTAGGCGCCCGGGGCATTTTGCGAAAGATTGTAGGGTGGCGCCCAACTTGGTTGCACCGGTAAATGCAGTTAATCCAGCAGGAAATACCAGGGTTTGTTATGAGTGTGGGAGCCCTGATCACTATCGAAATGTGTGCCCCAGACTAAATCGGGCACCGGGTCAATAGGGGAATAATCAAAATCAGGTGATGGCGATAGCTGGCAATCAAGGTCAGGCAAATCAAGGGAATGTTGCCCGAGGACGTGCGTTCATGATTGGAGCAAACGACGCTCGTCAGGATCCGAATGTTGTTACGGGTACGTACTTTCTCAATAATCATTTCGCATCTGTATTATTTGATACCGGGGCAGACAATAGTTTTGTTTCTTCTGAATTTGCACCTCTACTTGGTTTGAACCCTATTTAGCTACTCTGCAGAAATGGCTAACGATAAGTTTATGAAAGCTAGTGAGATAATTAAAGGGTGCACGATAACGTTAGAGGACCACGCTTTTGATATAGATTTGATATCATTTGAATTGGAAAGTTTTGACGTGATAGTGGGGATGGATTGGTTATCAAAATGTGGAGTTGAATTTGTTTGCCGAGAAAAGGTGGTGCGAATCCCTATGTCTGACAGTGATGTACTCAGGATACAAGGAGAACGTCCAGGAAGGAACCTAAAGCTTATCTCCTGTATGAAGACTCGTCGATGCCTGCAGAAGCAATGCTACGCATTTTTAGCGCATGTGGTGGAAAAGAAAGCAGAGGAAAGGAAACTGGGGGATATTCCGATGGTGCGAGACTTTTCCTGACGACTTGTCCAGTTTGCCTCCTCCTCGACAGGTGGATTTCCGTATATATTTGATTCCTGGAGAGACACCTGTAGCAAAGACGCCATATCGACTAGCACCATCAGAAATACAGGAGTTATCGAGTCAATTGCAGGAATTATTACATAAGGGTTTCATACGACCAAGTCATTAACCATGGGGAGCACCTATATTATTCGTTAAGAAGAAAGATGGATCATTCCGAATGTGCATCAATTATCGAGATCTGAATAAGTTGACCGTGAAGAATCGATATCCTCACCCTAGAATCGATGATCTATTGGGCCAATTACATGGAGCTTCTTACTTCTCCAAGATTGATCTTCGATCGGGTTATCATCAATTGAGGGTCCATAAGGACGACATACCAAAAACAGCATTTAGAACTCGATATGGGCATTATGAGTTCTTAGTCATGCCATTTGGACTGACCAACGCTCCAGCGGTGTTTATGGATTTGATGAACCGGGTTTGTAAACCCTATTTGGATAAATTTGTAATCATGTTCATAGACGATATTCTTATCTACTCTCGATCGAAGGAAGACCATAATCAGCACCTACGAGTGAAACTGGAGCTATTAAAGGAAGAGAAACTTTACGCCAAGTTCTCAAAGTGTGAATACTGGTTGCGAGAAGTGAAATTCTTAGGACACGTGGTGAATGAGAACGGAATTCACGTTGACCCTGGAAATATCGGAGCAGTTAAGAAATGGGATACACCTAAGACACCTTCGAAGATACGGCAATTCTTAGGGTTGGCCGGTTATTACCGTCGATTCATTGCAAACTTCTCTAAAATCGCGCAACTGTTGACAATGTTAACTCAGAAGGATAAAAAGTTTGATTGGGGGCATAAGCAAGAAGAGACATTCCAAACGTTGAAGGAAAGGTTGTGTATGCGCCAATATTGACTCTTCCGGATGGATCCAATGACTTTGTGGTGTTCTGCGATGCATCACATCAAGGACTGGGATGTGTACTAATGCAAAGAGATAAGGTGATTGCTTACGCCTCAAGTCAACTTAAGGTTCACGAAAAGAATTATACGACACATGACCTGGAATTAGGCGTAGTGGTGTTTGCACTTAAGATATGGAGGCATTATCTGTATAAGACTAAGTGTGTTATCTACACGGATCATAAAAGTCTTCAACACATTTTTGACCAAAAGGAACTTAATATGCGCCAAAGACGATGGGTGGAAATTCTCAGTGACTATGACTGTGAGATCCGATATCATCCAGGAAAGGCAAATATGGTGGCTGATGCCTTGAGTAGGAAGGAACGCGTGAAACCTTTACGTACACGAGCATTAGGAATGACCATTCAATCGAATCTGAAAACCCAGATCCTGACAGCACAAGGTGAAGCGCTGAAGGAAGAGAATATTGCAAGTGAGGAGTTTCGAGGGTTGGATAAACAGATAAATTGTAAGGAGGATGGCGTAAGGTAGTTCATGGATCGTATATGGGTACCCAAGTGGGGAGATGTTCGAACCTTGGTTATGAACAAAGCGCACAAGTCCAAGTATTCTATTCATCCTGGTGCAGACAAGATGTATCAAGATCTTAAGGAATTGTATTGGTGGGCATGTATGAAGAAAGACATTGCAACGTATGTAAGTGAATGTTTGACTTGTTCGAAAGTCAAAGCCGAACATCAGAAACCATCAGGATTATTACAGCAATCGGAAATTCCCAAGTGGAAATGGGAAATATAGTGATGGACTTCATCACTAAGCTGCCTAGAACAAGTAGCAGGCACGATTCAATTTGGGTTATTGTGGATCGAATGACGAAGTCCGCTCACTTCTTACCGATTCGCGAGGATTATAAGATGGAAAAGATGGCGAGATTATATGTAATTGAGATCGTGGCAAGGCATGAAGTGCCTATGTCAATTATATCAGATCGTGATAGTCGATTTACATCGCGGTTTTGGCAGACTCTTCAGAACGCAATGTGCACTCGATTAGATTTAAGTACTGCCTATCACCCACAAATGGATGGTCAAAGTGAATGTACGATACAGACTCTTGAAGACATGCTTAGGGCATGTGTGATCGGCTTTGGTGGTAGTTGGGATACTCATTTACCGTTGATCGAATTCTCTTATAATACTAGTTACCATACGAGCATTGGATGTGCTCCGTTTGAAGCATTGTATGGGAGGAAGTGTAGGTCTCCCGTGTGTTGGACTGAGATAGTTGAAAGTCAATTGACAGGTCCGGAGATTATTCAGGAGACAACTGATAAGATATTTCAAATCAAGGATAGACTTAAGGCAGCCAGAGACCATCAGAAAAGTTACGCCAAAAACCGTCGGAAACCTCTGGAATTTAGCGTGGGTGATCGAGTCTTATTGAAAGTTTCTCCTTGGAAAGGAATCATACGGTTTGGAAAGAAAGGGAAGTTAGCCCCAAGGTATGTGGGACCATTCAAGATCGTAGAAAGAATTGGTCCTGTGGCTTATCGATTAAAGTTACCTCAAGAGCTTAGTGGCGTGCATGATACATTCCATGTGTCAAATCTCAAGAAATGTTTAGCCGATGGATCCCTTCATATTCTGATCGAGAAGATCAAATTGATGAGAAACTTCATTTTGTAGAAGAACCAATAGAAATTATGGATCGGGAAGCCAAACGATTGAAGCGTAGCAAAATTCCAATTGTCCGGGTACGATGGAACTCCAAGCGAGGGCTAGAATTCACGTGGGAACAGGAAGACCAGATGAAAATCAAATATCCGCATCTGTTCGCGGATAGAGCTTCAGGATCTAACTCCAGTTGAATTTCAGGACAATATTCTCTCAACTGGGGATACTGTGGCATCCGTCACCGACAGATACGTCAATTAACGTTAAGCTCGTTAACTCTCCTTGTGTACTTACTTTTGTCGCGTAATTAATTCGTTCTGATCTCAAATTTTTTTTTTTTGCCTTATTCGTTTTGCACGTCGACCTTAATACTATATAAATAATAAATAATAAAATTAGCTACTAATAATACAATTAATTTTATTTAATACTTTCTTTTCTTTTAACTTTTAATAATGTTTATTATTATTAATATTATTAAAATTATTATTATTAATATTATAACAACTAATATTATTTTATTATTATTAGAATTATTATTATTATCAATACTATAACAATTAATATTATTATTATAATAAAATTTGTTATTATTAATATTATTATTATTATAATTAATAAGTTCAGGGTCTAAATTGTAATTTAATTAAACTCGAGAGAATTAATTCCTAAATAGTCGGAGGACAAGAGTGCAAATTGTGAAAAGTATA